>CM052885.1:7028891-7078350 GCA_028534135.1 Potos flavus | reverse complement strand
CATGCTTTCCACTATTGTGCACAATCCCTCGAATACACCGAGCTGGTACAAATGCGGCGAATTCATGTGCTAACCCCCAGGAACTTGGCACCATAGCGCCAGCTCTGGAAGTTACTTGGTGAGTGACCAGAGCCCACCATCTTTGACGTGGCTGGTGCTTCTCACGGGAAGCTGGGCGTCAAAATTTCGCTGTTAAGTGGACTCAGTCCAAATCTCCAGAATCGAGTCCTGAAATCTGTATTTTGCTATATTTTCGCTAGGGTCCTCATGCACCCAAGGAAAGAGGCAGGAAGCCACTGTCTGGTTACAAACCGGACTACGCCTTTCAGATCTGGTCACGCTTTTCTTCCCCACATTTATGATCCTTTTGCTTTCATTTTAGATGTGTATTTTAATATGGGGAAGTTAAGGCAAAAAAAAAAATGGCTCCTAACATCTCCTCTAAGGTGTATTATCTTGACACATATTAGCATATCTTAAAAATCGTATATATGTATATATATACGAATTTATATTTCTAGTACAAAAAGTTCCAAATGAAGAGTAAAAGACTTTCCATACCCACCTTTTCCTCTCCTCAAAGGTTACCACCATCGTAAGTTATGTAACTTACGTAAGTTACATATGTTCCTCTAATGCACACTGTTCTGCCATTTTGGGGGATTTTCTGGTATTATCATGTTAAGAGTTCATAAAAAAAAAAAAAGTTTCTGTAGTATCCCAGGATGTGCCATATATTTTTTAAAGATTTATTTTATTTATTTATTTGAGAGAGAGTAAGAGAGAGGGGTTGCAGAGGGAGAGGATCTCAAGCAGACTGCTTGCTAAGCACTGAATCAGTCACAGGGATCCATCCCATGACCCTGAGATCATGACCTGAGCCTAAATCAAGAGCCTGACGCTCAATCAACTGAGCCACCAAGAGCCTTAAGCAGTTACATATTAATCAATACCTTATTTTATTACAGGTTCTGCTTGTTTACTATTTACTTTTGAAAACAACATTGTAATGCATGTTCTTCTCCACACATCTTGGTGCACATCTGCAAATACGGTTCCTAAATAGCAGCATGCATTTGCAAAGCTAAGTGGATTTTAAAATTTGATACTTGTTATGAAATCATCATTCTACCAAACAAAAACAAGACTGCTCATGTTTTATATTATCACCAGCCTTGCTATCATCAAATATAACTGAGACTAAAGGATGAGACAACAGGGAAGGTGAATGGGGAAACTGATGTCTGATGCCAGTCTGTGACCAGGATCCTGCCAAGAGCTCGTCGAGTTTGCCCATGAAAACACTGAAAACATACACACAGAGGAATATACACACACATATATAACACGTACGTATATGCATATATATCTGTATACATACACACACACATTTATATATGCAACGAATGCCACTTTAAACAAACATATACAAGATGCAAATCATTTTTTTCTTAAAGGAAGAACTGGTTCCTCGGAGAAAAGTGAGAAAAAAGAAAAATGAGAAAGATCCCTTTGCACTCTTTCTTCTTTTGTTCTGTTTGAATTCTGTATACATATGTGCATTGCTACTCACAAAGTCAGGAAAATAAAAAGATCTCAGAAAAGAAAATTAGAAATGCACCTAGCCTTTGATTCAGCAATTTCTACTCTAGAAATTTATTTTACAGCTAAGCTAAACCAGCATATGTACAGAATGAAGTGTATTTAGAATTATTCACTGAAGCATTGCTTATAATAATGAGAGATTAGAAATAGCCTTAATGTACCTCAATATGGACTATAAAATAAGTATCATACACACTGAAATGCTCTGCATCTACAGCAAAGAATGAATGACTTCATTATATATTGGTACGGACATTTCTCAGAAGTACGCTATTACATGAAAAGGTGAATTGCAAAAAAATGTGTGTGATATCTACCATTTATATAAAAAAGCAGACAGAAATCCTGGCTGTGTGAGGGGTACCTGGGTGGCCCAGTCAGTTAAGCATCTGGCTCTTGATTTCGGCTCATGTCACGATCTCAGGGTCATGAGATCAAGGCCCACATCAGGCTCCACCCTCAGCGGGGAGTCTGCTCGAGATTCTTTCCCCCTGCCCCACCCCCTCGCTTGTCCTTGCTCTCTCTCTCTGTGTTTCTCAAATAAATAAATAAATCTTTAAAAACCAATCCTGGCTGTGTGCGTGTATGCGTGACAAATACACTATACAGGCAAATATAGCATGCAAGTATAACATATATCATATTATACATACCAACAAGTAAACACATACATTTATACACACATATGTATATGCATATCCTTGTATTAGAATCAAGCCCTCCATAGAACGCCTGAGTCAAGATGTCAGCAGGAGTAGATGTGCACATCTGACCAGATACCTAGTTTCAACACAAGGTAGCTTTGTTGAATGAAGGTCCCTTCTGTCACCTATACATTTGACATTTTCCATTGAATATTCGTGTTGAGGCATGGCCACTGCATGCTCTTTTGACGGTGGAGGAGTCACAAATATCCCAGTTTTCTAGAGCAAATTATTTGCAGATGGTTTTTGAGAAAGAGATGGGCACCCCTCCCCACCCTGCCATGGTTGCTACCGAGCAGTGCTCAATCTGAGTTTTAATCTACTTTCATCTACTAACACTTGTGTGAATTCAAATGCCTTTCCTAAATGAAATGGTACCCCCCATCCTTTATGAAAAGGATTCAAATAACATTTAATGGTTACAAAAAGAAATGCATATGCTCTTGGAAACACACCATGGCTTAACTTCTCAGGGCAGTAAACAAACAAATAAATAAATAACCCAGAAAGAGCCGCCACTGAGTGAGGTCATGAGAGGCGGGGAACCTCTCCTAATGCATGGGTTCTTGTGTACCGATCGCATATATTGATGTGTGCTATTCATAGGTCTTTCTACTTCCTTCAGACTCTTGGCTATGTTCCAGAGAGTTAAATTGATCTTCAGTTAAGAGATTTTTCACACATTTATATAACTTCAGGTCTTAGACACCAAATTCAAACACGTTTATACTTTTAATGTAGCAGCTTAAATTTAACACAGTAAACATTTTATTAGCTTTATTTTTTTTTTTCCCCTCTCCCTTCCTTACTTCTTTCCTTCTTTGTTAGTCTACTCAGGCTGCTATAACAAGATACCAGTGTGGGTGGCTTAAACAACAGCCATCCATTTCTCTACAGTTCTGGAGGAGAGGCAGTCCAAGAGCAAGGTGCTGGCAGATTTGGTTCCTGGTGAGAGCCCTCCTCCTGCTTGCAGATATCTGCCTTTACTCTATCCTCACATGTCAGGGGAGGGGACGTAAACACGCTCTAGTCACTCTTCTTCTTCTCATAAGGACACTAAACCCATCACGGGGTCCGACCTACATGACCTCATCTAAACCTAATGACCATCCAGAGGCTCCACCTCCAAATACCTTCATCATGGGGGTTAGGGGTTTGGCATATGAATTCAGGGGTGGGGACAAACACATTCACTTCATAACCTCTTCCTTTCATTTATTCGCCTTCCTTCCCAACATAAATATTTATTTTGTGCTTTCCATGTCCTCAGGGTATTAATCTAGGCCCTGGAATTATAAGGATTATTTCAGGACACACATGGAACCTGCCCTCAGGGAGTCCACAGACCAGTGGGAAAGACGCTGCCATGAACTCTGAGGCAGTGGCTTTGGTGGAAGTGACCACGGGCGCCATTGGAAGACCTCGAGGAGAGCAATGAGTTCCGTGGAGATAGTGAGAAGGAAAGTGGTTCAGGAGTTTAGAAGCTTAGGTGGGATTCCAGACAGTCAAATGGAAGAGAGGCTTTCTAGGCAGAAGGCATAGCATTGAGCAAAAGCACAGAGACCTGAACGTGGCGCGTTTTTGGTAAATCCAGGCAGCAGAGCAGACTGGGGTGCTTTGGTGGGACACAGAAGCAGGGAGAAAGAGAAGCAGGAGGTAAAATTGAAAATAGTAGGCTGGGACAGTTCGTCAATAGTTGCATATTTTACACAAGAAAAGGTGCCAATTTCTTGTACCTTTTAGATGAAGGTCATAGGCAGTGCTTGGTGAAAAGTCCTATTTGGAAACCTAGGAAGATCTGAGATTAGGGTTCTTACCAGGCAATGGAGCAGACAGCTTTGAGCTCCTCTCCCGGATTATCTTTCCCTAAGACTTGCCGCCATAGTGCCTGCCCGCAGGGCCCACCCGGGCCTGTAGGTAAGAAGATAGCGCCTCGGGCCATCTCCTCTCCCCTGCACACAGGACCCTCGTTCCCTCATCTTACCACTCAGCTCTCCCGTCAGCCTGCGTGCTGCAGGTGCTGCTCTCCCCTCCACTAAAGAGAGACCTTTCTCTTCCTTGATTTTCAGAGTGGGGGAGATCCTGCCACTTCTAAGAGCAGAAAGGCCGGGAAGGTAAGGGGTAGAAACTCTGGTGAGAGTAATTCTCAGTCTGGAGCCTCTTGACATTGGTTAGAAACTGTGTTAGTGCTTTCGCTTTGTGCTTGCTTTAAAATTCTTGTTCAGTGAAATGAGCTAATGAATATTAGTCTTAAAAATTGAGAATACGGATACACATCCTAAGGAACACAACCCAGAATATCGCTATGCACTCACTCTCCCCTCCTCAATGTGAAAGTTTCTAAGTATCAACAACAACCACCAAAATGTTTATTTTTTATAATTTTTTAAAATATCTTTTTTTTTAAGGTTTTATTTATTTATTTGATAGAGCGAGAGAGAGCACAAGATTCGGGGTTCGATCCGAAGACCCTGGGATCATGACCTGAGCCAGAGACAGATGCTTAACTGACTGGGCCACTCAGGCATCCCCCCCAAGAACCATGTTTAGCTGTCTTTGCTATTTTTTATAATATATCTGCTGAGAGGCCTATACAGTCATATGTTTTTTTCAAACAATGTCCCTTCTTCCAGGAATCTGCTTAAAGAACATAACAGTAGTATCATCAAGCGATGAGTGTCCACTGTACCAAAAGTCGGGAAAACCTAAAAGCATCCTACATGTCTACCTACTGAGGAGCAGTTGAATTGGTTGTCATAGAGCCACTAAGAATTATAATGTGGGGTCATGATAACAACAGAACTTTAAATGAAAAAGTGAGAAACAGTAGCGTATATAATATGAATACATACGCAGAGACAAAATGCTGGAGGAGAAGGCACCAGAATGTTAGCCGTCGCTTTAGCTCGGTGGGAAGTTATGCATGACTTTTCTTTTCTTCTTTGGAGGAAGACAAGACATGAGGTCAGCAGCAGGGAGGATCGGGGCCAGGTATGGGGCATGTGGGAGATGGTTAGACCAGAACTCACCGTTAACACTAAATAGTAAAGACATGAGGGCGTGTGCTTAACAGGGCACAGGCTGAAAAACACAGAGGCAGGTATGACAGCTGGCAGCAGGGAATGAGGGTGGGCCGTTAGGCAGGATGTCAGCAAAAGGAGAACACGTAACTAGACCTATGCCTTAAAGGCTTCAAATGAGTCGAGGCTAATAAGGAAAATCAATGATGCTAGAAGATTCAGGTACATCTGCTTCATGGATTCAGACAAAGACTTTCATCCCTCCTTTTGGCAGATTTGGGGAAAGACTCCATTCCTGCAGTCACACCGTGTTAGGACCTTCTGGAACAGGAAAGTTCCTTCATGAAAAACAGTTCCGACTTCGCAGTGACTACCATAGGAGGGAGGACTGGAAAGAAAAACATTTTTATTTTATTTTATTTTTTAATTTATTTTATTTTATTTTTTTTGAGATTTTATTTATTTATTTGACAGAGAGAGAGAGATCACAAGTAGGCAGAGAGGCAGGCAGAGAGAGAGGGAAGCAGGCTCCCCGCTGAGCAGAGAGCCCGATGCGGGGCTCGATCCCAGGACCCTGAGATCACGACCCGAGCTGAAGGCAGAGGCTTTAACCCACAGAGCCACCCAGGCACCCCCAAAAAACATTTTTAAAGTGATTTTTGCAGGTTTCTTGGGATACTTTGCTATAACAAATTACGTAATGATTAAAACAAAGGAAATTTTAGGTTTTGCTGTTATGAACTGAGAATGGGGCTTTGCCAAAAAAAAAAATTAAGAGGGACAATTCTGGTGTGAATCCTCTATGTACTGCTTTAAAAGCTCTGTGCTAATACCAGAAGAATGTATTTCTGGTGGGAAGTGATATATTTCCACGGCTTCGGGGAACTTGACTTTGGTCCTAAAAATATATTTCCTTAGATATTATAAACAAAACACTTTAAACAATAAAAAAATGGAAATATGACCAAAAAAAAACAACCCTACAGCAAACAGCAATGTTTTATATCCTTATCACTTCAAGACTTTAGACCTATAAGAAAAAATGAACATCTGCACCCCAATCACCCCCACAAAAAGTGTGCACGCAAAGTCTACACAAGTCAATTTCTAAGAGAAGATTTGCATGTGACGAATAAAAATAAAAATGCCGACCCTGCTACTAATCAAAGAAATGAGTAAAATAAAATTTGCTCCTAGTATGTGGAGAGAATGTGTGTGGAGTTCTTCTTGTGGTTACACGTGATTTGATGTTGGTAAGTCTGTGGTGTAATGAACATCCTTATGACTCCCTGCCATGGTCCACTGATGCCATGGGTCTGCCGTGCAATTTATACTTGGTCCTTATCCTTGAAACTAGTCATTCAAAACCTTGAAATTCGTTATTTGTAAAAGCGTACATATATGCATAAATCCATGCATGTGGTCATGAAAAGCAACATTTTTGTAATAGCAAAAATCTTCAGAACAACTGAAAAGACTCACAGGGAAAAAATGTTCAAATTCATTATGGTTGATTTTATTTGATGGATTTCTACACAGTAGGTTACTCAAAATCAGGTTTTTCAAAGATTATTTAATGACGTGGGAAATTGTTTAAATAAGTAAAAAAAAAAAAAAAGATGCTAAAACCTATATGTAGTATGCTCCTTAATATGTTTATATAAAAATATTGGAAGACAATAAATCAAAATATTAAAATAATTCTGCATGATGGGATTATCTTTCTTTCTCTTCCACATTTTTCCATACTTTCCAAAGTTTCTACCAACTTACAGCCCCAAGACACTGAGACTGTAGAATGACATTATCTGTCTAGCAGTGAATCTTCCATGCTTGCATCCTCAATTCTAAGGGGACTGAGAAGAGTGTAGCCTTTTTTGAAAGGTCATATGGCAAGTGTATAGTGTCAAAGATAAACAAAGTCAGACACCAGATAAATTCATAAGGACTGATGCTAATCAGTAATATACTATTGCAATAGACAGACATTGAATGTCCAGAGTGAATCGAACTCAACTTCCACTTGCTTAGAGGTACCTGGGCATTTTGAAGGCAGAATGAGAGACTAGGAAGGGGATGAGCAGGGCTCAGTAGAGTCAAGAAAGGTAAAAATTACAAAAAGTGGGAAGGGGCAGGTTTGTCCATGTGAAACTCATCTGGGATCCTAACTGGTGCTTCTGGACATTAGTTGCCTCCCGTCCCACAGAGGCTGCGAGTCGGGGATCCAATCTCCAGGTGGTGTTTGGAACATAAAGACAGTTCTCTTGGAAACCTTGAGTTTCCCAGGAAGGCACTTTGAGGGGAGCTAGCGTCATGCCAGGGATCAGCCTGGAATTGTTAGAAATTATGTGTGTGGGGGTGCCTGGGTGGCTCAGTCAATTGAGTGTCCAACTCTTGATTTTGGCTCTGGTCATGACCTTGGGGTCATGGGATCGAGCCATGCATCAGGCTCCCGCTCATCGTGGAGTCTGCTCGAGATTCTCTCTCTCTCCCTCAGACCCTCCCGCTGCTTGTACTCTCTCTCTCTCTCTGTTTCAAATAAGTAAATTTTTAAAATCTCAAAAAAAAAAAAAAGAAATTATGTGTGTGTTCAAGTCTTTACAGGTTAAGGGTGAAGTCTTGACACTGAGTGGAGCAGAGAACTATGGGGAGGCCGGCTACAGTTCAGTGACTGAGAGTCTTTGCCTGAGCAAGTTTCAGAGTTAAACCCAGTTCTCCCACCTCCTGTTCTAATATCCTCCTGCTTTGCAGACCAAGAATTTTCTGACCTGAATGGGAACTTCAACCAGAACAGAAAGGATAAGAAGAATGATAAAGAGATTAAGAAAACATACTTGCCTATAACAAGTCTCCCCCTCACCCATACCCCATTATACTGGACCCTGATTAAAATGCTCAAAGCTAGTCTTCCTGTGAATAGAGCCTTCCTGTCGTTTCTGTGGGGTTAATTTTTGAGTCTATGTATTTAGTGGGTTGAGATAAATTATGCCTGAGAGTCTCACCACAAAATTCTTAATAAGTTATCAGTTTCAATGTATGCATGCTACCTATAAAATCCTGGGTGGCTTACTCTCTCACAGGGCTGAGCAGTGAGATGCCTTCTTGGGTATTGATTTCCTCAGCTTGTCATGAGCAAATATATTACCCACTAATCCTCTGTTGGTCAAGAACCTGGGAACAAGTAGCATTATGGGGCAGCTTCTTGTCTTCAAAACCTGATGCTTCTGGGATCTTTCTGGGATCAGTGTAAAACTAGTGAAATCTGGAAAAAAGCCAGCTTTGGCTTTGTAAAAACAGTATCTTTCCAATCCAGATACTTAATGTTTAGCCATCGCTGACAGCTTCTTCCTTGAGTTCTTCCCCTTTCCCCAATTTTTCTTTTCCTTTCTCTCTCTACTTTGTTCTTTCTGTCCTTCTGTCCTTCCTTCCTTCCCCACTTTTTGCCTTCAACTCCAAAATTCACTTAGTAAACACTTTTGGCTCCCATTCGTTGCCAGACCATGTGGCGACCACTGAGAGACAGGCTAACGTGATGCCAGATCTATTGGCTTCCAGTCAGATAAGCCAACACCCGTTTTTGGTTCAATGTCAACTTGCTGCCTCACTATGACCAAGTCATTGGATGTCTACGTATTTATTCACTTCATAAGCACACATTGATTGTGAGCCCCTTATGTGTCTTGAGTTGTGCTACATGTACGCACGTGATTCAGCAATAAAACCAAGAGCCATTCGAGTGTACAAAAAGGCACAAAAATAAAAAAGGGAGGCATTACTTTGGTATTAGTGAAGCCAACAGTCTTCGCTGAAGAAATAATTAACTAAGAATCAAATAACCCGCCAACATCAAAGCTTGGAGAAAGATGTCACCGTTTGGAGGTCAATGTCAAACACGATGGTGAAGTATTCTTAGAAATGTCGCACTACCTTCATTCACACTGCCCTGGATGGAAAGACACAGGCATCCTCTGATGCTGATAACAAAGTAAGGCTTTATGAACAGGACAGAACAAAACAAAACAAAAACAAACAGCAACCACAAAAAATCCTGGGTTCAAATATCTATTCTGCCTCTTACTAACCTGAGTAAAAGATTTCCTCTTGCTGGAACTCAGTCTGCTCTGTTGAAAAAGGAGCATTAATCACACGTACCCAATGGGGGTACTATAAAAATAAATTTAATAGACACTATGAAATGAAATGAGTTTTAGCTGTAAAATATTATCAAACCATAGGCATTTTGCAGAGCTGATTGTTTAACTGTCTGGATTTTTTTGTCCTATTTTTTTTTCCCCCTGAAGCTGGCAGCTCCTTGAGGTCAGCGGCTCTTCAGCGTGGAGCCTCCCCTCCCCCACCGCCCCCCGGGGCAATGTGGGGTGTGACGTGCACTTGCGCCGTTCAGTCACTAATCACAGTGCACCTGGGCCTGATGCTTTGCTGCTGCTGTTATCATTGCTGCTTGTAAAACTTTGATGCTCACGGCATTCCTGAGGGTTTCATGAGCAAGTATTGAAATGCACCCAGAGAAGCCCAGTGATTTGTGCAAGTTCACACGGAACGATAGAATTGAATGGCCCTGTGGCCCTGATACTCCCCACCCGGGCCCGGCCTGGCTCAGTCACGAGGGTGCGTCCGGGCAGAAACTGAAGGGCACTGGTACCCCCAGCTGGGGGAAGCCACAGGCTGCAAGGGGTGAGAGAGGAAGCTGGGTTTGAGCTGACCCTCTGGGGCTGGGCCTGTCCCTTGCTGTGCCTTGCAGACGATTGTGGGGGGACAATGGTGTCAAGGAGACTGAGGGTTCTTTGCAGCAGAAAGAGACTGTCAGTGTAAACATCTGAGGCCAAAGCTGGGAGAGAAGGTGCCCGAGAGGTCTGAGGGGCAGGAATGTAAAGATCAGGGACAGTAGGTAGGGGCTGGAGGGAGGCGTCACTGACTTGCCCCCTGCCTGCCAGGGTGGGAGAGGGAGTGATGGGATGGGTAAGGAGTGGTTAGTAAACCCAAGAAGACACAGGAGAGGGGACCCCTTCGAAGGTATCCATTGTGCATTTAGGTGGAAAGAGTAAAAGAAGGGCCAAGTGTTTTCAATCCAAACAAATACATCTTTAAAATGTTTACATTTTTAAATGAAACAGTAAATAAATGCAGAAAAAAATACACAAATCCTAAATATCAGCTCAACGAATTATCACAAGATCCAAAACGATGATTACTAGCAGTCAGAAGCCCCTTTTGTCCCTTCCCCATCACTATTGTCTCAGGGTAACTATGGTTCTGACTCTTGCATCAGAGATGTAAATTTCTGACTTAGTTCTATTGTATTGCCTCTGCGTTTAGAAAAACAAAAGCCGAAGGCATAAGAGCAGGTACAGTGCTTCATGTGGGAAGTGGGGCCATGATGAAAGGGCAGCCCTTGGAGCGGAAGGCGGACCTGGATTTGAATTACACACGTGCCATTTCCTGACTACATGGTTTGAGAAGCGTCATTTTTTTTCTCCCCAAACTCCAGTTTCCTCATTAGTAAAGTAGGGACAAGATGCCGAATCGGGAGCATCGTCGTCAAGCTCAGTGAGATAACATCTGACTCTATTCCCACTCAGAGCCTGGTGTTCCATAAATATTGGTTGGGGGATGTATGTGTGAATGAAAATGGAAAGAATAAGTGACCTATTTGAACAGACACAGACACTGGGTTTTGGAACATGATGGAGGACGCTTCCCTAAGTCCCTGGCAGAAAATGGGATGTGCCTGGAAGAACATGGAACAGACAAGGAAGAGTGTTCACACTCTTTCCCAGCACTACCTCGGACTTGCTGGGTGATGTCTCATGTGTTATCTTTCTTCCCTGGGTCTCAGTTTCCTCTCTCATAATTAACGGATTCTACAGTAAGTTTTTCCCACGACTAACCTAGCTCGAAAACATTGAGTCTATAAGTAGCTAACTTGGAAAACCATAGAACCGAAATAAACACACTGAAATACATTTAAGGAGAGACATCAGGCTGTAGAAAGAATTCAAAATCTTATATGAGGTTGATAATTTTGCATATGTTAAATAAACTAGAGTAGACCCATGTAGACTCACAGGTGCACCCATGTAGTAGATAGAAGAATATTCTGCATGATGCTAAGCTTGAACTTCAAATGCTAACCAATAGCCTGGAAACCCATAAAGAATGACTCAATCTAAGATATAAGCTATGCACACTTATAGACTGGAGGCCCCAGGAGGCGGTGCACTTCCTGGCTTCACAACAATTCAAACCGATGCATGAGACATTAGGGTTGGTGGGGACGACCTTCCCAACCCTGAGATTCTGAGTTTAAGACCAGAAAGAGCTCACATCAATGACATGGCCACCAAAGTCTATGAATTATTCCAAAAATCATCCAGAACTCATTCAAGACATTTAAATGGTTGCATTAAAATGATTTTCTCATTTAGAACTTGAATTAGCATTCATAGACTGAGGTTGTTAGAAGTTACCTTCCCAAAAAATTTTAGCCTAAAATTAAAATGAAATACTATTATAAAAAGTTCCTTATAATGCATATAAGATCAAGGACCCTTTATGGGGATTCAGAAGCTGAACTCTCTCCTCACTCTCGTGCCCTGAAATAGACTAACGTATTGCATTAATTGTAATGCTATACTCTATAACAGGACCAAACTACAAAAGAAATAGGATGGATTTAAAAAGTTTTATTATAAAAAAAATAAATAAATAAATAAATAAATAAAAAAAATAAAAAGTTTTATTATCTTGAAATGGGAAAAAAAAAATAAAGTATTTCAGAAGACAGGTTTTCTTCCCCCTGCCAGTAAATTCTAAGATGGATTTATCCCATGAGTCCTCCAGACCTCAATTGAAATCCTAGATCCACTGACTTCTAGTAAATAGCTCTGTGCACTATACTATCTTGCAGCTTTTCACTCTGCTTTTCACCTCCAAAGATTTCTTATAGCATTCCTTGAGCAGGTCATCACAGAATCCACCCTTTTAGTTAGAGATCCATTCACTCATGCTCTAAAAAAAACCCCACAAATCCCCAAATATCTATTAGTGTTAGATACTGTACATTCAAATATGAATGAGGGGCAAGGACCCTGTCTCCAAGTATCCACAAGCTCAAGGAAAACAGAAGAAATGGTATGCAGCAGTCACATAGAAGCATAAATCAAGGCCAGCCGGAGAGGGGACCCACTGAAGGCCCAGGACACACAAAGTGTCTTTCTACTTCCTTTCATTTGAATCCTATCTATCAGCCTTTTGGAGTGTGGATCTGAGCCCTGAAGGAAGGCATGGTCCATGCAAAGCTTGACAATGGAGAGGAATGAGTGAGCCTGGTCTCCTTGCCAGCAGCCATGCCCCTGTTCCCATCAAGCAGGAAGGTTGAGTGTTAAGAGACACTTAAGGCAACCAGGCCAACTGAATTGGGTTGCTCGGGGGTAAGATGGGCAGAGAGAGTGTCTCTTAACCAAAGCTAAGGGATTGGAGAAAAATGGAGCAAGGCAGCTGAGCCAGAGTAGAGGGCCCCCCCACATACTCCCCACCAAAAACCTGCAGCCAGCCCAGAAACAGCATGGTGGGAAGAAGGGGCACCGGAAGGGCCATCAGTATAGCAAAGGACAATGTTCATTATATACTTTCTCTATGGTCTGCCAGCACCATTAAATGTCCAAGATGAGAGCAAACAAATGGTAAGGGATAAAAGTAGATCTAATGAATTAATATTTGACTTGGTTTTAAATACAGGTTTGAGTTCTACCTGACCACATCCTGGCAGCAACATATTAAATTTGTCATTTACCAAACTGGGCTTCAGCTTCCTTGTTGTAAAACTAGGAACCATCCTATAAACTGCTGAGGATTAAAAGAGATCTTAAGTGTGAAAACATTTCGTAAATGGTCAAGCACCCATTGATATTTTTAATCCTGTAAGCATACTTTTACATAGTGAGAGACTTTTAATCTTCATGACTTCAAGGAGTTTTGTGTTCTCTTGTTTTGCCTCCCTTAATTGGAAATGTAACGATCTTGAACTCTCTCCCCGCCCCCACCCCGCTCAATTTCAAGCCCCATTTTCCAGGCCAGATCCAGTGCAGGCAATGGAAAGAGTATGAACTTTGCGATTCTTCCGAAGTAACGATTTCTAATCCCAGCTCTGCCATTGAAAAGCTGTGTGACCTTGACCGAGTGGCTCAGGCCTTCTGTTTATTGGCCTATAAAGTAGAAGCAAAAACACAGCATTCCCTATTTTAGGGTAAGAACACAGTACGTTGATCAATTCTGAAAACTAGAGAAATGTTATTTCTCCAGTTGGAGCCATACCAATGGCAAGTCGCTCTCAGAATAGACCAGAGATTTCTTTTGCCCCAGCTTCTATGAATATCAAGCACAACCCTTTAGTCTTTTGTAAGGGAAGCGAAACGCTGCCTTTTATAAAAGAGCTCCTCGGTGGCAGGCTGCCCAGCTCCCTGTCAGCACTCCCTCTGCTTATGTGTAGCTCCAGACTTGTATTGATATCCGCACGCATATGTTGGCTCAGGTCCTTCTTTGCGGGCGATACATTGCTTCTGCCGAAGCTGCCAGTGCAATATTTTCAAAATAGACATCCATTTCTAGAAGAAAAGAGATCCAAATAAGAAATTTTTTTATATATATATTTTACACTGAAAATCATTATAATCAGTGTCTTTCATGTCAGCACGATATCCGTGACTGTTCGATCATCACTCTAGTCATGAGCGCCCAGTGGTGTAAAGGGAAGCACTTGGGGGGAAACAGCCTGCACATTGCTCGTATCTGTACAAAGAATATGGACCAGGTTGACTCTGGGGCAGGCTTGGAGTTTCTGTCTTAGCATTTGTGCCAATCGTGCATTGCATTGTGCCACCGCGAAGCTCGCATGCAGAAGGCTCAGCCCTGGTACCTCGGGATGTGAACTTATTTGGAAATAGGGTTGTTGCAGATGTAATTAATTAAGTTAGGATGAGGTCATACTGGGGAAGAGTGGGCCCTGATCCAATAGGACTGTGTCCTTATTAAAAGGGGAAATTCTGACACAGACATGTACACGGGGAGAGTGCTGTGTGAAGATGAAGACAGATGTCCCCGGGATGCTTCTACAAGACGAGGACCACCAAGCATTGTCAGCAAACCACCAGCAGCTGAGGGAGAAGCTGGGAATAGATCTCCTCTCGCAGCCTTGAAAGGCACCACCAGCGGCACCTTGACCTTGGACTTCCAGCCTCCAGACCTGTGAAAGAATAAATGTCTGCCGTCACTTTGTTGCAGCCATCCCAGCAAACTAATACTCTTTGTATGTGGATGATATTTCTGAGACTTATGGATTATTAGAACTGGGAGGCGCCTTCAGAATTCATAAAGTGCAATCGCCTTATGATCCATAAGGAAGTAATATCTAGAATGATCCTTCCATACCTAGAGGTGGAGGGGTTGACTGGAAGCCTGGATTCCAGGTGACCAGGACTGTGGTGCATGTTTGTTTCCCTGTACCACACTCTTTACTAAGAGATCAATGGGGGGAAAGGTAGAAGTTACTCAATATAAAAATGCCATCAACCTAGAAAGATCCAGAATTTCAAGGTCATCTCCTGCTCAGTTTGCTGAGACACCTACATCCCATCCAAGTCTTCTGACTGGTTCAGACCCACTCAGGACATGTGCCAGGCCCTATGCCTGCCTTTCTTTGAGCCTTGAAAGAGTCTGCTTTGCAGGGAGTTAGAAGTTAGGCCTGGAATGAGCCATACATGGGTATTCATGCAACCCTCTCCCCTCTAGTCTTCACTCAGACATCACTGTGTATCCCTTCCTACCCTGCCCTACTTCTTTCTAAATAGCATTTGTAATACTCCCTAGTTATTAGATGTATTTATATTTATTGTCTGTATCTCCCTATTAAAATGTAAGCTCCAGAAAGTCAATAATCTTTTTCTGATTTGTTCATGGACGTATCCCAAGTTCCTAGATTAATAGTATCTGTGGTACATCAGGCTTCTAAGGTAGTATTTTGTTGTTGTTGAAAGAATGCATAAATATCTTGAAAATATCTTTATTTGAATACTTCCAATGATACCATGGAATTTATTGCTTGGCTGATTCGGAAGACAGGCTTGAGCAGCTCAGGGGACCTCTCAACATTGACAACTGTGGGTGGCGGTCTAGTGGCCTGGGTTACAGCCCAGAGCTGCCGCTCGCTGAGGGAAGAGCCAAAAGAAGCCTGAAGGAAGCACTTGTGGAGAAAATTAAGCCTAAGCATTTAGCTGGCAATGACCTCTCTTTTGTTATTTCCAAATATATTCCACAGCTGTATTTTTTTAAATATTATATTTAGGCTATGGTGACAAAAAATAAATGAGACAAGCAGGTCCGAATCTCCTCCAGAGCTCCACAGTCACTAAGGTGGGATTGAGCTATATGTGGCTGTTTGAATTTCAATCAAAGTGAACAAAGGTGAAAATCCACTTCCTCCGTCACTTTAGCCTCGTGGTCATTTCTCAATTGCCACATGTCGCCAGCGGCTGCTGGATCTGACTGAGTAGACATAGAAACATTCCCATCATCGTTGGCAGAGGTGTGCCATATGTGTTTCTTAAAGTCTGAGATTTGGCACCATGAAACGAAGGCATCACAGTGAACAACGTAAACATTCACTCTTCGTAGATCAAGTGACACATCGGCCAGATTGATTTAGGGGAAGTCAACTCTGCTAGGCTCCATGATCACTTTTTTCCTCTTAACAATTTAAAAGATTTGTGCACGACAGGCCACAACTCTCATATGTTTTCACCTGGTTATGGTATCGGGTGTTTAGATCCTGGGACTTTTCCATCCACAGCCAAGAAAAGCATTGTTGGCAAGGGCAAGGAGATATTTGCTGTTTCGGTAAGTTCAGAAAAATACAAGTAGTGTAGAATGACTGAGCTGTGGGGTCCATGGGGGGACTGGAGGGTTCTTGTGTTCTCTCTGGAAAGAAAGTGACTCAGCTGCAAACCCTGGAGGTTGAGAGGTTTGGCTGTCACACATTTATACCCTTAGCACTAGATCATGTATTCTAGTCCATTCACTTTTGTCTGTTGTTGTTCTTATGGAATGAATGGGTCAGGTAATCAACCAAGTCACACACCAACCAACTGACTAATGACAGACGAACGAAGACCAGCTTCACGGTCAGCATAGGAATGTTATTCTCTAGCAACAAATAGACTCCAAAATTCCAGAGGTTTCCGCTATGGAAGCTTGCTTTTAATTTAATTTTATGTGTCTAAAATAGGTCAGGGTGAAGGCTGATCATTCTCGGGACCTAGGCTGGTGTATGACTTCCCATGTTTTAGCTACAGTACCCTGAACAAGTAGCTTGAAAGGTCACCAAGGTAGAGAAAGGGAGAGATGGAGGAGTGTCCTGGCGCTTACATATCTCGGCCCGAGAATGACAGTGGTCAGTTCTACTTGAAGGTCATTGGCAAGCATGCGTCACATAACCCCATTCCTGCAAGGGAAACTGGGCATGGAAGGAGCACCTCATGTATTTGGTGAGCACTCACTGTCTACTGCGCCAAGTTATACAGGACGCTAGCAAGAACCTTAAACTCTACCCGTTAGTGGTTTCCAAGCTATTATTTTTAATCAACAGAATCCTTTCTTCAAATAAAGTACAATATATAAATAAGGCAAAAATAGAGCTCTTCTGGTGGAAAGGAGGGCACAGAGAGGAGGATCCATAAATCTGCCCATTCCACAAACCCTCATGTTCCATCTCTGTATCTTACGTATCCCTCCAGGGAGCCTAGGGCTCCTCAAAGCAGGAAGTGGTATGATCCCATCTTCCCTTTGGAAGATGAATGCAGCACGGTTGTGGAGGGAGACAGGGAGAAATGGGTTAGACGGACAGTATGTGGGTGTGTCAAGGTGAGAGGCAGAGGCAGGTTCAAAGGCTCCTAGAGCCATTCAGGTGAGAGGTAGTGAGGGTTTTAACCATGTCTCCATGGAACTCCATGTGTTTTCCCAATTTTTCCCAGCTCGAAATTCTACGTCTATTTCTCGTTTCACCTTTATAGAGGTTGACATCATCCCAAGTAGCTTTCCAGTACTGACGGGTCTATTAGAGTCAGCAAACTTTCTGTAGAGGGCCTGGCAGGCCATTTGGTCACTATTCCAACCACCAACACCGCTGTTGTTAAGAAAAAGCCAAACTGAGTATCGCAGCAGGGGAGGTGGGTAGAGGAATGGGGTAACCGGGTGATGGACATTAAGGAGGGCACCTGATGTAATGAGCACTGGGTGTTACATGCAACTGATGGATCATTGAACACTACGTCAAAAACTGATGATGTACTATATGTTGGCTAATTGAATTTGAATAAATAAATATAAAAAAATTTTTAAAGAAAAAGAAGGAAGGAAGGAAGGGAGGAAGGAAGGAAGAGGCAAGAAGGACAGTGTGCAGAAGAATGGGCATGTGTGTTGCAATGCAATTTTATTTACGAACATTGAAATGTGAATTCAATATAATTCTCACATTTCATGAAACATTCTCTTTCTGATTTGTTTTCAATCATTTAAAAATGTGAAAAAGATACTTGACTCATGGGCAATGTAAGACCAGGCCGTGGTCCAGATTGGGCTCATGAGGCACAGGACGCGGATCCCAGGATTTTTGAATACCCAGTGATTGTGTCTTTGTCTAAAGGGCTTATACTCACAAAGGTGATTCTCCTTTTATTTTTGAATATATTGTGATGAAACAAAAATGAAGGTGTGTGACTAATGTTTTAAACAGTTTTTCCCCAGAACACTCAGAGACCCAGAGAAAAACAATACGGGAAATCATCCTCGATTCAGTCAGTCAGGGCTAGTGTGTTTTAGTTTTGTAGCACCCCCAGGCACTGTAACAAACCCACACAATTAGAATAAACAAAGCAAAATAAAACAAGGCTGGAAGGCTCTAGTGTTCTTGGATTTCTTCTTGCCTCTAGAATAGAAGCCCAGAAATAAAGCTACTTTCCCTCAGGCACCCCCCCATCCCCTCACCCCACCCCCACCCTCACCCCCCTGCTGTGGAGACCACCAGTTAATTGTATGAATTCCCAGAATCACTGAACTGAGAAAAAAGTCGGACTTCTTAAGGCCAAGAAAACAATTTTGTTCAATTTTTCCTTATCAGCAGTCACCCTATCCCTGAAAACACCCAAATGAATGAACACACCAACTAAAGCATCAAATGAAATTACTTGTTCTTAAAGTGATTTCTTCCCAATTTTCAAAGTAAAGCAGATTTCTTCTAGATAATTTGGGGAAAAAATGACCTAATGGTATAATGATGAGGACCAAAGTCACTCCACTTCTCAGAATCCAGAGACAGACTTTGTAAATCAGAAGCCATTTCTTTCCCACAATGGGGATCGTCTGGAACTTATATATTTATAGCCTGATTCTCTTTTTCCACTCATCATTACACTCTGAACATTTTTCCACGTCATCAAAAAGCCCTTGGATTTGTGGTCGTTTTGTTGTTGCTCATAGAATTTTGCACAGATATATTTTCATTTAGTTTACTGATTTATCGAAAACTACCTCTCATGAGCAATCAGCGAATATTTCCTGCATGCCTCTTGGATGCTGGGGCCTGGCCGAGACACTGTGGGCAACATGAGGACACTGTCCTTGCCCTCACAGAGGGGACGTGTGGGCGCCTTTGTGTGGAGCCCCTGCCCCGGGTCCTGTGGTCCTGATGAGTGCATTCGGGTTTCTGCTTCCTGAGAGCTCTCAGGTAGTGAGGGATCAGGGCGGGTGGTCCAGGGACAATCACACCACCGTGGCGTGCGAGGAGGACGCTCTGCCCTTCCCGAGAGGGAACGCCACATCCGTGGTGGTGGCAGGGGTGAGAGGGCATGGAGAACATCTGCCAAACAAAATGGTGTTGTTTTGACAGATATTTTAGTTCTAATCTGAAGCATCTAGATACAGACTACGCTGTGTCCGAGTGATGCCACTCCGCTCAAGAGAGTCTGGCCTGGTTAGTTAGTTAGAGAGACTTGGCATTTAAGATGAACTTAAGGGGCTCCTGGGTGGCTCAGTCCGTTAAGCGTTCTACTCTTGATTTTGGTTCAGGTCACGATCTCAGGGTGGTGAGATCGAGCCCCACGTCGGGCTCTGCATTCAGCACAGAGTCTGCTTAAGATTCTCTTTCTCCCTTGCCCTCTGCCCCAACCCCCCTTCTCCATCTCTCTAAAAAAAAGGAACAGGGTGAATGTAAACTCACCAAAGCAGGAAAGACACAAGTTATCTTTCTAGATGACACAGGGTGCAGCATCGTCAAGTGGATGATATTTTTGGACCAGGACTCAATTCTATAAATCCTGGTCTTGGCATCGATGGGGATTATGGTATCCATTTGCCTTGTGATGCAGTAAATATTCTTTGTGGTCACTCATCTCAGCAAACCAGAATCCCTGCCAGGGAAGGTGCTGGTTCTGCCTGGCATGGGAGAGCTTCCCCCTAACCGAGTGTTGAATAAATTAGCCTTATCTTGCTCATCTGGAGCCCTGTCTGTGAAATGGGGATAGACTGTCTGCTTTATTTTCACCAAGTGGAGATACAATCATATATAAGAAAGCATTATAAGAAGAAATCTAAATTGTTAAAATAACCCATTTTAAGGTAAGGCTTCACATCGTTTCTGAAGAATGTTCTAAAATTTCCAAGACGTTTTTGTATGGGATGATTTTTATTATTTTTAACCACAGAAGCAAACATAAACAGACTTTTTCTGGATACCTGTGTCTCTTCTACAGAATGTGACTGTCCTGTCTGCTGAAACACCTTCAGGGATGAGGGTCTAAATCCAAACCCCAGGCTGCCCTCCCTTAGGTGCCTTATTTACAACCCGTGCACCACAATTTCTTCTTTTGCAAGACTCTTCTTCCTAGCGCTGCTCTGGGGAATCAAGGGGATACCAGGAGATTATATAAGTAAGGCATCCTGCCTCACAGCTAGCGCAGATTAAACACTGAAGAGTTACTTTATTATTGTTGTTGCTGTCATCACACTATATCTCTTCTTAATGCAATCTGGGTATTCACTAACAGAGCATCCTGGTTTCATACTGTGCTGATCGTCAGCCCAGAAGATGTCCTTACCCATGTGACTATTAATTGATGTCTCTTCCATCTTGTATTTTGCCGGCTAAGGTTTTTCATCTAAAAGCAGTTTCAAAACACTTGTTTTGAACTATGTGAATTTGTTGCAGTGCGATTGATCCATAAGGGGATAATCTGAGCATAATGTGAATATGTACTTGTATATGCATTATTTCATGTGCAGGAAACTGCACACAACTGCCCTGAGCTCCATAGGAATATGCAAAGTACACATACCTCATGCATCTGTCAGCTACTGGAGATCGCACTTATAACTACACCCCCCATCCATGTCTGGTGCTAGAACTTTCTCTGATTTCAGATCACCCTCCATTCTCTACTTCATAAGCGCTTACAAGCTGCCCCCTTCTAGACAGCAAACTCCAGGTCTTTTCCACGGAAAAGTGCCATATTTATTGTGGTATGTATGTATGTCTTCACTATCTAACAGGAGTGCAATTCTGCTGCCATTTTTTAAAGATTTATTTATTTGAGAGAGAGAGAGCATGCAGAGGGAGAGGGAGAGATAGACTCTCAAGCAGACACTGCACTGAGTGCAAAGACGTGGGGGGGCTCAATCCCATAACCCTGAGATCATGACCCGAGCCAAAAACGAAGAGTCAGATACTTACCCGACTGAGCCACCCAGACACCCTTCCGCTGCCATGTTTATTAAGTACTTGTCTTTGTGAATGTGTGTCACTGAAGTTTTCGAGTGTTGGAACTGCTTTTTGCCCCAGTCCTGTGGTGTTTAATTGCATATCTCTGCCCAGTATTGTCATTTATAGGAACACATATGTCATGACATAGCAGAATTCACTGTGTAGGACTTCGTGTTCTCTGTAACTTTTATTCTTGCTGGAATTGTCTATTGAGATCAATTTTGCCTTTTTTTTTTTTTTTATAAAGTTTGATCAGGTGTTCCAAGCAAGTATTTTATTCTAATTTCACAGATGGCCTATCTGGGGTTTAGTGGGAATGAAGCCTAGCTTAGCTTTTCATAAGTGAGTGGCAAAATGAGAATTAGAGTTGCCTCATGTCTCTTGTTCCAGGGAAAGCAGCATGTTGCTATGTAAACAGTATGGCCACTGGAGTGGAGCGCAGCTAGACTAGGAATCCTTCTCAACCAAATCCTTCCACATGAGTGCCTTCAGTAAACTCCTCAGGTCTTTAGACCTCATTCCCCTCATGCATAAACATCAGGGAAACCAACACTCGCTTCTCAAAGTCTCTCTGGAAATTAAGCCACAAAATATATGGGAAATGCCGCTCCGGTGCCTCAGGAGGGCAGACATGTTTGTTCTCGTCTCTTTCCTTTGTATGCTAATAGCCAATAAATGTTATCAAGCACATGCTTTGTTCCAGGAATGGTGCTAACACTTTTCATGCACTAAATAATTTACTCTTTACAGCAACCTAATGCAGAGGATTCCTTTATTATTGCTATTTTATAGCAATTTAATTTTTATTAAATTATTTTATATATGCTATTTATGCTATAAATTATTTATGCTATAAATTATTTTATAGCAATTTATATTTTTTAGGTGAGTAAACCGTACAGAGAAAGGTTAGGTGCTTTACCTAAGATCAAACAGCAGTATGCTCAACACTCAAGTGTTGACCCTCAGCTCCAAACTACCCTACTCTGCTTTGTGGTGCGGGGACCTGGGCTCTGCAAAGCACTTATCTGCTTTGCCACCTGGATACCCACGAGTCTCCACGGGGCTGAAGGGACTTGCTCCTTCCTGTTTGCTTCTTGCATCACTCCCTGCCCACCGTTATCTCCCTATAAAAACTTGCTCCCTCTGGAAGAAGCAATTCCTTCCTGATGCAGCAACGGATTCTACCTCATCGTTTTTCTTATAGGACAAGCTCTATTGTGGATTCCCTAAGGACACCAGCCAGCCCTCTTCTCAGAGGTCTGTGCTTTAGCTCCAAGGGGCCCTGTGCTACGGTTCAACAACTTAGTCATGTAAAACTCTTCATGCCTTTAATCCTAGGGGCTGTGGATGCATTTTGAATTTGCTACCTTTGCAACACCTTCGAGTCTACTTCTTACCTTTTCGATGACCTAGTTGACAACTTCATACCACCTTAAGAATCATTTGTATTAAATTCTCTCTGTTGGTCAAAGTGACTTGTGTGCTCTGCTCTCTGGCTGTCACCTGACCAATGCATCTGGTAAGGGTGAAAGACAGAACTCTAAACCAGCCAACTGTGTGTGTGTGGAGGGGGGCAGCCACCATGCTATACTGCCTCTCAAATATTATACAATTATGGATTTTTACACAGCGGCCATTTTCTTACACGTAAACCCAGTTATGACATAGCTGAACAATATACTACCAGCTCCAATATTCTAGAGTCAGAAGATAATTACCTCAATCGACCTTCCACAGGGCCTGATGTTTGGGAACCAGTGGGAACAGTGGTTGGTTTCTTCTTGTGATCCACTGAGCATCAAAAAAAGAAGAAGAAGAAGGAGCCCAGGAAGGTCAGTAGACAGCAAATGACTGAGACTGACCCATCGGAATGCTTTTTCTGAAATACCACACTTCCACGTGGAGAAGGAGACATGGCATTCTCCTTGGAAGCTGCTAGTCCATATCCTTCTCGAATGTCTGAATTAAATGAGACCTTGGAAAGCATATGTTCCTACACTCTATTTTACAAGTGAGTAAATTGAGGCCCAGAGAGGAGAAAGTCCAGACCTATATCACACAGTCAGTGAGCTAGTGTTGGAGGCTAGAGTACAATCTCTTGATACCTAATCTTTCCATGGAAACAGTGAATTTGGGAGTTTACTGGGTAAGTTTTGGGCTTTAGCACTTCTTCTAGAGATTATAGTCATCTCTCTGGAATATGATCTTTCTGGACCAGGGATTCCTTGCTTCTTCCTGATTCCTGTCCCTGGAAGGCTGGGGAGATGGGAGAACGAAGATCTCTTCTCTGCTCTCATTCTGCTTGACCTTATTTTCGCTGCATCCTTCTCTACCTCTCCTCCCTCAGGGCAGCAATGAGGGTGAAGTAAGTGAGGTGGGACAGGCAAATGAAGGGCCAGACCCTTGCCTGTATTTAGCATTTTCATATTTTATTTATCATGGATATTTTGCATTAATTTTGTTTTTTTTTTAAATAATGAATTAAAATATTATTTGCTAGAATTGCTGAGATTTTTGGTGTCTCCTTAGAGTTTGTGTTTAAGGCCGGTGCCCTAGGCTCATCACAGTCTTGTCCCATTCCTGATCTCTCTCCCCACTCTCCCCGTGGCACGCCCCAGAAAGGTCAGTTTGGGGGATTCTGTAATCATTTTCTAATGCAAAGCTCCCCTTCTGAAATACTAAATGCTTTCCCACTGATAGATCAAATGGTGAGTAACACAAACAGTGAACACCCAGGATCATTTGATAGAGATAAAAAAAAAAAAAGGATGAATCCCTAACTTTGATGGACAGGGTGCTGTGGTGGTAGAATGGCATGGGCTTTGAAGTCAGAGGAACTGAGGGTTGGATCCTGATAACACCACTTAGCAGTTGCGTGCTCTCCGCAGCTTGACGTGACTGATGGCCTATGATCTGAAGGCGCTGGATATACAGGCCTGACCAAGGTGCGTTCCCTCCTCTTAAGGCAACCACAGTCTAGATCAAGGAAATTCTTTATTTCTCTGGGCTTTCTTCTCTACAACGGAAAGTGGCAATAGCATTATCTCTCTGGGAAGATTAAATGCAATTCTTACATGAAACCGCCTAGGACAGTGTGGCTGCCCAGTTAAAATTTACCACCACTAAAACCAAGTTCTTCACTAGAACGTCGTTCATTAGAGTTCCCGTCCTTATACACAGTTACTCTTCCACAAGTTAGACCCTTTTGTGCATAGCTATTCAAACTGATTTGGGAAGACTGACAAGAAAATGATCATTGGGAACTTTCTGACAGAGCACCTCAGGATTTAAGGAAAATATTGAGGAGGACACATTCCTTTCAGCCATGCTCAGCACATTTGGGTTTTCATCTAGCAGCTTGTGCTCTAAGGCCCTGGCACTCTGAATGTGTCGTCTGACAGCAGAATCCTTGTCCTTACCTTCATCCCTCTACCTCTGAACTTAGTCAGCCTCCTTTAGTTCTATAATGGCATCCTGTGTGCCTTTTCACAAAGGGATCAACAGTTCTCTGAGGATCATTCCACACACTGCTGGTGTTACAACTGCAGTCTTTATCTAAAGACATTTTGGGAACAACATCTGCCAGGACAATGTGGTGGGGAAAATGTTAAGATGACCCCCAATGAGTTTGCCTTTGCATATGCTCTTGCTCTTGAATTCAGGTGAAACCCGTGACTTAGGTCTAGTCAATAAACTATGACAAAGGTGGTGGGATAGTCATTCCTGCGATTATATTATTATATTATATTATATTATATTATATTATATTATATTAAAGACTCCACCATAGCAGACTGCAGTGAGAGGTTTTTCCGCTGACCGAGAGGAAGTAAGCCATCACATTATAAGACAACCTATAAGAAGACCATGTGGCAGAGTTCTGGGTGGTCTCTAGGTTGTGAGAATGACCCCACCTGACAGCTACCAAGAAAGCAAGAACCTCAGTTCTATAACCACAAGGAACTGAATTCTGTCAATTATATGAAAAACATTCCAAGTTTTAGAGAGGAATGCAGGTCAGAAAATACCTTGATTTCTGCCTTATGAGACCATGAGCAGAGGACCCAGCCAAGTTTTGCCTAGACTGACCTCACAGAAATTGTGAGATACCAAATTCATAATGTTTTAAGCCACTGAGTTTGTGGTAATTTGTCACACAGCAACAGGAGACTATTACACACAAGTTGTCTATCTGAGAGGGATGAGGTAGGGAGAGTTCATTCATAATCTTTGAATTTTCTAGTGGTCCTTCCTCTCCACATAAAGGCAATATATCAGGTCTGGTTTTAGAACTCCATTTATTCCTAAACCCAAGGTTTCATGTATAATTGAATCTTCTCACATTACGTGCTCTTCATTTCCTTCAGTGGCATTGATTGCTTCAGATCAGTTTTGTCAAGAGACAAGGAGGGCATTTCTTCAAATGTTCATGTAGCAGTTTTGATCAAAGGGATAAGCATAGAGTTCAACAGGGTCCAGAAAATTGATAGACTTTGAGGGAACTGATTGATGTATAACTTTAACCGGGACCCCTGTGGAGTGAACTACAGTAAACTTTCATCTGCAACTTTTGCAAACATCAGAGGCAAGGCTAATCAGTGCATTCTCAAGACACATCATAAATAAATAATAGTTGTTTAGCTGAACAAACCATTCATGCGTTTATCAATGGTACCCAGAGACCCTGCAGGGTGGTACCAGGGAAAGTACACGGATCCTTGCCTCCCGCCATACGCACACCCTGCACACACTATCCCATCCCACCGAGCAGCACAACCGGGCCACCCTGATTGGACATTTGATTTTGTCCTTTTTTATATCATAATAAACCACATCAAAAATCCATGGTTTAAGCAACAGTGATTTTCTTTCCTTATGATGCTGTAAGTTGATTAGGTAGCTCTTTTGCTTCCCACAGTATCTGTCTGTCAGTGGTCTTGCATTCAGCTGGTGGCTAGGCTGGCCTAGGAGGTCCAAGAAGGCCTCTCACATATGTCTGGGGCCTTGGAGCTGAGTGTCAGATAAGGCATCTGAGTTCTCCTCCATGTGTCCCCACTCTCCATGCGGTGCCTCATCCTTAAAGGCCTCTCTCTCTCTCTCTCTCCCCTTGTGTGTGTCCTTTCTCTCCAGCAGGATATACATGCTTTGCATAGCAGCCAGATGGCAAGAAAGCAAAAAAGGCAACCTTCCGTGCCTCTTCAGGGCAAGGCCTAGAAGTCCACAGGGACATTTCCACAACCTTTACATTGGTTAAAACAAGTCACCAGGCAATCCAGATTCAAGCTAAGGGAAAACAGCCTCCATTTTTGAGAGGAGGAACAAGATGTGTGTCTGAGGAGAAGAACAAGATGTGTGTCAGAGGACCATCTTTGGTGACCATCCAAGGTATGAGTCTATGTGTCTATCCATGAGATGGTGCTTAGAGTTTACCTTTGTTTTTAGGTTTTCAATTGATAATGAAGTATCATATTGTTAAGTAATTTATTAAAATTGTTAAATAATTTAAATTGTTGACATTTAAATAATTTAAATTATTAAATAATTGTCAAATAATTTGAATTGTTACATAATTTAAAGTTATTTTTAAAGTTGTTAAATAATTTAACGTTATTTTTCACAAGTTATATAAATAATTTCAAACTCTTTCATCATTTAGTCAATTACCAAAAAAAAAAAAGTCATTTCCTTGAGAAACAGAAGAAGCGTTATGACATAGTAGAGCTGGTAAATTACTACCAGTGTGGGGGAGGGGACACTAAGATGTGCCCTCTGAGTACTCCCCGTAGAACACTACTGATGGGTCTCGAGGGTGGTTTTCAGACTTGGAAGTCATAAGCTCCAGAGTATGCCCTCATCTCCTTAATTTTCCTCTAACGTTCCATTTTCACTCTCTTACCTATAATGTCATGGTCAAGAAATAGATCTATGTCCTTGACTGAGAAAAACTCAAAATTTGGACTGATAGGTTTTCTTCTACACAGCTGCTGGAAGCTAAGTATTGTATAGAAACACCCTATAGTATTCATTCACTCATCAGTATATTCATCTGTCAGATTAGGAAAGTGACATGTAAAACTATGAGCCACCTAATACCTACTGATGAGCAATGGTGTCTCCATCCTGAGCCTCTCACCTTCAAGACCAGTTAGTGGACCTTGAGACACTCTAAGTGCACAGAGTTGGGACAGAGATAGTGAGTGTGACAGGTGTGCATCTGAATTCAAGCCCCATGATTGAAATTCATCTTTTCTTAACACAATTACATAGCTTTAAAAGACTTTATCTCTTAATATGAGGACAGTAACTCCTACTTTACAACTTAGTTGCAAATTTTATTTTATTTTATTTTTAAGATTTATTTGTTTATTTCAGAGAGAGAGAGAGTGCGTGTACACAAGTGCATGCCAGCAGGAGGATGGGCAGACGGAGAGAAACTCAAACAGGCTCTGTGCTGAGTGTGGAGCTTGACACAGGGCACGATCTCACAACCCTAAGATCATGACCTGAGCCAAAATCAAGAGCCAGGTACTTAACCGACTGAGCCACCCAGGCACCCCTTAGTTGTAAATTTTAAGCCAAATAACATATGCAGACAGCTAGGAATTGATGATAAAACTATCATTTACACCTCCCTGGTCAGCATAGGAAGACTACAACTTTATGTCCTGGGGGTAGTTCTCAACAGGAAGGACATATTAGAATGACCTAAGTGCTAGATGTTTCCAGTAAAAGTAACTGCTTTTTACTATATGCACACTTTTCTCCTGAAATTTCCCATTCTTCAAGGAAGAAAGTTTGTGTCTTATGCTACTAACATGAGGTTATTCTGAGAAGGAGAATTCTATCCTCTATAAGTCCTTTACTTACCAGACATTAGTCCAATGCATTAGAGTACACTGCAAACGCTTCCCTTCTCTCTCTCTCTCATTTAAACTTGAACAACAATAGTATAAGACAAACCCCCAAAAGTATGTGGGACATTATTTCTATTGTACAGATGAGGAAATTAAAACCCACCAGGGCTTGATGCCCTGCGCATACCCATTTTACCTATCAGTCAACACCAGACCCAAATCTCAAACCCAGCTCTTCTGCCGCCAAGACCCATGGATCCTGCTTTCTTTTTTGAAGGTTTAAAGGAATGCAATAATATGACAAGAGGAAGAAACTAGACCATTCTTGAGCAGCTGTTGTGTGCCAGGAACTTTTCTACAAACTTCCTAGGTAACATTTTAAATGTAATCCAGACACGATGAGAAATAGGCATTATTAGTCTGATTTGACAGAAGAAGAAGCTGAAGGTTGAGAGGTAATAGGCCAGATGATACAACTCAACACAGGCAGATTTTAGAACTGGGCCCAGAGAAGTTAAGCTGACAACCCATACTGTTTTCATCACCCCTTATGATCCACATGAGAGGGGGGGAAAGAAAGGGCTGTGAGTCAAAAGAATCTGCAAATGGCTCATTTTTATTCTGGTTTATCCTCAAATTTAAACTGCGGTTGTTCAATATTGAG
Source organism: Potos flavus (assembly GCA_028534135.1). Lineage (NCBI taxonomy): Eukaryota > Metazoa > Chordata > Mammalia > Carnivora > Procyonidae > Potos > Potos flavus. Next base: position 7,049,677 of record CM052885.1, on the reverse strand, counting down.
TGGCATGGTCTGTCCTGCCCACCACTTTTGAGTTTGCCATGAAAGAATTCAACCTGCAGCCAGAGACTGTTGGTAAGATGTGCATACTGGAGCGCACATACCTAGGAAGAAGTCATGTTTTTAGCTTGGTCTTCTACCTCTGGGTAACAGTCTTCTGAGGCAGCATGACTTCATCATGTTTGATTACTGACCTTGCTTCTTTATGCATTGCCATCACTAGTTCCCATAGTATTAATGAGCTTAACCTTAAAAGAATCCTGTTGGACATTTTCCCAGTATTTTCTATTATTGACTCACTGAAATCCTCTATAAAAATATATATATACTATGCCTAGGGAAACCATGCACACTCTGAAATTCTTCGGGTAATTTGGAGCTCACCTAGTCTGGAAGAAAATGGCCTTCACATAAAGTTAGAGAGCAGAAGTTAACCTCTTCTGTGTGCACCTGTCTTTTACATTACTCAAGAACTACAGAGGGTTAGACAGGGCTAGAGCCAGGGTCTCTGGGATCATCAGGATTGAGAGGGACTTCATGGTCCATGTTCTGGACCATGATGAGTGCCCGATCCCACAACCCCTAAGATCAGCCCCTTCCCCACTGCACTGCAAGAAGAAGTTCTATTATTGGCCTTGTGGGAGTGACTCTGAGGTGGTTGGGATGGGGCAAGAGAAGTGGTGTAACATTTAATTAATATGTGTTAGTCTGCTTGTGCTGCCACAGCCGAACATCACAGACTGGATGGCTTAAACAAGAGGCATCTTCCAGTTCTGACAGCTGGAGGTCATGATCAAGGTTCCTGCAAATTTGATTTTTGGTGACAGCTCTCTTTCTGACTTGCAGATGGCTACCTTCTTACTGTGTCCTGACATGGTCTTTTCTTAATGTCCTCTTAGAGAGAGCTCTGGTATCTCTTCCTCTTCGTATATACCAATCCAGTAAGATTAGCTCTCCACCCTTATGACCTCATTTAACCTTAATTACCTCCCCGAAGACCCTGTCTCCAAATATAGTCACACTGAGGGCCAAGACTTCAACATAAACTTTGGGGGCGTACATTTCAGTCCATAGCAATAAATAATAACTATTATTATATATGGGGGCACTGATTATATGACATCATATTGTGAATTTTTACATTATTTTATTCAATACTCATAAAGTCTTTCTTGTATATGTACAAGAGTATGAGTTTAGAGCCTCATCGTAAAGGTAAGGAAAATGAAAAATAGGTTGAAAACTCACACCGATAATAAATAAGTGATAGATTCAGACCTTCAACTCAAATGAGTTTGTCTCCAAAAACACTCCATGTCATAGTTGTAATCTCTCTCTCTCTCTCTGTCTCTCTCTCATTTCTTCCTATCTTACAGCAGCAACAGTTGTTTCCAACATAATATCCATTTCATAACAGGGCTAAATCAAAACTGTCAACGTCGTCCTGTTTCCCAGATATTTTGCCATCTACGGAAGCCACGGCTACTTGCTTTACCATCCTATCCATCCATCCTCATCCATCCTGTTTGAAACTCATTTCGATACTGATAACAAGAGCTGAGACAAAGGCGGAATGGTACTGAAAACTGTGAAATAAGTTTAAAGGAAAGGAAGTTTTCTCCACGTGCTTAAAAAAAGAGAAGCCAAATTTCTGCATAAATTGAGGAATTCACCTTCTGTGACTGTGCACCTAAGTGGCTGTCTGGGTGAGTTGGGGGATATAGCGAGAAAGGAAGGAAGACTGAGAAAGAGACATTGAAACTCAGCCAGGCCTCGCTAAAGTGATGCAAACTGCTGAATAAGGGCATTCATTTTTCTCTCTGCACTTCAAACAAATGGTAATTGTTGGTTAAGCTAACAAGTTGTGCTTAATTACAGGCCATTAGGCGCCATTAATAAAGGAAACCAATTCTACAAGAATCTAAATTTCACTTCTTACATTTCATTCTTTAGAAAGAAGTCCTATTCAAAAAAAGATCCAAGTCTCTGCCTCCAATCACATGATAGGGCGAGGTCCCCATCCTTCCACAGCTTAGCTCAGCTATCACCTTCTCTGTGCATCTTTCCGTCCACTAGTCTCCCCCCACCCACCCACCCACCCCCGCGCCCCCCTGGCCACTGCCTTGAGGGACTGAAACAATCCTTCCTGCCCTGGGTGTTCAACCTGCACCCTAATGGTCTACATGCAGAGGAATGATACTTTAAAAAAATCCTACTTTCTAGTGAAGAACAAATATTACTACTTTTTCAGTTTTTGAATCTCCTATTAATGAATACACATCCTTCTATTTACTCCAACTCTTTGATTTAATCATCTCAACAATCCACTAGTTTCCCACATTATTGCCTTTTGTGCTACGCCTCCTCGCAATGCAATCTCAATCTCTATCTCCCCAACAATTAGGAGAGGAAAGAAAGGAGCGTGCTCATTCACCCAGCTTCTCCTGCCCAGGGCATTAGCATTAGAAGTTTGCTTCCTTTGAGGAATGGAAGGTCTCACTCTCAGTGCAAGGATGTCTGTGCCTCTGTTCTTCAGAGGTTTCTCCATGCTCGGGTGTTACTGACTGTACTCTCCAGTCAATCCAGCCACAAGTAAAAATCTCTCGGGCTGACCAAACACCAAATCAGTTATCCAGTTGGTGCAATGTGCATGCCCCATGTAACATTCTGGAATAGATACTGAAAATCTGTCAGCATCATAACAAGTTTAAAGCACATGATCAGGCTCTTATGCTTCGAGCACAGTGACCCTTCTAACACTCAAATTCACTATGTTCCTTAATCCTGTCTGGCTCTGCGTTGCCACAGGAGAAAGTTGAACATGACCCAAAGGGCCTCTCATGACTTGGACTTCTTCCAACTCAGCACACTCCATTCTAGACCTCAGATTTCACCATCTAGGGAGGTGATAACACTTGTGTCAGGCAATCCACTGAGCTTCTGGTTTGAGACAAAATGTCTACCCTAAATGGGACTTCGTTTCCCTCACTGGCTTTTCCACAGATATATGTTGGTTTATCGGGGAAAGTTTATATACCATTACAGGGTATAAAACAAGCACAGAACATCAAAGGAATCTTTTAATAAATGGAGACTTCCTCAGAGAAGAAGAGTAAATGGAAGAGTTTGAGAATTCTGGATACTTCATACAGCAATGTCAAGGTTGTCTTGGCTCTTCTGACCTCACCTTTCTTGTTCACAAACATGCCAGCTTTGAAGACAAGTATGAGAAATGACATCTGTTCTAATCACTTGTATGGAAGTGAAGCCTCTCAGATCTACAGAACTTCCTTATGTAAAAAGGAAATTAGTTTTAATAGGTTAAGGGGTATGTGGTGCTTGACCATTGTTACAATGGACAAAGTCTTTTTTAGACAAAGTCTTTTTTAGTTTTGTAGGTAGCTCAATTGCTTATATTTCCATGATAAATACTAATTAAATGAATGAATATATATTATCAGACACCTTGAATAAGCATCCTTAATATTTCCAACTGTAATAATAATAATTTTGCCCCCGTATTTAAAGATCACCTTAAAGAATATGTCATCTAATGTCTACAATACTGTGAGATTACCCATCCTTCTTGCCATCATCACTGGACATGGAAACCATACACAAGACACCTCTTTGCTTGGTGCTCACCACAGCCTCTGAGAGAAATCCTAGCACTGTGTTGACCAATGGGTGAGGAAATGGCTTTAGAGAGGTGAAGTAAAACACCCAAGTTCACAGTTGCTGGGTTGGTGCTTTAACTATTGCTGTCTTATGGCAGAGGCTATGTTCTTAGTGCACTGGGGAAATCTCAGCCTCGAGTGTAATTAAATGACTTATTCGAGGTCAAGAATTTCTATGATAGGACCCCATGTCCTTTCTGGACATTCCAGATCCAGGTGTCTTCAGTATGTCACAGCAACACAGTAGAAACCTGTACATGTCCAGTTGAATAGCTTTCTTATACCTCAGCCCTAACTGACATCGTCTCTGCCCATGTAAGTTCCAGTTAACATTGACCCAAACAGGCAAAAGAAAGATCCAAGTTGTCTTACTAACAATAGTTTTGGGCTGGATGGCCGATTATATCACAGTTCTCTTTGATGCGATGGAAATGGGCTCTGGTTCAATTTCTCTGATAGGACACATGTCTTTGAAGCTCCTTTGTGCCGAATTTAATGAGCCTGATTGTCATCTTCCAGAAGAGAGTGCAGGTGAGCCTCTGCAGCCGGGGTGGATGGAATCACTCATCGATCGCGTCGTCACACTCATCAAACAGCCAGGAGAATCAGGGCAGGATGTGAAATCAATCTGACCATCTATTTATAGATGAAGCAGTGCCTTTGTCATGGTGATCAGACCAGCTACATGCACTAGGCAACATCTGCACTAAATGACTTACACAAATTAAAAATCATGTCCCAATAGCACAGAAAAGGAAATTCTGTTTTATTCAATAATGTTGTATAAATGTGGACTTTTCTTTCTCCTGTTCTTTTCACCTTTAAAATCCTCTTTCTATTTCTATCTCTTTCCTTCTCTCTCCATTCTCTGCACCCTCTCTCTCAACATTCTTCCCTCTCTTTCATTCAATAATAATCTGTTTAAGTCTCATTATGTGTCGGGCATTATACAAAGTGCTGTGAAAATTTTAGAGAAGATACTCCACAACCCCGGCTTTAAGCCATTTCCAACACCTCTGTGGGAGGAAGACCACTCATAATTCAAATCTAACACCCATTTTCTAGCTGTTTCCAGCGTTCATGTGGTTTTTTTCTATGACCCATAGTAGTCACTCGTCGTTTCTATACTCCAATTACCTCACCTGTAAAATAAAGCAACCATGTCTACACCACGTATATTTTTGGGTCACTTACATACAAAGGAATAAGCTTGATGATGACAAAAAGCCTAGTTGGGTAACCTCAAACAACATAAATTGCCTAAATCTCAATCTATGTAAAATGAGCATAGTAGTAGCATGCATTTCATAAGATTGATGTGATGACTAAATGAGATTACGTACATGAAATGCTTAGCCCAGGCAGGAGCTGGCTTAAGACCTAGTTCGATGAGAACATGATAAGATTTGGTTAGTAACATAAGACATAAGAATGTATGTTTCTTCCTTCCCGCCACTCCCCCAACCCTTTTTTTTTTTTTCTTTTTCATTTTGGAGTCTTGTGTTGTAGTTCATCTCCTAAAAGGGTGCAATTCTGCTTCCACCTAGGATGAAGGAAGCTGCAGAGAATGTATTTCTGACAATGTAGCTGGTTTGATCACTTAAATCACTTTCCTTGAACCCATTGGAGAGAGGGTGTAGCAAGGCAGCCATGTAGCCTGAATTCTAAACAAGGGACAATCTTTCCCAAGGGGGAACTCAATTTCTCTCACGTGTAGCAGAATACAAGAGTTATAAGTGGCTGCCTAGAGGTGAGTACAAAGAAAAGAATTAGTATTTTGACAAATTATTAACAGCCAAGTGTGTTTCAATGTGTAGTTTCAAGATAACCGCCAGACCTAGACACAAGGGAAATTTGTACTCACATCCAACCTCCTTGCTCAGGCCCTGACTGGGTGTTCCTTGAAAAACTGGGGGCAGTGTAAATTGGAGGAAGCCCCTCAGTTACGCAAACATGCAGGAGGCAACTGACAGTTATGAGGTACCACTCAGGAAACACCACCTACTTTCTTAGACTGGAATGCCATAAGCCACTAGGGATAGGGGTAAGTTCATCATGCCTGGGGTATATGCAATGACCTGTTGCAGCTGGGGAAGGATAGAAGAAGAAAAATCTTTTATTCCCATGGGGAAAAAGTGAATCATTTTGAGACCAGAATCTGATACCAATATAAAGCAGAAATGGACTAGGGGGATAGGGGCAGAAATGCTGAGAAATCTTCAGCCAAATGGTCTAAAACTTTGATTTTGACCTTCTAATCTCCAGATTTAGGAAGAAATAGATTTCTCTTGTTTAAGCCACTATCTTGCGGCTCAAGACGAAACTAAACTAAAATACATACCTCAGTCAGTGTCAGTAGATGCATCCTAAGATAATAACCACATCTCACTCCCAGATTTTCCTTGAGAATTTGAATTTGAATGTTATGCATTGTAAGTACAGACATACTTGTAAGACTCGGTACGTATCACCTTATTGACTTGCACTAAGTTTGTACTAAATTATACACCTAACAGATACTATATGAGAGTGCTCTCTTGTCATACAGGATACTCTTCTCCCCACCCTCTCCTCCTCCCCCACCCTCTTCCCTCTCTCCCTCCCTCTCTCTCTTTCCTACCTTGATGAAATTTTTAAAAATTATATAATCTATGTCTTATGACCTTTTCCCCTCAATCCATTGTCTTAGTCTCCTCAGGTTGCTATTAAAAAAACACCATAGACTGGGTGGCTTAAACAACATACATTTATTTCACACAGTTCTGAAGGATGGGAAGTCCAGGATCAGGGAGCCAGCTGATTCGCTTTCAGAGGCGGGCTCTCTTCCGGCCTTACAGATGGCTGCTTTCTCTTCTTCACCTCACACAGTGGAAAGGATAAAATCTGCTTTCTCTCTTCCTCTTTTTATAAGGACATTAATGCCATCATGAAGGCCCCATCTTCATGATCTCATCTAAACCTAATTGTCTCCCAAGTAAATATTTGGAAATCCTTTAAAAGGCAGCTTGGCCATCTGGGAAGTCTTGTGTAGGTACTTAGTAACACCTACCTACCTACCTACATACATACCTAAAGGTAAATCTAAGTCTGATTATCCATCAGAAGACAACTTGGCAAGCCTGTAATAGATATCCCGGTTTTAAGGCATGGATGCATCCACATTTTCTTGAATTGCAAAGACAGCTTCAGCTCACTGCGTCATGGCATTTCATCAACAAAATCGAAATGCATTATTTGGAGCTGCCTGTGAATTAAAAATAGCTCTATTCCTGATAAGGAGATTGTTTTTCCTCTCGCTGTCTGTTGAGAACTATTCTTGCCTCCAGAGTTCAGTTTGGGAGCTTCCAGAATGTGAAAAGAAGTCAGGGAAGAAGGACTTCAGGAAAAGCTAGGCTCATTATGACATGAATAATGCACAATATAAAGGAGTCTTCAGGCACTTAGTACCCACAGCCTTGGCATGGCAGCTCTGCCATTTGTCTATAAATAACTGACAGGTCCAAAGACTAAGGGATTATTTTTAATGTTGCAAGTGATAAAAGCAAGGCTCTGAAGGATTCAAAGGAGAGAAATAGCCTTGTGGAATGTCAGAGGAAAGAGCTGAATAATAGATAAAAAGTGATAAAGAGAGTGAATAATTTAAGACTTTCCAGGGTTGAACGTGATCATTGGAGGTTTATTGTGTCTCCCTAGGCCTTTGTTTTGAAATCTAGTTTCTCCATTAAGTTCAGCCATTGCTCTATCCGGCCCAATCTACACCAACATCAGGGGACTGTGGCCTCCCTCCCTATCACTAGATCAGAACAGTGTAATGTGAGGACTGGCTGCATGTGAGGTACTTGTGGGAAACCTTGTTTTGTTTTGGTTGTTTTCACTGATGACCAAAGAGTAACACATGTTAAGAGAATGCACATGTGTTTTCAAAGTTCCGTTCCCTTTAACTTTCCAGGAGTCTCATGTCTAGTTATCTCTACTTGAACCTTCTTTATGTTGTGGCATACCATCTCAGATGCTATCATATCTAGATTCCTGCAGTGGGTTCATTCCTTGACCTACCTGCTCTCAAGCTTAGACCCGGCCCGTCCAGGCTGCCCTCCACTGAACAAGTTGAAGCTTTCCACTGGGTCACTTCTGTTCCCTCCCCACAAAGCTCTGGCAGCTGCCACTCCCCACAGAAAACGTCTCATTGACTTCTAGCACTTCAACTGCCACGTATGTGCTGATGACTCTGGAATCTTTACTTCTTTGCTAAGGGTCCAAACCCACACGTCAAATTGCATATGATAAACATACCCATTTTGGTTGTCCACAAGCTTCTCAAACTCCAAATTTCCAAAACTAGAGTCCTCATACCCACTTCCTTCCCATGAAAAGTAGCTCCTTCTATTTCTTTGATTATAATCTATGTAGTCACTCATCCAAAAACACATTGAGACTTGCTTTTGTATACCACTCTCACTTACCAAATCTTAGCACACTGAACTCTGTCGATGTTACTTCTTAAATTACTTTCAAATCTGGCCCCTCCTTAAAATCTCAAACAGGCATCCTCTTTGGGCCTAACTTTGTAAAAAACCTCCTCCTGCATCTTACCAGCTCAAGTCCCCTGCTGGTAAAGTATTCCCCCACTCTATCTTCACTCTGACAACCGTAGAAGGCAAAAAACAAGCTGTTCTCATGTTGACTTTCACTAGAAATCTATAACTTCTGGTAGTATAGTTTTAGCTAAGATGGTTCCACTTCTGACATGGCGGGTTAAGTTTCTAACAGATCAGCATATGTAGGAAAAAAAATACACAAAACAACTTCTGGAAGACTCTGAATAGAAATCAAAACCAGAAAGATTTTGGAGGGGGATTGACATTTTGAATAAGGGAATAATATAATTTAAGTTCTACATTTTTGCAGGTCTTGCCAGAAGGTAATCATGTTGCACCATGGCATGGGATGGCTAAAGCTCCTACAGAAACCGCGCTCCCTTTCTACCCAGAGGAAAGAAACACCAGAACCTAGGTAATCACATCCACCTGAAGGTGAGGGGGAATCCTGGAAAAGAGAAAGAGAAGGGAAGCCTCAGCTTCTGGGTGCAAATTCTTCAAGATTCTGGTTCACTCTTGGGGGCAAACTCAAAGCAATCTCCTTAAAAGATCAAAGAAGTGAGTACGATTTCACCACACCCACAAGTGAGACAGGATTTCAGTTTGAGTTAGCCAAGTGATTGTCAGCTAAAACAAAGGCATCACATTCTTAAAAGGAAGGTAGTACATCCACAACTTCATCAACAAACATTCGCGATGCACAAGATGCAATCTAATATTGCCTGACTAGGAAGAAACAGGACAATGAGACCATTCTCAAGGGAAGAAGTAGTCACCAGAGACAAAACCTTAAGATTACACAAATGCTGAAATTTGTAGGCAGGCATTTTAAAGTGGCTGCTCTAAATCTGCTTAATGAGGTTAAATAAAAAAGTCCATTTGAAATGAAAATATAGTATATCTCATCAGAAAAGTAAAAGATGAAAATAGAAGTGAAAGGAAATCTTAAAATCAAAGATACAATATGTGCAATTAAAAAAAAAAAACAGAAAACATGGGATGGATTTAATAAATTATGATTTGTGATCACAGAGGATAGCCCAATGAACTTGAAGATAGATCAATAGGAATTATCCAATCTGATAGAATAAACATAGGGAAGGAAGGAAGGAAGGAAGGAAGGAAGGAAGGAAGGAAGGAAGGAAATGGAATGAGTGGCCCTCAGGAACCTGTGATATAATATGAAAAAGTTTAACCTATGCATAATTGTAATCCCAGCCCCAGGAAGTGAGAAGAGACAGATGGGGCAGAAGAATATTTGGGGAAAAAAAAAGTCATGGTCAACAATTCCTCAAATTTAGTGCAAGATATAAATGCTATATTCAAGAAGCTCAATAAATGACAAAGAGAAGAAATAAGAAGACCATGACAAGCTATATCATAACCAAACATTTGAAAAACAAAGATAGAATACCTTTAAAGGAGTCAGAGAAGAACCACATATAACATAGTTTCTTATGAAGTTAAACTTACACTGACTACATAACCTTATCATTCCACTCCTAGATATCTACCAAAGAGAAAAATATATAGGAACTTATACATAAATATTAATATTAACTTTACTTTTTACTATTTGTAAAAAACTAAGAAACAACCCTAATGCCCATTGACAGGTGATCAAATAAACAAAATGTGATACTTTCAAAGAATGGAATACTACTCATGGGACGCCTAGGTGGCTCAGTTGGTTAAGCGTCTGTTTTTGGCTCAGGTCATGATCCCTGGGTTCTTCGATCGAGTCCTACATTAGACTCCTTGCTCAGTAGGGAGCCTGCTTCTCTCTCCACCTGCTGCTCCCCCTGCTTGTGCTCTCTCTCTCTGTGTCAAATAAATAAATAAAGTCGTAAAAAAAAAAAGAATGGAATACTACTCAATAATAAGACATGGATGAATCTTGAAATAGTTGAGTAAAGGAATCTAGATACAAAAAAGTACATTCTGGATGGTTTTATTACAGAAATTATTAAAATACAAGCTACCCTATAAGGGCAAAATAGATGAGGGGTTTTCTGGAGTTGGGAGACAAAAGGGTGCACAAGGAAGCTTTGGGGGTGGCGAAATATCCTCTCTCACTGATTGCAATGATACCATATGTGTAACATCCTTCAGAACTCAAAGTGCACATACATTGGACGCACTATGTGAATTATATTTCAATAAGTTATTAAAATATGCTAGCTAAAGAAAAGACTAATTGAAGAAGAAAAATATGCAAAGCCCTATTGCTCTTCAATATGTTTTGACATTGGTCAATCAGCTGTTGAAAAGTCTAAATCAGAGCAGGGATTATGGAGAACAGTATACCATTATGTTCAGTAACCTATGACTGTCTTCCAGTGGCTGCAAGTGATTCAAATAAGTCTTTAGCTTTTCAGTGTGAAGAGGTTTAAATGAAACCTCACTATAAAAGTGAAAAAGAAACTGGTTTCTAATTGAACAGTTAAATGAATGGTCCTATTAGTTACTAAAATATACTCTATAGGTTTTATAACCTTTTTTCTCCTTAAAAATTAGTTCTTAGATGTATGGCGTATATTACAATTGTTGGTATCTTAAAACCAATAAATTATGGCATGTATAAGAGTGTTCTGTCAAGAACCTGGCATATGACAGGTGTTTGATTACTTAACGTTTTAAAAGTAAACTTTTGACATTTGGGAAAGGAGAAATAAAGCAGGCTTGCTTATTATACATCAGTCCACTAAAAAATATAAATTCGCCAGAAGAGGCTCTATCCTAAATGGTCTGTCAAGTCAATTTACTCAACTTCATTCTACGGTAATGTATGGTCCATTTACCAAACAAGAACTAAAAGCCATGGAATTTGGAATAACCCATATCCCTCTGAGAAACTTTCTTAGCCTGAAGCTTCAGGATTACTCACTTTAATCTTGCTATACTCTTGGTCCCAAGATGGATGGAAGTTTTAAAATGTCATTAGAGATGGCTTGAAATTGAAAATTGCCCTTTCAAGTGGAGAAGGAGAGCTGAAAGGGGATTAAGATGATCCTGTAGTCGTGGTGAACAAAGCATGGCTTATTTACCCTTTATTGATTAACCTAAATCAATGGCAATCCTCTTCAGAGTTTCTAATTCATATGGAATAATCAACCCATTATCTAAAAAATAACTTTGATATAATTTCATTTAAAAGCAGAGACTTAATGCTTTAATTAACAGTTAGGTTTTTTTAGATATTAAAATAACTTATAGACATACTGCTCACACCCATACTGGATGACAATTATCATTTCCTAATCAAGAAACAACCAGGGTTCCTTGGAAAAATTGCTGTTTCCAGGTCGAAGCCAGAGAAAGTACAAGATGAGCTTAAGAAATGTTGGCGTGCCAGAAAAAAAGGAAAGTTCTTGAAGTTTAATATGGTCACAAAAAGATGACTCAGTAGCTAGCTCTAGGAAATGCCCAATGGCCAAATTTAGGGTATATAGGAGAGAGAGAAAGAAAGAAGGGAACTAACTGATTTTAAAACTTTAAGTAAGTAAAAAACTGTGAGTTCAGAGTTATAGTCTAAAAAAGAAAAAAAAAGTAGAGAAAAGGAAACTTTCTTTTACAAAATAATGTCAGTTAGTAAGAATATAAATAATGGTAGAATTTTATAAAAAATAAGTTTGCAACTCAGTATATAATAATTGATTTGAGCAAGAATGATCAATAAATGCAGAAAACATTACCTGATGTCTGCTTAAGAAACAGGACCTTTATATTGTGCCAAATATTACCTTATGCATTGCTAAATAGTTACAAGGGAAAAATATACCTTAGCAATGGAGAGATCTGATGATTGCCTCCTTAACAAATGATAGGATATAGTATTGGCAATATTGTACACCTGATATTACAGCCCTTTTGATGTGATACCTTAGGAAATAGAGCATTGCCTATGTATTATTCATACCAAAACATGTTTAACCTGAATCTCAACAAAATTTAGATCTGAATTCCTATTTTGAAGCACCTAGAAGCAATAATCAAATAAACCCAGAATGTGGGGATTCTATGGGATAGCACTCTTGGACTCTCCCAGAAGTCAATGCCATGAAAAGAAAATATGCAGGAATTGTACTCAGACCTGTTCAACAGAGCAATAATGAAATTGTTCTTTGCTCCCCAGTATGGTAGCCATTAGCCACAAGTGCCTATTGACCACTTGAAATGGGTTAAGGCTACAGAGGAACTCTACTGAACAGTGTAGTTCTAGCCTAAGAGAGTTTGAAAGGGCATAAGAACCAAATGAAATGCCATACCCTGATTGGATTCTTTTTTTTTTTTTAAGATTTTATTTATTTATTTGACAGAGAGAGAGAGATCACAAGTAGGCAGAGAGGCAGGCAGAGAGAGAGGGAAGCAGGCTCCCTGCTGAGCAGAGAGCCCGATGCGGGGCTTGATCCCAGGACCCTGAGATCATGACCTGAGCCGAAGGCAGAGGCTTAACCCACTGAGCCACCCAGGTGCCCCTGGATTCTTAATTAGAGGAAAAAAAAAAAGCTATAGGGGCCCCTGGGTGGCTGTCGGTTAAGCATCTGCCTTTGGTTCAGGTCGTGATCTTGGGGTCCTGGGATTGAGCCCCACATCAGACTCCCTGCTCAGCAGTGAGCCTGCTTCTCTCTCGCCCTCTGCACCCTACCCCCAGTTCATGCTCTCTCTCGCTCTCTCAAATAAATAAATAAAATCTCTTTAAAAAGCTATAAAATACATTTTGGTGCAAATGCTAGAATTTTAATAAAGACAGGATACTAGATGATATTGTAAAATTATTGTTAATCTTTTTAGGGCTGCTAATAGCATCATGGTTATGAAAGGGATTGTCCTTGATACAGAGAAGGAGGTAAAATATGTAGGGTTTAAGTGAATGATGTCCATGTCTTCTTCAAACAATTCAGCAAAAATGCAGGTGGGTCGAGGCAAGAGAGAGTGAGGGAAATGGGAAGAAAATATGGCAAAATGTTAACAAATGTTAAGTCAGGTATGCAGGTGTTCATTACGATATGCTTCCAAATTTTCTATATTTTAAACTTTTTAGCAATGCCTGGAGAAAAACAGCTCACAAAGTCCTAATTTCCAGATTTGCTGACCTTAGCTCTTCAGAGACCTGAAGTTGGGCACTACTGGTCGATACTAATCTGCCTACCTAGATGTGGATGGAGAAGAATCAGAAGCCAGGGAGAGAAGGAACTTGCTAGGGATTTCCTTTCAGTAGTAGGTTAAGAAGAGCCTGTCAGTCTGCCCCCTGGTCCCCAGTGCCATGATCTCTTTACTCTTCTCCACAGCATCATGCATTTTCCCAGCTTCCAAGAGCTGGTATAAAATAGTGGTTAGGAGCACAACTTCCAAGTTAGACCTCTTTTCTTTGACACTGGCTTCATCAAGTAAGATGGTCTTATCAGTCTGCCCACCTGCAAAATGGTTATAATAACAACATTCATCTAATAGGTATTTTGGGGGGTGTTGATATGAAGATAAACTATGATAACTGGCCTAGTGGCTGGGACATAGAATGGTATTATTTTTATCATTATTAACTGTGTCATCATTAGATAAAATGCTTGGCACACTGCCTGACTTCTAAGTATTTAATAAATGTTGATTAAGGAGAATAATAGTACAGTATGTATGTAGTTACTCTTGACTGAATAGAAATTTTTGGCTTTAGATATAAATAAACTGCTAAATTCAACTTGGGTTATTAGATACAATAAGCTAAGATGGGTCTAGAGAATAATTCACCTTAAATTTTCAGCAATAAAATTTAATACAATAAAAGTTGATTTCTTGAGATGTTGGTTATATCCACTTTCTTATTTGTATACTGGTTACATGGGTGTATTTAATTCATAAGAAATCACCAACCTAAAAACTTATATTTGTGGGTCAATAAAAATAAAGTTATATGAAGAACTAAATACTTCAGCCTTCAATTGTTTTATTTGTAAATTTTTTTATCATTCACACAAAATCCAATGTAATTAATGTAAGCTATGCAGTTTCTGGAACATAATTACTCAGAAATTGCCATATTCATTAGAGTTGATAATAGATTTTCTTTTTTTATTTTTAAAGATTCATTTATTTATTTATTTGAGAGAGAGAGTGCAGCATGGGGAAGGGGGGGCGGTGCACGCAGAGGAAGAGGAAGAGAGAGTCTTAAGCAGACTCCGCACTGAACACAGAGCCTGATATGGGGCTCAGTTTCATGATCCTGAGATCAGGACTGGAGCTGAAACCAGGAGTCAGATGCTTAACCAACTGTGCCACCAAGGCTCCCAATCATAGATTTTGTAGTTGGAGTTGTGATCACTTGAAGTCAAGTGTGGCCATACCAGTCAGGTCCTCCGGAGAAACAGAACCAGGAGGAGATATACATGTGTGTGCACATATAATTCATGTTGAAATTCAAGTCAATTTCTTGAAATAAATATATATGAATTTATTAAAATTTATTATTTATTTATAGAAATTGGCTTACAGTATAGTAAAGGCAGGTAAGTCCAAAGTTTGCAGGGTGGAGCAGCAGGTTCTCGTTACCAAGGCAGGAACTGATGCTATAGCCCTGAGGCTGAATTTCTTCTTTCTCTGGGAAACTTCCATTTTGTTCTTCAGCCTTTTTACTGATATGAAGAAGATTACCAAGAATAGTCTCCTTGACTTAAAGTCAACTGATTGTAGGTGTGGCCAACAAAATGCTTCACAGCAACACTTAGTGTTTCATTGAGTAACAGTACTATAGGGTAGCCTTGGTGACACACATGGTACATCAGCCAAGCGGAATTCCTTGCTAATGAAATTAGAGTGGCAGTCATGTTTGTCATTTCTTGAAAGACAAACCTGAAAAATTCACCGTTTCCTTCTGTGCTCAGAGAAGCCAGCCATCAGCCTACGTACCCGAGTAACCACGGTGAGCAGAGCTCCTGCCAACACTCTGTTCAGGTGGAGTGAGTGAGAAACCTCTTTCACTGACACTTCAGGTTCATATGTTATAGCAGCATAACCTGTCCACCGCCTCAGCATGCAGCTTCCACCATCAACAGGGCAGGGGAAGGAAGACGAACTCACTGACTGTATTTAACTTTGGCCAAGAAATGATAACATCACTTTAGCTCTCAATTTATAAGTCAGAACCAGTCTTCTGATCCTACCTAACTACAGTAGAGATGGGGAAAAATAGCCAGGGGAGCACAGGGACACCCAGTAGTCAGTTAATATTTCCATCTCATACTTCATAAGTGTTAGAAGCTATCCAAAGAGATTAGAAGACATATGTGAAAGAATATCATATAGTAAATATGGAGTTAGCTCTGTTTATTGGTCCTATAAATCAGAGGTTCTTAACCAGCATGAGCATGGCTTTTAGAACACCTGAAATTATCATTTAAAATTTGTGACGATATGACTACACGCATTTTTTATGGAATGATCATTATTTTCCATCAGATTTTTCAGAAAGATGTTGGGCCCAAAATGTAAAGAATCAAGTGATTTTTTTACATGGAAAAAATAAACAAACAAACAAACACAAAACCAAGTCATGGACTTCAGACAGTGATCTATCTGGTTCTCTATTTGCCGAGAGGAGTTAGGGCTTAAGACTAGGAATTTCCATCCAGCTCATGATAATTGCCAAATCCTCCCTGCAATTGCTTTGGAGTCTGTCTTGCCCAGATGTCTCCCCACTTTGACTGGTTGCCACTCTCTTTTTCTTCTTTTCTTACCATCAGGTTTCATGACTTGAGCTCCCCAGGTTTCTCTTCCTACTTCCACACAGCCCTCTCCTCCTGCAGAGGTGTTAGCCTGGTTCTTGTGTAACAGTTCTGCTAATGGGAAAAACCATTGCAAGCTAAGAGTGCAGTAATTCCCACATATTATTTTCTTCAATTTGATTTGGTGTTTCTGAGGGCCTACACTACACAGAGTCCAATTGCTAAGTTCTGTCAGGAGATCATAGAGTTGGCTGACTTCTAAAAACCTATACATAGTTTTTCCAGTTAAATCTCCTGTGTCAATTCTAGCTACAATTTGTCAAATACTGAGGCCTTGAACACCTTTCTTCGAGGCCATTGGAATTAAGAGAAATCACTTCTTATTAAACCTAGAAGGGTCTGTTCTTAGTTAAAGGCCATTATCCCTCATTCAAACTCCTTCTGGGAGTATTAAGCAGTTACATGGAGTAGTTGTTTGCCATTAACCTTGAAATTGTGTGGATTATTTAACTCTTAATGAAATTATGCCGTATGGACACCCTTTTGATCTTCAAATGAATTAATTTGATCTGTTTTCAACTCTCCCTCATCACTTTGAAAAACCTAGCAGAGAATCAGTATACATTACAGGTTTAGGCTCAGAAGGAATGAGAATTACTACCTGATTTTCCAAGTTATATCTCAGTTATGTTGATTCTCTGGCCATTTCTATGTAGGCAAAAACAGTGAGTTTGTAGTCAAAGCACATCTCTTATTTGTTAAGGTACAAATACTCTCCCCAGGAAAGATAATCTCATTACTGTGTCTTAGTAAACCAAACTACATTACTCATGGCCACCAGCATTCCTCTAAACTACTGAAATGGTATTAGTAAAAGGACCTTAGGCTGACCTTTATGTAATCTCATCTTTGAGCTTTACTGGTAGTTGGACCACGAGTTAATTAAAGCTATTTTAAAAGTTTGTTTATTTAGGGGTGCCTGGGTGTCTCAGTCAGTTAAGCCGTTGACTCTTAATTTCCGCTCAGGTCATGATCTCAGGGTCCTGGGATTGAGCCCCGACTCAGGCTCTGCACTCAGCAGGGAGTCTACTTAAGATTCCCTCTCTCAAAAAAAAAAAAAAAAAAAAAAAAAGATTCCCTCTCTCCCTCTCCCACTCCCCCCTGCTCCTGCACACACACTCTCTCTATCCCAAATAAATAAATAAATCTTTAAAAATACAAGTTTGTTTGTTTTTTTAAAAAGCTATTTTAAAGTGATCTTGATGCTGATTATGTCTGACCATTGGATGAAAGCACCTAGGACATAGTAGTGACTTCCTAAATGTTCTGAGGGAAGATCATGAGCCAGGCACGTGCTAGGTCTCCCCAGGGATCTATGGCAATCTCTTTGTTTCAGAGCCTGTGCTTCTGTTCTTCCAGTTCAAGCTTACATTTAGCTTCATCCTTTTTTTTTTTTCATCCTTATGGTTTTTACCAAGAAGAGTGATCTTTGCAACGATAGAGTATATATATTAGAAACATAGCTGAAGATGAGTTTTATGCTAAAGGACCCAGCTTTGCCATTCTCTAGCTGTGAGTCTTTTGCAAGCTACTTATTTAACATAAATGCCTTTGGTTTTCTTATCTACAAAATGGAAATAATAAAAACCTTGAGGTTTTTTAAATGTTTTATATTTTTATATACTATAAATTCTTAAATTAGTATCCAAATACACTGAATAAAATAAACTGTTAGTCCTGACAAAAGAAACAAAAAAATAAAATTCTTACCTTCCTCTGTGTGTGCGCGTGTGTGTGTGTGTGTATATATATATATATATGTATGTATATATATATATATGTGTCATAGAACATATAGGTCACTTGGAATCATGCCCATTAAGTGGTAACTGCTCTTTACATTAAACTATTATTAGGGTTAATTGAAGAATGTATGAGTTACAGTAATACTCAACACATTTTAATTATCATTAGTATGACCCTTCTAACTAAATAGAAGGGTTGAAAGAGGTAAAAGAAAATAAAGACCAACTAAGAAAATAATCAAGAGAAACAACCTTCAGCTATCAAAGAAGCAAACATCTGTAGGCTCAAAACTGTTACGGAGTTTTTTTTTTTTTTTTAAAGATTTTATTTTATTTATTTGTCAGAGAGAGAGAGAGCACAAGCAGGCAGAGTGGCAGGCAGAGGCAGAGGGAGAAGCAGGCTCCCTGCCAAGCAAGGAGCCCGATGTGGGACTCGATCCCAGGACTCCGGGATCATGACCTGAGCCGAAGGCAGCTGCTTAACCAACTGAGCCACCCAGGCGTCCCCTGTTACAGAGTTTTAGAAAATCCAGTAAAAACAGAAATAAAAACAATAAAAACCTAACTATATTTAAATTTTTAACATAATGAAACAGTGAAAGTAAACTAATTTGAGTAAATGTTGACCACAGTACTCTGTTCATTTTTCATGGGATATTGTTTAAGGACAAAAAAAATTGCCAAGAAATTTTAATCTTTACATAGTAGTTTTATTGTTACTATGAATATTAACATTAAAAATCAGAAAGTATCTATTTCCATTACAGATAAGAAAGTAACTAAGCACATTAATATTAGAACTCAGGGTTTTTACTCTAGGAAAAATGAAATAAAAATATAAAATACAATAAATTAATGAAAGCCCCAAATCAAATAAAATTTGATTTGGAAATATCAATATGAGCTTGTTATTTACATATCTAAGTATGTCCTAGCTTTTCTACCAGAAAGAGGCCTAGAATCAGTGATGCCACAAAAGCACATGAGCCTACGTGGCACCCAGATACTAGTTTTCAAACTCAGACTTCCCTAAGAAACGGCCGATTCCAGAGCTGGGACAAAGAGAGGCCACGATACATGTGCAACATCATATGTCAAAAGGCAATAAAGTTCTCAAAGCCTAGAGGCCCGTGCATAGAGGGCACAGGAGTGTGGCATGTGTATTTCAAAATATTATAGAGAATGCTTCATCCTTTGTGCTTATAATCACCGGTTATGTCACCCTAAACAAACTCAGCTACTCTGATAAGCATACAGCCACCTTGCCCAGGAAAGATACAAACATGGTGAGCATGAGAACATTAGAGGATAATGATGTAACCCCGAATGACTTAACCGAAATGATGTAAGCCAGCCATGTAGCTTTGAACAAATAGCATGTGAGGCATATTGTAACTTCCAGGTCCTGTGCTAGCTAGCAGAAACTCAGCACTGACACCCTACCCCACCCCTCCAGCCACATTCATTGAGAAACTCTTATACTTTACTTCTCCGACTTTCCAAGAAACATTGTTCTATCAGCAGTAAGAGGACACCTCGTGGTGGGCAGGGCAGAGAACAAGGAACTGAAAACATAAGGAATTCGGGGTGTAGATCCCTTTCCCACATTTTAATTTTGCTTAGCCGCTAAACTTTTTCTGGAAATAATGCTTGAATTTTTAAATGCTTTAAATATTGTATGGTTTTTGCTCCTGCTTGTGCATTCTGCAGTTCAGAGAACTAGGTTTTGTTGTGACTTGAGTAATCCTGAAAGTGAAACTAAAATTGCAAACTCAAGTGGAACACAGGAGTCATGTTCAAGAGGTTCTTATTGGCTGAGTGTATGATAATTTGAACATTAAAAAAAATTATTTTGAAAACGGATTATAACACATTGAATTAAAACCCCAAATCCATGTGTCCATAGTGTGACATAGAAAAGATGGGAAGTAAAGGAGGTTGGGGAATGGAAAGAAAGTCAGATCATGAATGTAGAAGTGATAATGCTTAGGGAAGCCGCTAGTTTCCAACCGCCAGTATAATAATCGATTCAGGCGAGTATCATCAATGGATAGTAAAATCATCTGTGAAAAGTCAGGAGATACCGCAATTACATGGTCTCAAAAATTTCATCTCATAGATTACTTATTAAAGGGAAAATGCACCTCTAAAATGGAGCTACTAAGCAGTCAGTGCTCTAGCTAAGTGACCAAACGTGTTATCATGAGGAACAGGACAGACTGGGGCAATGGGCCTCTTGTGTTGCAATAAGAAGTACACAACATCACGTACCTAGTATTCCCAAATACTATAGGAAATACTTCTTTAAAATCTAGAATGAGAGACATTCTATTAAAAAAAAAAAAAAGGCCTAGACTCTAAAACTGTTTAACTCAAATATAAAAGGTGCGAAATGACTCAAGAGACCTAACAATTCTGCTTTGTCGAAGATTATTTGACCATAGAGTTGTGGGTCCATATCTGGGCTCTCTACTCTGTTCCACTGGTCTATGTGTCTGTTTTTGTGCCAGGACCATGCTGTCTTGGTGATCACAGCTTTGTAGTAAAGCTTGAAATCAGGCAACGTGATGCCCCCGGCTTTGTTTTTCTTTTTCAATATTTCCTTAGCAATTCGGGGTCTTTTCTGGTTCCTCAAACCCAACACTCAAAAAACAGATAATCATGTCAAAAAACAGGCAAAAGACATGAACAGACACTTCTCCAAAGAAGACATACAAATGGCTAACAGACACATGAAAAAATGTTCATCATTATTAGCCATCAAGGAGATTCAAATCAAAACTACATTGAGATACCACCTTACACCGGTTAGAATGGTCAAAATCAACAAGACAGTAAACAACAAATGTTGGAGAGGATGTGGAGAAAGGGGAACCCTCTTACACTGTTGGTGGGAATGCAAGTTGGTGCAGCCACTTTGGAAAACAGTGTGGAGATTCCTCAAGAAATTAAAAATAGAGCTACCCTAGGACCCTGCAATTGCACTACTGG
>CM052885.1:7001243-7028791 GCA_028534135.1 Potos flavus | reverse complement strand
TCAACATGGACGGGACTGGAAGAGATTAGGCTGAGTGAAATAAGTCAAGCAGAGAGAGTCAGTTATCATATGGTTTCACTTACGTGTGGAGCATAAGGAAAAACATGGAGGACTTTGGGAGAAGGAAAGGAAGGGTGAATTGGGGGAAATCGGAGGGGGAGATGAACCATGAGAGACTGTGGACTCTGAGAAACAAACTGAGGGTTTTGGAGGAGAGGGAGGTAGGGGGTTGGGTGAGCCTGGTGGAGGGTATTGAGGAGGGCACGTATTGCATGGAGCACTGGGTGTGGAACACTGAAAAAATAAAATTAAATTAAAAAAAAAAAGAGAAAGAGACCTAACAATCAAATGCAATATTCAGAACTTGATT
Organism: Potos flavus; assembly: GCA_028534135.1. NCBI lineage: Eukaryota > Metazoa > Chordata > Mammalia > Carnivora > Procyonidae > Potos > Potos flavus. The sequence continues at coordinate 7,028,421 of CM052885.1, read as the reverse complement.
AGATCTCAAATCTAAAGGAAAAATAGCTCTTATAAAAGATATTTGAGGGGCGCCTGGGTGGCTCAGTGAGTTAAAGCCTCTGCCTTCGGCTCGGGTCATGATCTCAGAGTCCTGGGATCGAGCCCCGCATTGGGCTCTCTGCTCAGCAGGGAGCCTGCTTCCCCCTTTCTCTCTGCCTGCCTCTCTGCCTACTTGTGATCTCTCTCTCTGTCAAATAAATAAATAAAATATTTAAAAAAAAAGATATTTGAAAGACAATTAGAGGAGTTTTTTTTTTTTAATTAGAGGAGTTTTAATATGAATCATGTCATGGCAGAATTATAGAATTTTGGTCCATTTTCTTATGTGTGTTTATCATAGTGTGTCACTTAGGAGGCACCTGCTAAATTACTTAGGAAGGAGATGTCATTACTTGCAAACAATTCAGGGGGAAAAAAGATAAAATAAGCGAGACAAAATCTTCTCAATTCACGAAAATAAATGAAGAGCATACGGGCATCCATCACTGTGCTAGTTGTTGAACTGCAGCCTGCTTTTCTCCACTCTGTGATGCTAGGATTGGAAGACCATGCTTTGCTGGAGCCAGCTGGCTCCCATTAGGTTCTAGTGCCGGGGAGATTAAAGAAAGACTGGGGGCTGCAAGAGGGAGAAGGAATTTTTTCCCTGTAGGCATCCCCCTGCAGTGCTTCTTCTCCAGAGAAATAAAGTGCACACAGGATCTAAAGGCATAGCTACTGCATTTCTAGCATCAAGTCAACCAATGAGGGCTCTTCTCTGAGAAAGTGTGTAAGTAAAGTCTATGTCATATGACAACATGGTCTCTGAATCCAGTCTATTTTCCTACAGATTTTTCTTCTCAGACATCCAAGGACCTCCAGATGAATAATTCAAGTCGAAAAGAAGTCTACAGGATTTATTATACTCTAACCAAAATAGCTGGTCATTTGGCTGAAGGATTATATCTTTAGCTGTTGGGGTCTCCATCACCAGGACCAACAGAATGCAGGTGATCTGGAAGTTCTAGTGCAATGGTTGTTCATGGCCATGGTTTCCATAATTTCTTAGAGTTCCTCATGATTCGAGGTCAAGAAAGCTTTCAGGATCTTATGTATGTATAGAATCATCATGACATGCCCAGAAAAATTTCTTGCCTCCTAACTCCCTCCAAGAATATCCATGGCGTCCTACTTGAATCCCATTTAAGAAATACTAGCTTCAGACTCTGTTCACTTGATCAAGCTCTCCAGAGTCAGCTTGAACCCCATTTACATGGGTAAAGTCTAAGCTGTAGAATTTTTCTGTATCAAGTTAAATCATAAAACAGTGCATGAGTGAAGTTTTACTAATAATACGGAGCCTGAATAAAAATCCAGATATCGTAGCACAGCCCGCCCCAACTGGAGCAGCTAACATGACACACGGAGCAGAGGCTCTACACCAAAACAGAAGAGAAACTATCGTCTTGGTCACACCGGTTCAGATCCATCAGAGAGAAGTTGAGAACTGAATTCTGTTTTGAGTCATCCCTATGTCACTGGGAATAGACAAGACTCTATTTGGACCTCATTTCAGAAGATAGATCTAATAATTTAAAAAAAAAAATTAAGACAGCCCTTTAGAGCACAAAGAAGCATTCTAGGTATTGCTTGAGATCAACATTTCTTAAAATGTGTACAGTAAAATTTGATGAGACATTTAAAAAATCTCTTTAGGAGAAATTTATAGCATCCAACATTTCCAAACACATGGAGCCCGATATATCTTTACCTTAGCATCTTAAAGGACTGGTGTTCTGAAGAATACTCACGAGGAAATACCTAAATTGAGTAAGCCTCGCCAGACAATATGAGGGGAGGGGGCCACACTTCTGCTGCCCCATGTGGAAAACAGTGAAATGATGATCCATACAGCACCTTACAATCACTTGGCTCAGAGTCAAGAATCCATGAGTTTCTACTGAATTGGATTAAAAGGATTTTAAGCTTAAAATTGCTCTGAGGGAAAGAAATATGAAATTACTTCTTGGGAAGTTATGATTTATATTTGAAAATGTTTAGATAGAATTTAATCACCAAGATAATTCTAATCTAAATGAAAAGAAAATCATATCCAGGAGAAATCTTCCTGGCCATTATGAATCTCTACAAGACGAAAAGCAGGGAAGGTGACAGGATTCAGAGAGCACAGAAATTCTATCATTTCTGTTGCATCTTCCTGTGAACACCACTTGCATACTGAGTGAGCATAGCTTCAGGATTCCTAAACCTCATTCCAGTTCAGTCATGTGAGTCCAGGCTAAACCGGATGGGAAGGTTGCAGAATTTCTGAATACAAATGGAATTTACTCTCTTCTGCTATAGGATTTCCTCTCGGGGTGTATATATTTGGAGGACAAATTTTGATATTTTGGGAGAGAAACCTTTATACCAATATCTGCTCCCCTCTTATCACTTACCAAAATCATTTGTGCTGCTGACATCATGGTTGTTGATGAGAGGGAAGAATAAAACAGCCACAAGATATTATTCTCCAAACTTTTAATGAGTACCTACTAAACATTAGGAAGAATTCTACAGCTGTGGTGAATTAATGAAAAAAAAGATAAAGCAAGTCCCTTATATAATAGAGCTCACACTCTAGCGGGGCAGACAAATACATATACAAACAGCTGGAATCCCCATTCAAGAAATGTGTATCAGATACCTACTATGGATCAAGAATTGTGCTCAGCAGGGGGAATGAAAATATGTAGAGACATAAGACAAGTCCTACTTCTGATACTTTTGTCTTGGAGACAAAAGCACCAAGTACTTTACTAGATCACAGTGAAGTAAGTACTATAATATAGTTACTAACTAACTCTTCCTAGAGCATTTTCGCTTAAGGGTGTTATATTCTAGTATTTGAATTATGAGGATGAGTCCATCTGGCAAAAAAAGAGAAAGACATCAAGATGCTAATAATGGTCAGAGTACACATTTTGGCAGTTTTAAAACATGGCCCCAAGAAACTCTGTCGTTCTTTGCATTGACTGGTCTGGCCCATGTACCCTTCCCTTGGGCACCAATAAGGGATGGTTGTTCTGATGCTGATGATTAGCAACACCTGGACACAAAAGGTGCAGCTTCCATCATGTTCACTGGATTGCTCCCACTAGGAGTGGTGAGTCGCCGTGGCTGAAGTATAGATATCTCAAGTCTACCGCCCTGTGAGGGACCCAAACTACATGGGGAGGCAATGTTGGCAGTCCCAGTCATGGACTCCTCCCCACCCAGATGTCAGAGGCAAGTGAGTGTGTCTTTAGTTAACTCCAGCACACCAGCCTTCAGGTCACAACCATTTTTTAAATTTTCCCAAATGGTTTCCCCAGATGATTCTATCAATCTTGTTCTGTTCCCACGGCTACTATGTTGACTCTAGCCATTATTGTTTCCTACCAGAATGAATCCTCCCACTAAACAGGTTTCTCTCTGACTGCCGATATAATCTCTCTATTTTGCTCATCATTCTGCAAGGAGAATGATATCTCTAAAGTAGAAATATGATCAGCATTGCTTCAGCATATGTGGATCTTCCCATCAGCTCCAGGAGGCTCACGAGGACCTTCATGGTATGGCCTCCTTAACACTCATGAGATTCAGCTCTCAGGCTTCCTTCCTAGCCAGAAAGCCCACCTTTAGTTTTCTTGAACACATCTTCTTCCTTCTGTTACTTCTGGGTCTTTTCACAGGTTTGACCCTCTGTGGCCCCATCTCGTATTCGCCTGCCTGATGCTTCCTTATTCATCACTTCTCGGTATCAATGTCACCTTGTTTAGAAAGCTGTTGGTGACCTTTCTTTTTTTTTTTTTTTTTTTTTGCACCAATAGCCCCAAGTCTCATTCCTATTCTAGAAAATAGGTTGAAATTTCACTGTCTATAAATTGTTTGACTTTATCACTGTACTGTAAGCTCCATGAACATTGGGACTTTGCCTAGCTATCCACCTGTTTAGCTGGAGGAGGAAAAGACACAGAGGTAAATAACACATCTTACTTGAACCTAAGGTGACAACTTTCCTCCAGTGGGAAGTGGGACAAGAAGAAATTTAAAAATTGATAAGATTGGGGCACCTGGGTGGCTCAGTGTGTTAAAGCCTCTGCCTTTGGCTCAGGTCATGATCTCAGGGTCCTGGGATTGAGCCCAGCATCAGGCTCTCTGCTCAGCGGGGAGCCTGCTTCCCCCCTCTCTCTGCCTGCCTCTCTGCCTACTTGTGATTTCTCTCTCTCTCTGTGTCAAATAAATAAAATAAAAAATATTTTAAAAAATAAATAAAATAAAATAAAAATAAAAATTGATAAGATTTTAATAAAGAAATAATTTCTGTCTAGGGAATCAGGGATAGCATGTTACACATAGTCAAATTTAAACTGGACTTTAATGAATAATACTGTTTGAAAAAAAAATCGAGTTGAAAGAGAATATCCTATATTACACCCCCACCCCAAACATCTGATAATTTTGCATGGAAGTCTATAGGAATATAATCCATTTGTACCTAGCCAAAATTTCTCTTTTACCACATTCGTTTGCCTTCAAAAATGAAATTATTCTTGGACATTTTGAAAACTATCTGTATGTGTTTACAAATGAAGGTGTTTACTAATTTGTAGGTGCTTACAAATGAGTATCTGTCTTTGAGATCTCAGCCATTTCTGTTTCAAAATTGCCTGATGGTATTGATATGTGACAGAACTGTACCTGGCCAGAGTCACTAGGCCCTACTCTGCTCAGATTCTAGTAGGTGTAATAATTTTCAGGAAATGCTGAAGGTGATCTCCATCATGGCAACAGAAATTTCAACCAGGGGCGCCTGGGTGGGTCAGTGGTTTAAGCCTCTGCCTTCGGCTCAGGTCATGATCTCAGGGTCCTGGGATCGAGCCCCTCATCGGGCTCTCTGCTCGGCGGGGAGCCTGCTTCCCCCTCTCTCTCTGCCTACTTGTGATCTCTCTGTGAAATAAATAAATAAGATCTTAAAAAAAAAAAAGAAATCTCAACAGTAATTATCAAAGAGTTTAAAGAACCCTCAACGAAAAAAAAAAGGCTACAGGTATAATTTTGGATTTGAGCTAATTAGAGCCGGGGTGAATATATCTGAAAGGGTTAGGAGCCTTTCATAGCATTTCATAATTATAGAATATCCCTGCCCCTAGGCAGTCATGCATTTCATCGTGGTTTGAATTTTGCGGGGTCTCCTGTCACCCACTTACTTGGACAACTTCAGGAAAGTTTCTTTTATCCCTTAGCATCTTATGGAACAGCCTCTTGAGGACAGTTCTAAATGAGGTGCTTGTTTCAGAATCGATGGTGTTCCTGAAGGTGTTGTTCATTCTAAATATCCTTATGACTTGTTTTGGCTTAAGCAGCAACCACAGCCATATACTACCATTGGGTTTAAAATCAAAAGAGTCATGACAGAGAATTGGAGAAGGTCATGTAATAAAATACATTTTCTTTTTGTACATCCATCTATTTATCCATTTGCTCACTCGTTTATTAAAAAAATATTTATTAAACTTCAAATATGTATTATCAGGCAAATAATAATACTTACCCTCACAGGGTAAGATTTGAAGAGACTATTTGCAAAGCACTCAGAGCAATGCCTGCCTCATGACAAATATGTAAATGCCGAATATTAGTTTGATCACAGCTTGTGTCCAATACATTTTTTGTGGAATGAATAAATGATCAAATAGCTAAGTGTTGACGTCAATCAAGAAGGGACCAGAATAGTGCAATAATTTGGACAATTGAACAGAAGGAAAACTCACATTTTGCACAGGTTCTCAGGAGCAGGGCTGATGAGATGCATTCTGCTGGAAACAAGAGCTGGAAAAAGGACAGTGTGAGAAGATGCTTTCTGACACTCTGGGCGGTGAGGCATTTGAAATAGGTTCCCTCCCTGGTGAGGTGGTAATATCAGGTCCGGAGCAGGCGGGGGCTCGTGTCTACACAGGATTACTCACTGTGCAGGTGTGGAGCAGGGTGGGCAAGTCCCTTCCAAACTGAGATTTTAAAATTCCAAGAAATCCCTGATCATCTCAAAGATATTTGATTTCTCTCAATTAGTGGACAGGTTAAGCTAAAACTTAAGCAAAATGGCACAAAGTAGTTCTAAAGTGGGGTTAGATATGGTCGAATTCCCCCAAAAACAATCAAAACCATGGAATATTTTCTCTTCATTTTTCTGTATGCCACAGATTTAGCTAATGAGCAGTCCCGGGGGGATATTTTTTCTGACCTGAGTCCTGGGTGTCATCATTTCACTTGCATATAGAGGCCAAGTGGGGCTTCTGTAGATCATCCTTAGGAACACAAGCCTTGTGGTTAGAAAGTCCTGACTCCTAGTTCTACCTGCATTGTTTGCTCAGCAAATTTGGGCAAGTTACTTATGCTTTTTGAGCCCTGGTTCCTTCTCCTTTGAGGTGAAGATATTATTTTGATTATTACATTATTCAAGAATATTCAGAGAGCCAGGAGATGAGGATTGTTGCTCAGCTCAACCACTAACTGGCTGAATGAACTTCGATGAGCCATGTCTTCTTTGATGGACCATCTTGAATGCCTAGATAATAGACTTAACTAACGTATGATCTGCTTGCTTTGAAAATTACGAGAATCAAAAATAAGTGACATTTTTAAAACTATATATACAGATAACAATGAGTGTTTATTTTAAATACATAAATATATCTATATAGTTGTATTTTATGTATTTATGTATCTATAAATAGTAGATAATATAAAATCTTTGCCAGTTTTATTGTCAGTTGAAGGGGGATCAAAATTTCCTTCAGCCTTTCTTTTCTCTCATCCTCCTTCAACAGTATCTTTCCCATTCTTGTTTGTGTCTAGGGTTGGTGTAACAGATTATCACAAATGCAGTGCCTTGAAATAATGGACATTTATTCTCTCTCAGTTTTGGAGGCTACTTACAAGAGCAAAACCAAGGTGTCAACAGGGTCGTTTCCTTCTTGGGGGCTCAGAACTGGAATCTGCTCCAGGCCTCTCTCCTGGCTTTGGTTCAGAGCTGTCAATCCTGGTGTTCCTTGGTCCATAGCAGTATCACACCAGTCTCTGCCCCCAACACCATTGGTGGTTTTCTCTGTGTGTCCCTGTGCCTCTGTTTTCCCTTCTTATAAGGACACGAAGCAGTGGATGAAGCCTCACTTGAAACTAGTATGACTTCATCTCAATGAAGACCATATTTATGCAAAGACCCTATTTCCAAAGAAGGTCACATTCTAAGAATCCAAGTGGATATGAATTTAGAGGGAACCCTCTTCAACCTAGTACACCATCCATAGTCCCCAAATTTTGTCGCACAGAGAATAGCAAGGAAAGAGACTCCAGATCTTAGGCATTTTATAAAATATATGATGCATTGTGATGATTTCTGTTTTGTGCTCTATATTCTGTAGAGTATTATTCTGGTGACATTTCATCTTCAGAGAAGCAGATGCACTGAGGGTTCAGAAACTAGAAGAAGTGCTCCGTAAAAGGAAAATAGATCTCTGACAATGTACATGAGGCAGGTGGGAGGAGAAGCTCAGGCTTTTATCTGCATCTGGAGCTGTCTCCCACCCTGCCTCTATTACACTGGTCTGTGCCAACCTACAACTGGGCAGAACGTGGATCCCAAATGAGGAGGAGGAGGAGGTTTATAAGTTAAGTTGTCAGGTTTCACTGAATCCCGTGTGATTATGTTGGGTATGTTCTTATCTTAGTCATGCTGTAGAGAATTGAGATAGCAGATGTGTTCACCCGTCAGCCAGGGCAGAGCTGAGGCCAGACCAGTGGCAGCCATGGTAATTACCAATCATTCCCAGGGCAAGGAGGAATGTTCTGAAGAAGCGCTGTAGTCTGAAGGTCTAGCTACTTCTGCTTCTAAACAACTTTTCCTCCACTAGAAACCTTGAAATCCATGAATGTGACCTATTAATGAAGGCTATAATTTTCATATAAACCACACACTCTGTAAGTCAACGTTTGCTTAATTTAATTGGGGTAAAATTGGTCCTATGAGCAATGCTATGTCATTGACAAAGTCACTCACACTCTCTATATTTCAGCTGCCCAAAATATAAAACACATACTATTATCTGCTCTTTCCGAGCAGGAAAGAATTCAACAAAGCCTTTAAAATCAACTCTGGATTTTTCAAAGGGAAGGTAAGTGACTCTTCGGTACTTGATTAGGCATCATGTTTGAAAAGCATCCAAACTGATAGTAGATATCCCTTTCTTTCTCATCTACAAAATGAAGTGCAAATGATACTCTATCACAGGGGTTCTCTGGAGGTCTGGATAATAATTTCTAATAAAAATTAATGAGAAGATTTGAAATGAGAACGATTGATATTCAGATTTGCAAATGTTGAAGTAAGCCTTTCCCTTTACCTTCTACTGAAGCAATTGACATTTTTCCCTGAGTGGTCAGCCTGGCAGAAATCACAGTCATCTGAGGACCTCTATACAAGGTCATTCTTGGTTAAAACTGAGTAAAAAGGTGACTCCAAAAGCACTTTTAGAGGCTTCTTATGGTAGAAAATATGACTTTCCTTTAACGTATATTTAAATTAAAATAGAAAAAAAGTAAGGTCTACTACATTTAGAGATTTTTTTTTTTTTTTTTTTTACATTTAGAGATTTTTATTTAAAGTATCTTCACCAAAGAACTGAAGGTGGGGAGATGTATTGAGACCATATATTTTAGCATTATTCAGGAAAATTAATGCAGTGTGTACAACAGTCATTCTATCCTATGGGATAAGGATACTAAAACTTAGTTGCATAGTATAATATAAAGAATAAATAATAAATATAATAAATAAATAATCTTTTAAAAATAACTTATTAGAAAACAAGGTTTGGACTAAAGGCTTATTTCAAATCTAAAATCGTATTATAGGGGGCATCTGGCTGACTCGGTCAGCACAGCAGGTGACTCTTCATCTCAAGGTTGTAAGTTGGAGCCCCATATTGGTTGCAGAGATTACTTAAAAACAAAATCTGATTCGAAGGGATACATGCATCCTGATATCTACAATAGCCAAATTATGGAAACAGCCCAAGTGTCAATCAATTAGTGAATGGATAAAAAAGATGTGGTGTATATAACAATGGAATATTATTTAGCCATAAAAAATGAAATCTTGCCATTTGCAATGACGTGAATGGAGCTAGAACATATCATACTAAGCTAAATAAGTCACCCAGAGAAAGACAAATACCATATGATTTCAGTCACATGTGGAATTTAAGAAACGAAACAGATAAACATGGGAACGGGAAGAAAAGAGAGAGGCAAACCATAAAACAGACTCTTAACTATAGAGAACAAAGTGAGAGAGGGATGGTGGGAGGGGAGATGGGCTAAATGGGTGATGTGTATTAAGGAGGGCAACCTTGATGAGCACTGGGTGATGTATGTAAGTGGTGAATAACTAAATTGTACACCTGAAACTAACATTGCACCGTATATCAACTACTTGGAATTTAAATAAAACCTTGAAACTAAAAAAAAAAAATCTTAAAAAATAAACAAAGAAAGAAAATCATATTATATACTACTTTTTTTTTAGTCCTTACTCCATGAATTATAATACACATAGTTAATTTTTCACATTCTAATTAGAATTGCTATTTTATCACTTTAAATGTAAGGTAGCATCATTTCCATGATACGGAAGTCTGGATTTACCTGAAAGCAGGACCAAGAGGGGAAAAATAAAATGGGATTTCTCCTACTCTCTCTTTCAGTTATAGGTCCCCTTCCTACTTCTTAAGCCAGAAAGAGGAGGATTTTTTTTTTAAGATTTATTTATTTTAGAGGGGGTGAGGGACAGTAGGAGAGGGAGAAGGACAAGAAGACCCCACGCTCAGTGCAGAAACTGAGTCGGGGCTCCATCTCAGGACCCTGAGATCACGACCTGAGCCGAAACCAATAGTTGGACACTTAACCAACTGAATCACTCGAGTGCCCCAGAAGACTTTCCTAGAACTCTTTCTCTCTGTGCTAATACACAGAAAGGATTTGGGCTGCTTTGGATCTAAACTGGGAGTGTACTGTCTCTACCTCAATGAGAACTGGAACCCTTGACCAAGGATTACTACTCATTCATTACTCATCACTTCTTTTTAAAAGCAGTCACTTCCAAATAACTTGACTGAGCTTCTCCCTAATCCTTCCGTTCTGAGTTCCTAAATGGAATGCGTGCAGTACAGACAAGATAATGTGTAGCTACGTTCAGAGATTGCTTTCTGTCTTTTACCTCTCTCACTTGCCAAGACCTCACTAGATCACACACAGGTAAAAGGGAGCCCCGAGGGGCCAACCAGGCTAATGACAAGATATCGCAATCCTTTTAGCTTGATTTCAACTTGCTCCTTACCTTCTTTTCTTTTCCAGTAAGCCCTGATGCACTCTGTATTTGGCAACATCCAACCATATTTTATACATGACTAATTATAAAAGCATTGGGAATACCAAAAGCCATGCCACTTCCCCTCTTTTAAAAGGTCCTTACACGGAGGTCAATTATAAGATACTGGATTTAGTAGTGGCATATGCTAAGCTTATTGAAATATAGTAAGGGGCACTTCTTTCTTCCTAAGGGGATGAGTAATGGAGGGCAGAGACTCTTCTCTGGACATACCTCTTAGATGGATGCTGAAAGATAAGTAGGATTTCAGACAGATAGAGCTCCTCTGTAAAATAAAATGATTTTTATAACCTGAAATGGAAATAAATTAGTAAGATCTAAGCAGAGCAGAGTGAGAAAATGCAACTGTTTCTACTGTACTTTAGGAAATAATTCTAAATTTAAAAAGCATTGCCTTTGCTATGTATTGCATTGCTCTAAAATTCATGCACATAGAATATTAAAGCACACTAAGTTCAATTTTTAAAAAAGCATTTGTCTATTGATCAGATAATTACCTTATATGTTTGAGGTGCCAAACGTGTATAAGTAAGCAGGAAGTATCTGATGTGTTATTCAGTACCAAGTCTAGAGGACTTTATTTTTAGTATTTACTATAGCTGTGAAAGATAATTTACAAGGAGATTTATGCATATCAATATCTGCATGTTAGGTTCTTTCTTTTCCCTGAGAAGTCTTCAGTTGGCAATAAAGCACAGAACCACAAGCTTATAGAGTATGAGGATAAGCTCGAGACTATCACTAGATACCACATTAGACCCAAATCTCAGTGCCATCATTGACTAGCTGCATGGCCATGAGTAAAATACTAAATCTATCCATGCTTCTTTTTCTCTCGTTTGTAAAATGCGGCTCATCATAGTACCTATTTCCCAAGATTATTGTGAGGATTAAGTATATAAATATGTAAAAAGTCCTTGATGCCTACACATGAAAAGTGCTATACGTGCTAGTTATTAGTATTTATACATACTAATCATATAGGAAGTTATTTTTTTAAGTTATCATTAGTTCTGCATGTAAGGAGGTTGGAAGCCATCCCTCCATCCTAACAACAGCAAAAAGCTGAACAGATCGAAAAACGACTCTCCCTGTATCCATAAAAGTGGGGAAGACAAATGGCAAACCATTGCCCCCAAGACTGGAGAGCCAGACAGGTGAATACAGGGCATCATGGTTTCCTGGAACAGAGACTCCCAAGTGGAAACCACCAGAGGAACCGTTTCCAGGCTAGGAAACCTGAACTGTAATTGACAAATGCTGGAGGAAAAGTCTAAGAGTTAAAAAGTCCAAGAGGACCCAGTCATAGGAATACCTTGAAAATATTGAGAGATTTACCTCTAAGTAGTTGACCCGGGTCCCACCTGGTATTACAATAGTGGTATAATGATACAGTGTTATTACTATAACTATTAGAGAAAAATCCCCTGGTGTTTCTGGCAGGGAGAGGGGAAAAGGAAGCATTTTGAAATATACCATTGTGCTGTGTTCTACTTAACAAGGCCTGCCCTTAAGGAAAAGTGGTTGACCAATGCCTAACCTGCCGGGCATTATCAGAGCCTAAGTGACTTGGGGGAAAAGGAAATACCCAACGACAGTTGACTAGCCATCTCATCCTACCTAAAGAGAGAAAAAGCTGAGAAACTTTTGAGAAGGTCACAGCGCAGAGACACAGGCTCACTGAAAGTTTGAGACATAACTGTAGGATTCTAGAATGGTCCCTCTCCCCATACACCTCACCACAACATTTCTAATGGCTTATTTATAACAATTCCCTTTACTCAGTACATTTTGTCCAGCTATCAAGGAAAGAATTACAGATATATCAAAAGGCAAAAACAAAAACAAAAAGAACTCCACAATTTGAAGAGACAGAACAAGCATCAGAAGTAGACATGGCAAGGATGTTGGAATTATCAGATTGGGAATTGCAAAAACAAAAAACAAAAAACCTATGATTAACATGCTAAGCATTCCAATAATAAAGTAGGCAGCATGCAAGAACAGATGGGCAATGTAAGTGGAGAGATGGAAATCCTAAGATAGAGCCAAAAAGAAATGCTAGATATAAAAACAAAACAAACAAACAAAAAAAACACTGTAACAGAAGAATGCCTTTGATGGCTTGTTAGTAGACTGGACATAGCTGAAGAAAAGATCTTTGAGGTAGAGAATATATAAATAGAATCCTTGAAAACCAAAAACCAAAGAGAATAAAGACCAAAAATAAACAGAACAAGATATCCAGGAAATGTGGGATAACTATGAACAGTAGGAATGCCAGAAGGAGAAGAAATACTTGAGAGCCACCTGAATGGCTCAGTTGGTTAAGTGTCTGACTTATAGATTGAGCCCCACCTTGGGCTCCTCACTCAGCACAGCCTCTGCATGAGATTCTCTCCTTCTCCCTCTTCCTCTGCCCCTCCCCCTGCTTGTGCATGCATGTGCACGTGCACACTTTCTCTCTAAAATAAATAAATAAATAAAAAAATTTTTTTAAAGAAATATTCAGGCGCCTGGGTGGCTCAGTCAGTTAAGTGTCTGCCTTTGGCTAGAGTCATGATCCCAGGGTTCTGGAATAGGGCCTCGTGTTGGGCTCTCTGCTCAGATGAAAGTCTGCTTCTCCCTCTACTTCTCCTTCTGCTCATGTGCTCTCTCTTGCTTGCTCTCTCCCAAATAAATAAATGAAACCTTAAAAAAAATTAATTAAAAAAGAAACATTTAAGATGATAACGACTGAGAATTTCTCAATTTTTCAATGGAGAGAATTAATGAAAATATGTGTATTATTTGACATGGTTAATAAAACTGATTACCTTCTACCCAGACTAATGAGGATAAAAAGAAAGAAGACACAAATGACCAATATCAGAAATGAGAAAGGTACTCCATTACCATGGAGTCTTCATCTGTTAAAAGGATAAAAGAAAATATCATGAATAAGTTTATGCTAATAAATCTGACATACATATTAATTGGGTCAACTGTGCATAAGTATTAGTTGGGTCAATATATGTACATCTATGAAATATAAATTTTGATAAAAATTTCATAAAATAGGGGCACCTGAGTGGCTTAGTGGGTTAAAGCCTCTGCCTTCGGCTCAGTCATGATCCCGGGGTTCTGGGATCGAGCCCCGCATTAGGCTCTCTGCTCGGCGGGGAGCCTGCTTCCCCCTCTCCCTCTGCCTGCCTCTCTGTCTACTTGTGATCTCGCTCTCTCTGTCAAATAAATAAATAAAATTTAAAAAAAAGAATGTTCTTTAAAAAAATTCATAAAGTGCATTTTATATAAATATATAAATTATATATTAATTTTTAAAAATTAAAATGGAGAATAAACATTATTTCTTAGTTCTCTTGGAATTTTTCTTTAAGTAAGCTCTACAGCCAATGTGGGCCTCAAACTCATGACCCCAAGGTCAAGAGTCACATGCTCTACTGACTGAGCCAGCCAGGCACCCTATTTTTAAAAGCTGACCATAGGGGCGCCTGGGTGGCTCAGTGGGTTAAAGCCTCTGCCTTCAGCTCAGGTCATGATCTCAGGGTCCTGGGATCAAGCCCCACATCGGGCTCTCTGCTCAGCGGGGAGCCTGCTTCTCCCTCTCTCTCTCTGCCTGCCTCTCTGCCTACTTGTGATCTCTCTCTCTCTGTCAAATAAATAAATAAAATCTTAAAAAAATAAAAAATAAAAAAAAAATAAAAGCTGACCATAAGCTGGACTATAAAAGCAAACCTTGACAAATGAGAAAGACCAAAAAGAATTCAATGAACGCTCTTTGGCCAGAGCACAGGTAAGGCAGCCATGATGAGGAGATAATCAAAAATTCACATATGATAAGAAATTAGGAAGTGTGCTGTGAGAGTCCCTGGGGCAAAGAAGAAACTGTAATGTACATAAAAATATTTTGAATAAACTGATAATAAAAATGGCATAGTGTGGGGCCCCTAGCTGGCTCAACTGGTTGAGCATCCAACTCTTGGTTTCGGCTTAGGTCATGATCTCGGTGTAGTGAGATCGAGCCCCACATCAGGGTCCGTGCTCAGTGGGGAGTCTGCTCCAGATTCTTTCTCCCTCTCCCTCTGCCCCTCCCCATCCTGTGCTCTCTCTCTTTCTAAAATAAATATATAAACCTTTAAAACAAAAATGACATAGTGAACTAGTGAGATGTAGCTAAAGCTATGCTTAGGAATTTATTCTTAAATAAATACCTTGGAAAAAAACAAAGACTGGAAAATAGTTTCTACATATCTGTCTCATGAGATAGCAAAAACAAACAAACAAACAAATGCAAACAAAAAAGCCCAGCAAATTAAGCCCAAAGAAAGTAGAAGAAAGAGAACAATAAAGAGATGAGGAGGTTAATGATAAAGAAAACAAATATACAATAGAGAGATCAACAAAGCCAGAGTTTGTTCTTTAAAAGCACTGATAAATGGAGAAATTCCCAGAAAAACTCATCAAGAAAAGTGGAAGCAAATTTCAATATCGGGAAGAAAGTGGGGGCTGTGTAACAGATGCTACAGAATTTGAAAAAGTATATCCAGGGGTAGCTTGGAAAACCTTGAAAATTGAGAAAAAATGAACCAACACCTAAACAAATTGCTAACTCTGACATGAGGAAGAAAACATAAATCTGACAGCCCATAACTTTTAAAGATTAAATATATGGTTAAAAACCTCACAAAGAAAACCAAATCCTGATGACTCATTGGTAAATTCTAAAGTTACCTTTGAAAAAGAAATAACAACAATTTGAAGCAAACACTTTTTTTTTCCCCCAAATACTTTTATTTTTTCAGTGTTACAAGATTCATTGTTTATGTACCACACCCAGTGCTCCATGCAATACGTGCCCTCCTCAATACCCACCACCAGGCTCGCCCATCCCCCCACCCCCTCCCCTCCAAAACTCTCAGTCCCTTGTTCTGAGTTCACAGCAAACGCTTTTACAGAATAGAAAAAACAGGAAAACTCCCCAGTGGTTCGTACCATCCAGTAGCATTTAATCCAAGACAGCATTCAAAAATTAATCAGCACAATTTCTTACATTAACAACAACAAATATGACCATTTCAACACATAAAAACACCCTTTCTATTAAAATTTGAAGTTCATGCCTGAATATCTAAATACATAGTTTGTTAAAAAGAAATTTTCTTAATCTGAGACAATGAAGACAAAAAATGAACAAATTTCAAAAGTCACACTGGAAAATGTGAAATGTTCCTTCGATAATCAGGAATGAGACAAGTCTTCTCCATTATCATGAGTCATGTCCAGTATTGTAATAGAGGCCCCAAGCTTTACAACAAGACCAAGAAGAGGAAAAGCGTCAGGGACAGGGGGCTGGGTGATAAAACTCTCATTATTTGCATGCCATGGCACACATGTAGAAAATCTATAAGAATGTACAGAAAAAGTATTATAAGTAATGAGCAAGTTTAGTATAGTTGAGTTCAAGGGGGAAGTTTCCTCATTATATCAATTTTAGAATTCCATTTTTCTGCTTAATAGTGATTCTATGTATTTTGCATTCACTTGCACAATATATATGCTCTGGACTGCGTGTTTATGTCTCCCAGAAATCATATGCTAGAGCTCTAATTTCCCATGTGATGGTATGTATTTGGAGGTGGAGCCTTCAGGAGGTAATTTGGGTTAGATGAGGCCTTGAGGGTGAGGTCCCTATGATGGGCTTAGTGTCATAAGAACAAGGAGAGATGGAGAGCTCGCTCTCTCTCCACCACTCAAAGGCACAGCTGGAACACAGCAACTCAGGAATCAGGCCCTCACCAACAACTGAGTCTGGGACATCTTGATCTCTGACTTCTCCAGTTCCAGAACTGTGAGAAATAAACGTCTGTTGCCCAAGCCACCCAGCTATGACATTTTGTTACAGCAGCCCGAGCTGACTCATACAGTGCACAGTTATAATCCCTGAGTCCTCTTATGCTGAGAAGCAACATGGGGCCTCCTCTCATTCGATAGGCACTGGTTATTGCACCTCTTCATGGGTATACATTAGTTCTTGGCCCAACATTATATGTTTGGTCCGTTTCATTCTACATACTTTGGTTCTAATATTTTCAATTGATCCTTCCATGAGAAAAAAGGCTTTTATTACAACAGACTGCAAAACCACAGTTCCTAGAGTAGGTGGTTAAATAAGCCTGTCCTTGGCCTCCTTGTTTTCTCCTGTGACCATGACTCCAGTTGGTGCAGGAAGAGTCTCTCCAGCTAAGGCACAGGTCATGTGGCAGAAGAGAAAGGACAGGGACATGGCCATACTAAGTGACTCCGTTTCTAGCTCAACCACCTGCCAGCCAGGAAAACCTGGGCTCAGTTTACTGACAGTTATCTACAATTGGGATTTAAAATAAATACATCTTAGGGTTATCCTAAAAATAAAATATCATGTGTCAGATACCTAGCATAGTGCTTGACACGTTTCTTCTCATTAAATATTAAAAATAAAGTAATTAAAGAAAACAGAGTACAAAATCCTCCGGGGCATAAAACTGAAGACATCTGACAGTAGAGCTTCCAGTGCAGAAGTTGACTGTCTATATTTTCCCCAGAACTTTCCGCTTAGCTATCTGTGACCCACATCTTTATTTTCTTAAATTTTAAAGCACGTGGTGTTTCGTTTGAGAAGACAAGCTCCTTTCCATCCACGATCAATTAACCACGACTTATCAAGCACCTACTGTGTACCAGGCTGATGGAGGACCTCATGATAAGAGATAATAGCTATCTGAATAACACCCACCTTCCAAATAGCACCTTGGGTTTCAGGAGCTTTCATTAACATTATATAATTTGACCTTCACATTATTCCTAGGACATAGGTAGAGCAGCAATCTACCTTCGTCCCTGTTTTACAGGCCAGAAAACCCGGGACCACTGAAGATAACACGTCTGTTAGTAACAAACCATAATACATGTACCCTACCCTTGAAGATCTCTGGGAAGACTTTTAGCAAGGGGTATGGTCCCTGCATCTGGTGCAATTGCGAGGCTGTGGGGTGTGCTGGGAAATGTACTGACTTCAAAATCAGGAAAGATTAGGATCGAGCCATCTGCATTGATATTTGCTGCCTTGGAAAGTGGCCCCACCTTTCTGAGTCTCTGATTTCCTCATCTATACCATCAAAATAATGTCTGTTCCCCAGGATTGTCCAAGGACTCATTGAAAGGTAGCTGAAGCTTTTAGCGCAAGTGACTAGCAAATAGTTAAATGTTGAGCAAATCTCATTTTGCCTCCTCCACTCTCTGTACAATCAATGCTTTCAAGAGGGCATTAAGATCATTTAAACTTTACTCTAAAATCCTCCACTTTTTCATATGTGACCTTGGGGAACACTATTGTCTAAAACTTGGAAAAAAGAATGTCCTGAAGAATCAAATCTTAAGTCATTTAGCATGACTTAAGCAAATTTTGAAGAGGTTTCTAAATTTTCACAGATGTCCAGTGTGGTGAAATATACTAACAGTCATGCTTTACTTACAGCCATCAAGTCAGATGACTCAGAAGGAACGTAAGGGCCTCAATGGGCCAGGGTTCTGGAATGGACACACATAAATTATCTCTGGGACTGGTGGTAGAGCTCTCGTCTGGGAGTATTTGTTTAATGGGGACCAGAATAAGTCAGGGTTAACGTTACATGTTGCAAAATCTAGGTGGTCACAGAGAAGAAGTGGCATTAAAAATTATAGTCTATACCCCTCCAGTTATGAATAAGGAAAATGACATCCAAGCAGTAGAAGAGACTTACTTAGCTTAGGTGTTCAGACCTTATATTCAAGAATGCAGAAATTGTGCTGTTCCCATGAGCTCTTGGTCAATCGGCCACCTCTTCTGAATCTCCTCTGAAATACATGACCTTGCTCTCTCTCTTGGCTTTCACTTTCCACGGGGCCCCCCGGGCAGCTGCTGGCCGGCCAAACCTCCATGGTCCAAGAGGATCAGAGTGGGGCTGGAGTTATGTCAGCTCCCATCTCGTAAGCTCTATGGCTCTTTCCTCCAGCGAAGGCTGAGATGCTCAGCTTTGTTAGACAGTGAAGAGTAGGTAGCAGACGGACTTTAAACCCACAGGAGATATCTAAGGGCTGATGTATCCACAGAAAGGTATGCAGTCAAGGACCAGGAGTTGCAAGCTTAAGTGGAGATAGGCGGGCACATAAGCTGTGTCTGGTAACCCCTATGACTTTCCCTTTTGCTTATGGGATACAATCAGGCAGAATGCTGCGTTCTGCTTAATAGCTAGGACTTTAGAGACAGACTTTAGTTCACATCCCAGCTCTGATTCTTATTACCTGTGTGCCTCCAGGCAAGAAACGTATCCGTTTCTCAATGTCCTCATCTGATGAAGGAGAGAGTTCTGAAAATCAAATGAAAGTGTGTCTGCAAAGCACTTCCCACAGTTCCTAGGACACAGACAAGATTTTATAAAGGACGACTGTTGTTGCTGTTGCTTTCCATCCAAATGTCCTCAGTCTCTGCCGTATTCTCTGTTTATACCACCATCAACTCTGACCTGAATTTGTGTAGCCACCTTTTATTGGGCTTTCCTTCTGGTAAGTTGTTCTCCTCTGTGCATCCTTCCCAGTGCATCCATATCTGTACATTGTTGGACATCACGTGGATGTACTACGAGAATGTGCAGACAAGGAAAATGAGGATACAATCTGTGTACTCAGTGAACTTCCCAAGAAACATGCAAGCTTTTAACCAAATGTGTGGATGTGATGAAATTAGAAAGAAAAAAAAAAAATCAATTCTTATGGCACCAGGCAGAGTCAATCAACCTCTGGCACGTTTTCAAGTATTTCTCTTGTCATCTATCGTAATTTCTCTTGTCACCTACCATAGGTCAGACAAGAAGCTATTTGACATCAGACTCATCCTTCCCACTCCTGGATGTAGACACCATTACCCCATTTTACAGAAGAGAAACTTAAGTTTTATGGAATTTCAGAAATCTTCTAAAGGTCATGGCACTAGATGACAAGATCAAGATTAAAATCTAGACCTGTCAACCCCAGATCTGTCTTTTCTCCCACTACTCCAGGTAGTCTCCACGTGCACTCAAGTGTTGTATTGTGTAGATATCGATCACCCATAAAATTCCTTCTGAGATCCCGCCGTCATCTCCAACCCAAGCAATCTTAGCCTGTAAAAGCAAACAGAACTGTAATAGGTCTAAGTTCAAGGTTAAGTCCAAGATAGGGAACCTCAGAGAATTCAAATGCATTCTAATTCTACCCAGTATCCCCTCTCACAAGAAAGCTGTGCTGAGATTCTAAAAGTTCTGAATTTCCTATTTGACGTTTTAAATATTCCAGCTGCTCTCCTAACAACCATGTCTCAGGAGTACCCAACCATAACCTGGGAAAGTGGGACCAGATGCCCTGCCAAGTGCTTACAGTTTAATGGTAAATAAATGAGTCCCTGGTAGTTTTCTTATCGCTAGCTGGGGAGCCCATTCCCAGCTGCTGGGTCCACGAACAGCTGAGTAAATACACTGCCAAAAACTACAACCAGAGAATTACCATTCAGTGCCCACAGCCCTGGATGTCCTAGCACCGCTGTTGTTTACCCATTAGCAGGTGGGAAATGATCAAAGCCTCCACTACTGAATCCTCTACTAAGTTGTCTGCAAAAAGGATTGCTCTGGTCATGGAACTGGAGAATCCAAGCTAGGACTGCTGATTTAAAGGAAAGTAAATTTAAACTTTTAATATGCACCCAAGGCCTATATAAATGCAGTAGTTTCATTACGAAGCTTATGGTCTTGGGCGAACTGTCCATTCCAGCACACCTCCTGTACCAGGCACTAGCGGGCGAGGGTTAAAGCAGCAAGCAACCAGTTCTGTTACGCATTTCCCTAATTAACACCCACTGACCAAATACATGCTAGGTCCTGGAGTCTTATGCTCAGTGGGAATATTTGGGCGGATGGCACTGACGCCATTCTCATGGTATAGTAGGGAAAGCAGATAGCGGAAGAAATAATTGTGACTATGTGTGACATATGGAACAATAGTATATATTCAAGTCAAAAAGCAATACCTCTGGAAGGATTGAGACAGCAAAAGAGGAGCTGTGTGAGTACAATTTTTCTTAAAAAATTATTTATTTATTCAAGAGAGAGTAGGGGGCACGGGGAAGGGCCGAAGGAGAGGAAGACAGAGAGAATCTCAATCAGGCTTCCCGCTGAACACAGAGCCTGACTCGGAGCTCCGTCCCACAACCCTCATATCAGGACCTGAGCCGAAATCAAGAGTTGGACACTTAACTGACTGAGCCACCCAGGGGCCTGTGAGTACAGTTTTAAGGATGAATTCGAATGCGTGGGTATGTGCTCCGAAGGGTAGGTATCTGTTGAGAAATATCTCGGCATGTAGAGAAAGCAACATGTAAGAAGGAGAAGAACAGCAAACGCATATTCTGGAAAGCCAGAGGAGTTGGGAGTGGCACCAAAACGAAGCTGGGAGGGAGATGGAGGTGAAAATGTGGCCTCTCCTTCAGGGATGCAACTCGCTTCGCTCAAGGCTGTGTTCAGTGCCTGGACTGTTGTCCGGACGATGCAGGTGGGAGCCTAGGAGCAGTGTGTCCTGTCCTCAAGTAAGTGACAATCCCTTTCCAATGCCACATGATCCTTTCTTGCACACTTATTCCATCCCTTCCCTGCTCCTGTGGTTTTCACCTAATGCTATTAACACTGCCCATTTTTCTGCAGAGCAGGGGTGAACTTTTCCCTCTGTGGTTCTCTCACGTATGGTTTGTCTCTCTCCCAGCACCCATGAGTCTGTCCCTTAACCAGAGGGGGAGTGTCTGGAGCGCAGGGACCATCCATTCTACATTTACGGGGGCCCGACTCTCTGGCATGTTCTGACGATATATAGATAAATACAAATAACGTGTTATTTTCCTTTGAGGCACCTACAGCCTATCAAGTTCCAGGCAAAAAGCAGAAGAAGAGGCCATGCAATGCGTTATGGAGATGAGTCCCAGGTGCTGCTCGGGCCAGAAGAGGCATCTGTCTTACTGATTTTCGTCCCATCTCAGTACCGATCCCAGGGCTGTGGGCGCTGGTTGAATTGTCAGGGCAATATTGTGTCTAGGAATGAATGCTGAGCTGAAGCATAGAATCCTGAGTTCAGATCCAGTTTTGTCACACTAATAGCTGGATAGGTCCTGCTTATCTGTTTTCTTAATTAAACAAAAATTTAAAAATGGTTCTTTATTTGTGAAGCACTTTCTAGTGCTTTTATATGCACTGACTCGTCTTTATAAGAGACCCATTTACAGTTGCAGAAACTGAGCTCTGTGGGTGAAGGGGCACAGCTTGAACTGGAAGTCGAGATTTCCTTTTCATTTCACATCCTATGTCTTATTTCCCTTTCTATGCCTGAGTTCTGAGCCCCCACATAGCTCTGAAACTCTGTTCTGTGACTTGGGATTTCTTACTCTCAGTGAACTGTCACAAACCCATCCTTATTACATATTGTTCATTCAAACCATATCCAAAAGAATAATGGCCTTGACAGATGCCATTTTTGTTTCATTCTGAACAGAAATAACAATGGCTCTTCCTACTGATAATGACTCTTCTCCCCAACCTCAGAACACACTTCCCTCCCCAGAAGGCAGAGGCCCTGAAGATGTCTCTTCCCAGCCAGGGCTCAATCTCCATTTATAGCCTATGCACCTTCCATGGCTTTCGAGATATCATAGTATCCCATCATGTTTGGTGGTAACATCTGCCCTATATCAAGACCCTTGCTTTATAGTTTTCTCAAAGTTTAAGATCTTGCTCACTTATTTTTTTTTTAATGGCCACATCTGCCCTTTGGTTTGATGTGTGTGCTGTGCTATGGCGCACGCCAGCAGGGAGGGTGAACTTGGAATTCGAGGACATTGGTCTGGGTCCAGACCTGATGCCTCGTGACTTGGGACAATTGACTTAGCTTCCTGAAGTCTGGATCATCTAAGAAATAGGAGAATAATAATAACATTTTTTCACCTGCTAGTGTTACTATGATTATCAAATACTATAAAAATGGCGCATGCTGCCATTGTTACGATAGTTGTATTATTAGCAGAATTACTGAAGAATCGGACTAATATACCCAGCACAGAATTAGCTTGAAGTGTAGTTAATTCAGATCTATTCTGCAGTGATTCAGGACAGTCTTTCTGTGACATGCAGGTCTCAGCACTAGGTGACTCTGTGAAGAAAAATGCAGCCCCTCTTCTGCAGATTTCAGGAAGGAAGGAAAGAAATAAACATTTATGAGTCTTGCTCTTTTCCAGATGTGTGCTAAGCACGTGACATTCAATTGATTCTGAGCAACAAAATGCTCCAAAGTCGACATAACTACCAATGCTTTGTAAGTGATGAAACTTCATGGCAGAGAGGTTAAGAATCACATCCAAGGGCAGTTTGCTAATATTTAATGTTTCGTATATTTCCACACGCACGCACACACTTGTGTGTACGTTGGAGAGAGAGAGAGTGTGTTGGCCTGTGAAAGTATCAATGCTGAAATCAAATCCAGGCTAGGGCCTCAGGGCCCAGTGAGATGAGAGAGCCCAGAGGCTGCAGACAACAGTGATGGTTTGGGAAGCTGACATCTGTGTCTGGATTCCATCTGTCCCATTTGGTTGGTCTGAGATAATAATGGGCAACTCAGACAAAATTTCTGGGTTTCAGATTCTGCATCTGAGAAATGGAAACAGCTTGCCTTGCAGCATTGCCGGAACCCAGGGCATGATGTCAGGCACAGAGTCGTGCTCAAAAACTAGCATTTCCTGTCTTCCTTGAATGTATTCGCCCCTTCTGGGTTCACGCACAAGCTTAGGTCTTCCGTTAAACATTTGGCTTTTATCCCTGCATCTTGCTGAACTGGAGAATGTGGACTGCCATTTATTCATCCAGCAAATCCACGAGAAGTAGTGAAGTGCTGGGGCACGGTTCACAGCTGGAGCAACTTGGACAGAACTTGGACTTGAAACCTGAAAACACATTGACAGCTAGGTTCTATCTGAGTGACTTCAACCCAAACTTTTCTCGCTCCTGGGACTTGGTTTCTTCTTCTGTGTAAAGGCTCCTCTATCACAGGCAATATCAGGAAGAGAAAGCCCATTGGCAAAGTACCTTGAAGAGGCTCCATTTGAGATAATATTGTGAATGATTTAGTGAACTCTGTTGCCCCGTGAATTAGGCAGCCGATTTAAATTTCGTTTAACCCTATTTCCATTGTACCCTTCCTACCTATTTTTATTCTTTTTGATTTTTAGTGACATGATGGTAGCGAGCTCTGGAAAATACTCACGGCTATGTGAAACCAGTGACTAAAACAGTCAACTACATTAATTACAGGAAACGTTGTGAATGAGCCGGCCATGCTTTCTAGTTCTGATTATTTGCTGAGGTGGTTCCGCTGCAGACTGTGCTGTGGTGTTATCACATGTTTGCACTCAGCTCCTTGCTTTCTGACACCATTGCTTTTTACAGAGCCTGCTTTCCTTGGTAATTTGGAAGGAAAAATCAGGTGATAAAGATAAATGTTGAAGGCATATTTGCATTTCATTGAAGGAGACCAAATAGAGTCTAAAGAAGTAGAAAATGTGGGATTATCTTTATCGTTTTAAAGTGTTTAAAAGTAAATATAATGGATCAGATGAATTCCAGCAGATCTTGAGAACCTGTCTGCTTTTGGTAGAGGGATCATGGATATTTGCACTGAGTTCACTTATAGGTTCCTGGAATCTTAACAAAAGAGTCATCACGACCTACATGTTCTATGAATTTGCATTCAGTGTTTGTCATTAGTAAGTTTAGACTTGCCAATTACAGTAATCAACAGTTTTAGTTGATTTATTGAAGAATGTAAACAGCAATGGTGATTGTTTTCCCTTACTAAGATCGTCTAAGAATTGTCTCAGAGAGAGTACCATCAGTTCAATAATCAAAGTTTTACATAGCAGACAACACAGTTTTAGCATTGTGTGTGGAAGAATAGATTAAAATCGACTTTCTTTTCAAATTTATAAACACTTAAAAAGTAGAAACATTACTTCAGAATTAAAAAACAATGCATTTCCCGAAAAATACAAGGAATGTGACCACCTCTTCCAGGACCAGGCAGAATCACAGATGGCCTTTATTTCTCTTGATTGAAGATTGTTCCAGAACACTGGTGGAAATTTTATAATTTAGACATTTGAGTGTACATGACACTGTTCTAGGTATTTGTATGATATTTGTAAATACAAGACCTCATTTCTTCAAAAAAAAAAAAAAATTCCAATAGCAATATTTGGCTCCTTTTTATACTTGAAGGAAGTTTGGCCTAAAAGGGTACCTGGTTTCCTATGGCTCTATATAGTGTACTAGAAATAGTACCTAGGTCTCCAACATCAGACCCATGATTCCCTCCTATATGGCATCATAATATGTCTTTGAACAACAACAACAAAAATGACCTAAAGGAAAGATTTCCTTAAGAAAAGCATAAAACACATGTCTGCAAGACTATGAGTTCTTTCTATGTAGCAGACACAGTATTTTCCTTTTCTCCCCCCTCCGATGTTTATCAATCCAGTAGTAGCTGAATCCAGCAAATGTAATCACACATTTTCTCTGGTTCTACCAACGTCATGTGCATAATTATGCCTATTAATAATGTCACAGACTCTGTCTGATTTTTAAATGCCTGTCCTATCATTCTGTTTGGTGTGTTTGTGCAGCCCGCGTGGGTTCATGAGCAATTTGAAATATGCTTTGGCCTGAGACCTTTCATAGGCATGCTTTTTCCTTTCCACATTTACTTTTTTGTAATAACGCCCTCCTTCCGAGTGCTGCGGCTCACCTGTGGCAGTTTGCACATGAGATAAATAAGGTCAGGATGGGATTTATGAATCACCCCTTCCACCACCTTTTACGGGAAAATTCAAGCTCAAAACCAACCCCATTTGGCATTGACTCAGAGTGGGACTTCCTGAAGCAGTGAAAGGAAAAGGAAAACTATTTAAATTCAAGTTTTCTAAAATAGAGTTTCGCCCCAGTGACCCCACCTACATGATAAGCGGGAAACCTAGCATCCAGGGTCACAGAACTTTTGCAGGAAAAATCAAGATGCATCCCTGGTCTCGGAAACCCAGGTCAGACTCTATACTCAGCGAGAGTCTGCTTGAGATTCTCTTTCCCTCTACCCCCCCCTGCCTCTCCTCCTCCTCTTTCTCTTCCTCTCTCAAATATAAATCTTAAAAAAAAAAAAAAGAATACATCTCTGGCCTACCAGTTCTCACTCGTTTCATTTCTTTGCATCCACATTCACATGCGGTAGTCAAAGAAATCCCATGCACTGAAATAGATTGTGCCTCGAAGCTTCACTTTGGAGAAGGAAGGTCAGTCATTCATTCAATTGATTCATCCATCAGTCCACAGCTATGCTCTGGGAAGGTACTGCCATTTGTTAAACACTTCTTTTATATTTTATATTAACTACATGATTCTACATATTTCATTTTACTTCATCTTCAAAATAAAAAAAAAAAATGAAGCCATACAAAAATATATGAGAAAAACTCTCCGGTAAAGGTAAACATGTGGATAAAAATTTAAAAATAGTATTATTGTAATTTAGGTTCCTCACTCCACTTTGTATGCTTTCCGAGGATTTAAAAGACAAAGCCATAAAAATAATTATAAACCTATGTTCACAGCTACACAATATATAAAGATGTGATTTGTGACATAAATACCATAAAGGGGGTGGAGCTGTAAAGGAGTAGAGTTATTTTTGCAATTGAAATTAGGTTGTCATGAGTTTAGAATAGATTGTTATAGCTTTAGGAGATTACATGCAATCCCCATAGTAACCACATACAAAGTATAGAGCATACACAAAAGGAAAAGAGAAGGGAATCAAAAGTTGTCACTATAAAACATCAGTAAGGGAGGCAGGGAGGGACAAAAAGCTTTAAGACATACAGAAAACCAGTAACAAATAGGCAAGAGTAAATCCTTCATCTCAGGAATTACTTTAACTACAAATGAATACACCCAGTGGAATATTATTTATCCTTAAAAGAAAGAAATTTCTGACATATGCTATGTCATGGATGGGCTGTGAGGACATCATGTTAAGTGAAATAATCCTGTGTCAAAAACATACTTATGATTTCATTTATTAGAGGTACCTGGAGTAGTCAAATTCGCAGAGACAGAAAGTAGAAGGGTGGCTGCCAGGAGCAGGGGTGGGGGGGGAGGAGACTAGGGAGCTGTTATTTAATGAGGACAGTGCTCTAATCTTACAAGACGAAAGGGTTCTGGGAATGGATGGTGGAGAGGCTTGCACAACAATGCAAATGCACTGAATGCCACTGAACTCTGCACTAGAAGAATGGACACGATGATAAGTTTTATGTTATCTGTATTTTACCACAATTAAAAATAATAATAACAAGCAAATAAATGGAAAAAGAAGTGAGGTAGGTAGTATTATGGTTCTCATTTCGTAGATGTGGAAACTAAGTTTTAGACCCGTTAGGTGACATGTGGTGGTCCCATGACAAGTCGGGTCAGAGCATGGCCACATCACTGAGACCTCACAAAGAGCTACCTACACGAGCTCAGGAAGGAAGGAAGGAAGGAAGGAAGGAAGGAAGGAAGGAAGG
>CM052885.1:6889605-7000743 GCA_028534135.1 Potos flavus | reverse complement strand
GGGAGGGGAGGGAGGGGAGGGAGAGAGGAAGGGGGGAAGGAGGGAGGGAATGAAACCATATAGGAATTCCATCTACATAAGAAAGAAAACAATTGTTTCTCACAGAATTTTGTAGATGAGAAATTTCTTAGGGAAATATTAGTTTTATAAATTTAGAAATTTATAAACATGTCATCAAATCCATTTGAGAAACAAAAGGAAAATTCTTGAGTTCTTTTATGGCTTTATACTAGTTTACTTTTGAGTGATGAATGATGGCTAAATAAATGGATGGTGGAATTAATAAGCCCCATGCCTTTTATGTCGTGTCAGTGAAGTTTTGTTTGGAGGCATATTCATAAAGGAGATGGAATCTAAATAAGGTGCCTCTCTCTCTGGCAAGATACTAGCCCAGAGTGCAGGTAAGGATGGAAGTGTGATGCCACAGAATCAAAAGTCAGAATGACAGAAAGGGGTTCTGAATTTTCCAGAAGTCTAAGTTATATGCCAAGAATTATGATACATTCTGGGAATAAACAGACTTCGTGGAACTCCCGGTTTAGAGTTGTTTTATCTTAAATGGATAAATAAAGGAAACCAAGGCCTCTGTTCTCTAGTGGGAATATAAAATAAATATTAATTTCCTTTTATAGAACACTAGATAATTAATCAAGTACCTGCACCAATATGACCCTAGTCCAGATGAGACAGACCCAAATATAAAAACATCTTAACTGGCTCTTAAGTAGGATGGGGGAAATCAGCAACTAACAGTAAGTGCTGGATCTGACCTGGTATTGAAAAGGGAGTTATGGAGAGCACATTGCCCCATGGGAGTAAGGGCCCAAAGAGGATGCATTAATCCCTGAGATAATTGCATCTCATATCAAAAGTTTATACTGAGTTCACTGATGGAAGCTCTTAGCAGCTCCAGCAAGCCATGGCTCTGAATATGACCAGAATGTTCTAAAGAGGTTTTGGTTCATGAAAGAAAGCCAGGTCTGAAAACTCTTATGTAGTATATATTTGTTTTTCTTGATTCCCGATGTCGATTGCACATTTTTGGTGGTGAAACCTGATTTTTACTTGGGATATATTTCTGAACCACTGGATAAAATCAGAGACATAGAGATCTGGACTAGCCAGGAGGTCAGCTCATGGCCTGACCTAGTCCCTGCTGGATCTCCCTTCCTAGAATTGGAAGAGAGAGCGACCAAAGCCAGAAGAGATTTGTGGTTCATGCATTCCAGCAGTGGCACATGTGCAAGCTGGCCAAGCAGGTCCTGCTCTGAGGCCATCTGGAGCTGCCTGTCCCTTTGCACAGCCTGGTTTTCAATTTTCCTACCATCCTCTGAGCTTCCTCCTGCCTTCCAATAAAGTCTCTTTTTGCTTAAGTCAGCTATAGTAGGTTTCTGACTCTTACAACCGAAGGATTCTAAGTGACGTATGAGGCTTGTTTGATTTCTCATTTGCTCATTCACTGTTTCATTGATTCATTCATGCCTTTGCTCATTCAGTCATCATTTATTTAGCAAATATTTTATGCAGACTTGAGCATTCAATCAAACATGCTAACTGCTCCCAGATTGCAGTCCATTGGGAGTTATTTCAATTACACCTTGCTGTTCCTCCATGCTTTGTTCATTTTCCCCATCTACCTGGAATATCCGATGTGGCTGCCCACTTCTTTCTACTTGAACCTCTTATCAAAGCCTCGGCATCTCCGAGAGGTCTTAGCTGACCTCTAGGCTGGGTTGGGTGACCCTTCTCTGGACTAGACACCACCATGGGTAATGGTATGATAGGCTCCTTCACTAGAGAGTAACCTCCTTGAGGGCAAGTGCTCATGACCTCATCTCTGCCTCCCCAAGGCAAAGCACAATATGAGGACCCCACTGGGCACTCAGTAATGGCCTCGTGAAGAAACAGAGTGTGATGAGTGTTGAACAGATTTAAATGCAAGGTGTGAGTTGTGAGAAAAAGAGAAGGGATGTTCTAAATAGACTTCAGAGTCTATTTCAGAGAAGAATAAACTTCAGAGAAGAGGGGCTACTTGAGTCATATTTTAAAAGGTGATTGGAAATTTTCAGGTGTTAAAGGACTGAAATTATTGAACAAGCAGAAGGGGACCATAAAGGGCATAAAACGATGAAAAGCTCAAAGAAGAGAAAGGCTGACTACTCTATATATCTGGAATAGAACTTTTTCATGGTGTGAGGGTGATGAATCAGGATAAGGCAGATCTGATGTCTCGGAGGCTTTGTCACACTGATGGAGTTTAGACTCTGTTCATATACAGTGAAAAGCCATAAGACCACATTAGTTTGCCAGGGCTACCATAACAAAAGACCACAGACTGAGTGGCTCAAACAACCAAACTTTATTTTCTCCAGTTCTGGAGGCTAGGGATCCAAGATCAAGGTGTCAGCAAATTTGATTTCTACTAAGCCTCTCTCCTTGGCTTGACTTCTCTCTATGTCCTCACATGGTCTTTCCTCTGTGCACACACGTTAGATCCACATTTCCTCCTCCTGTGAGGATACCAGTAAGATTGGATTAGGGCCCGTCCAAATGGCCCCATTTTAGCTCAATTACCTCATATCTCCAAATAGGAGATTAGGACTTCAACAAATGAATGGGGGGGGTGCACAATTAACCCCTAATAATAACATAGTAGCCAAAGGCAAGATCTCTGGAAATTGACTTCATAGGTTCAGATCCTCGCTTGCTCATTTAGTTGCTGTATGAGTATGAACAAGTTACCTAAACTCTCTGTTTCTCAGTTTCCCAATCTGCAAATTAGTGTTATAACTACCTCCTAGGTTATTATAAATTTGAACAGTGCTTGCTAACAATAAATAAAAGGGAAACTAGTCAGTGAGGAGGGGCCTAAACAAGGGTCCCTCTGGCAGCAGGGTAGGGGGTAGATTGAAGTAGAAAGACTAGAGTCCAGCAGGCCAACAGAACAGACAGAATTGTATGACTTAGTTCATTATTTCAGGGAAAGGAGAGGAGGGAGTTTAATATGGGTAAAGACATTGGATAAGGAAATCATGTTTGGAGTGGAGGGAGTTCAAGGACACTGTGACTTTGATGTTTGGGATTCACCCAAGAATAGTCTAGCAGAGGGGCGCCTGGGTGGCTCAGTGGGTTAAACCCTCTGCCTACGGCTCAGGTCGTGACCTCATGATCCTGGGATCGAGCCCCGCATCGGGCTCTCTGCTCAGCGGGGAGCCCGCCTCCCCCTCTCTCTCTGCCTGCCTCTCTGCCTACTTGTGATCTCTCTCTCTGTGCCAAATAAATAAATAAAATCTTACAAAAAATATATCATTGATTGAGTTCACAGTTGTTTTGTTGTCCTAGGAGATAAAAGAAGCTAACCAAATGTAATCTCTTTCTTTGAAATATCCACCACATATACAAATGCAACTTTAGGCAGGTAATTAGGTCATACTGAGCCAGGGTTCTCCTCTGAAAAATTACAATAAATTCACACTAGTCTTACCCTTCCTCTGGCATCAGAGTGATGATATCTAATTTAAGAGTGGTTTATGGCCTCCCAAAGTTTATTCTTGGAGGGTACTTGTGTGGTATCATTGTTATTATTAAGCACTGACATAGCCGTGGTCGGTGGTATTTCAATATATAGGGATCCAACAGACCCTACTTTTGTCTCTGGAAGAGCCTTTGAAGAATACTACCACCGGGATCTACATCAGTTAATGCTCTAAGCAGCCATTAAGTGACCACAAAGTGTGCACAGAGAAAGCTCCTTCATCACGAACCATGCGGGGAGTCCTTTGAGAGAGATAGCCCCACCCCCAAGCATCCTGTGGTGGAGGATAACATTCATCTCAGCATTATCCAGTCATGGGACCCAGAAGCTGGCAGGAAGTGGAGGACGAGCTTACAGAAGGTTGATTCAGTCTTCAAACCATTTGCCCGGGAACATGAAGGCCCTGCCTTGTTAATCAAGCAGGAAACATCTAAGGCAGCTGGAGAGAGGAGAAGCAGCTGGGCTTAGTGAGAAGGCCCCCAGCCTGGAGATCAGGACGCCCAGACCCTCTCTCCCAGCTCCACCACAAATGAATAGCCTGGCTGAGTGGACAAGTCATTCTTCTTCTCTGGGCTTTAGAGGATGAATCCTCTGTAAAATGAGGGATTTAAGCCAGATTCTCTCTTAGGGTAAAAAAAAAAAAAAGTCCCCTTATCTGTCATCTGACATTCCGCAGTGGTCTGTGTGTATTACACACAGTGGTTAATGCACAATTGACAAGGTGAGTGTCATACCCTATTCCCTAGATAGAGATGCTAATCCTCAGAAAAAGTCTTATCAGCTCTAACTTCTCTCTCTTTTCCATCTACATTTCTACTGCCCCATTCAGGGCCAGCTTCATGAGTGTCCCACGTTAGATGGGCTCTCTGTGCTTGGCTTAATGCTTTATTGTCAGGCTTAGAAATTCTCAATAATCTTTGAAGAAGGGCCTCACATTTTCATTTGTACTGGACCCCCAAATTCCATAGCTGATTCTGCCTTGATTCTACAATCCTGGCAATCAAGTCTCCTGGTGGTCAGAGCTCAGAAGAACAGACAGAGAAATCTCCTCCATTGTACAGTTCTTGTTGCATGGAACCACAGTGAGGTGGGCAAGATGAGGGTGAGAGATGTGAATAATTAACATGAGGCAATATTTCCATGGCAAGATACAGGGTCAACAGTTACGGAAAAAGGAAAGAAAATTTCACGATCTATGGAAAACCAGGAACCGGCTCCTTGGCTTTCATTGACTCTGATACCCTGGAAAAATATCTCTTTGTTATTGAGTCGAGAAGTCCGGAGCTGTGTATGTGTTCAGTGACAGGAATTACAGACTAACTTCCTTCAACTTTCTACTTCTCTAACACCTCAAGCTGGTGATCATTTGAGTTATGTATGGGAATGAAGGCAAAGGCTGGACCAAAATGACCACCGTAAACCCTATGGGTCTATGCAGCGTGAATGTCAGAGGTGGAGTCCAAAGTTTTCACGTGGTACCCCAGAGCTCACAGGGCTCTCTGTCAGAATTTCTTGCCCTGTGCTTCCCTGATGAGAGGATCAGACCCTGTTGTCCGCAGCTGTCTGGACTCTCTGGTGTGCTTACGCCCTCCTGAGCTGAATGGGGAGGGCCTGAGCAGCTCAAGAAATGTACCAAGGAGAATATGCGAGTGTCCCAAAGGAGAAAGCAGTGGGGTCCAGGGCCTTGGCTGAGAGATCTAGACCCTAGCATCCCAGTAAATCACTTTCCGTCTCTGGTCCTTGTGTCCCCATCTACAAGTGATGAGGTTAGCCAGTAGAGGCAATGCAGTTTAATAGATGGAATGTGGGGCATAGACTTAAGTAGCGCTGGGTTCAAATCCTGACTCCACCCCACCTATTGCTGGGTGATACCGAGCACGTGACTTCATTTCTTAAAGTCTTACTTTCTTATTTAACCCTTGAAACCTGGGTTAATAATGTCTCTTTCACAGAGTTGCTGTGTGAAAGTAGTAGAATAATGAGAGGTTAATATGAATGTCCAGGTCTTACACATGTAGGCATTTAATCTTTGAGAGTGGTCACTATTTACAGAGGCTTTGAGGCTTTCCCGGGGACCTATGCCCACATGATCAAATGGTATTTGTTCTGGTGCTGAGAAATGGTCAGCAGAAACACGAGAAGAAACACCTTCCTCCAAGCATGCCTGGCTCCAGCATGTTTTGGGAAACACGGTAGTGCAGTGGGCAGAGCCCCCACGGTTTGTGGGGAGCATCTGAGCGCTAATGAGAAAAGGAGGCACCCAATCCCTCCATTCCGGATTCTGTCCCCGGCACTCACCCTCCTTTGGCCAAGAGTGAGTGAGTGGGCCCGGATCACAGCGTTCAGTACCTCACACGTCCAATCTGGGCTCCGTCTAGACAGACAGCTGGAGACTGACAGCACAGGATGCCAAACGATCCGGGGAGGAGGAGGCGCCACAGCAAAACATGTTCTCTTCCTGCCTCCGCTGACTGCTGGTTCGCAGAAGACAGTCGGGAGCAGCTGAGGGCTTACTGTAGGAGCCTGGGTCAACATCCAGAGAGCAAGGCAGCTGTCTGGCAAGGTGATGTCTCTGTCCAGCCCAGCAGCCGTAGGTCCGAGGCATCTCTGCCTTGGCTGTGTCAGGTCAGATGGCCATGGTGACACACCATCCTTAGGGCCCAGAGCAGGGTCCTGCCTTCGCCTCCTTCTGCTCACCAGTGCAGTGGTATCTCAGGCGTCGAGAGCCCCTGTCGCTCAGCTCTAGTTGGACTGTTGCCTGTTTATAGCCTCAGTAGGTACAAAGAAGATGCTGTGGCCTTGCCCCTGCATACCTACCCCATCATATTTCCCTCCACTTCCCGCCTCACACTTGCTACTTTGGCAACACCAAATTTCACTTAGGCTCATTCCTCATCTGGGAAACCATGTGCCCCACCTTCGTGGCATCCTCAGTGACCACCAGTTGGACTGAATCCTTCATTGTCCCCGCAGGCTGGGCCAGGTGCTACTTCTCCTACTATCGTACCTCTCAAAATACATTATAACTCACTCTCAGTCATCCCGAGGGCAGGATAGGGGACTTTATGCATAGCTGGGTCTCAATGTATATATTTAAATGAAAGAAGTAAAGTGGAAACGAAAGTTATACGAGTAGAATTCAAGCTACTTTGATTCATCCCTCCTCCCTTCCCCTGCCATTCATTCTCCACAAAGTAACCAAGTTAATCTTTCTGTAACACAAGTCTAGTCATGTCACTTCCATGTTTAAGCCTTTCAATAGTGCCCCATAACCCTGAGGGTGAGTGCCAAATCCTCATCCTGCCCTACAAAACCCTACAGGGTCTGACCCCTGCCTACCCCACTCTCAAAATCCTTATCCACATTCTTGGATCCTGTGTCAGTTTGGCTAGCTGTGTAACGAACCACCCCAAAGTCCGATAGTCAGTTTTTGTTGTTCCAATAATTATTGTTTTAAGCCACTGGTCTCCTCTGGACACCCCCACGCATCTGCTGCCAAGTGTCGGTCAGGTTGGCAGTTCTGCTGGTCTTGGCTGAGCCTGCTTACATGGGAAGCAGCTGGCTTGCTGTGGGCTGGTTTAAGATGGCCTCAGAGGGCTATCAGTCTCCCTCATGTTGTCTCCCGTGCTCTAGCATGTTCTCCTGCTTCTTTTGTTTATATGGCTGCGTCAGGGTTCCAGGAGAGAGCAGAGAACGCACTCATTCTTGAGGCTTAGGCTCATAATTGGCATGAGAACCCCTCCACCTCATTCTGTTGGCCAAAATGAGTCATGAGGCCAGCCTGGATTTAAAGAGTGGAGGAACGGGGTGCCTGGGTGGCTCAGTGGGTTAAGCCTCTGCCTTCGGCCCAGGTCATGATCTCAGGGTCCTGGGATCGAGCCCCGCATCGGGCTCTCTGCTCAGCAGGGAGCCTGCTTCCCTCTCTCTCTCTGCCTGCTTCTCTGCCTACTTGTGATCTCTCTCTGTCTGTCAAATAAATAAATAAAATCTTTGAAAAAAAAAAAAAAGTGGAGGAAGATAGCCCACCTGTTGATGGGAAAAACTGTAACATCACATTGCAAAGATCACAGACTCAAGAAAGGGGGAAAACAGCTATTTTTGCAATTAGTCTATGAGAGTTCCCATCCCCGGATATTCTGATTCAAGAATCGGAGGTGAGAATCAGGCATTTATAGTTTTGGCAAGTAGTCCAGATAATTCTGCAAAGTCAGTCAAAGACTGTCCCTGGAGAGCATAACTTGCCCTCAAGCCACACCATCTTCAGTCGCCTGAAAATGCCCTGCTTTTTTCAGTGCTAGGGTCTTGATGCGTATGGCTCTGCCACATGGCATCGTCGCCCCCGTCCTAACCTACAAATCCTTGCTCATGCTCCGGGTCTCAGCCTTCCTGATTTTTCAGATTAGGTTTGCTGCAACCGCTGCCTGTTTTTCATTTTTTATTAGCATCCCTCACTTCTTCCTTGAAATGTTCTTCACTGTGTTAATCGTCTGATGTCTTCCATAAGGGCATGGGACATATCTAATTTGCTCATCACTATATCTTCAGAATCTGTTAAGGCCTAGCCCTTAAGAGGGACTCGATACGTATTTACAGAGAGTGGAAAGGTCCTGCTTCGAAGTCTGCGTTAGAATCTCTGTCAACAAAGGTACCGCCGAAGACACTAGGAATGCTGCTTTGGCCCCGTGGGGTCAGTGATGCCTTTTAGGCCGGAGCAGGACGAGACGATGGCAACCAGGGCATTTTATGAGCCTCAGCGTGATTGTGGAGGTTCTTTAAAGGGTTTTGATGGCCCCAGGGGAAGGGAGGGAGGTGAGGATTGCTCCCCCAGGGAGGATACCAGAGCCCCAGGGCAGTCGAGCTTGCGGGAAGTTACCCAGAGTGGCTTAACCAAGAAGAAAATCCACATGGTGAAAAGAGGTATCTCCGTGGGCTGAGCATCAGAAAAGGAGGAAAACGTGTGCGTGTGTGTGTGTGTGTGTGTGCGCGCGCGCACGGGTGTGTGTTGGGGGGCCAGAGTGTGCAGCAAAGATGGGACCATGAAGACCTAGTAGGGTCTTCATGAATTCAGCGGAATGAACAAGCGATGGTATTAGAAGTCGGGAGGGTTCAGGGTCAGAGAATGCAGAAAAACATAAACAACAAGGGAAAATCAAGGCGGCTAGGGGCCCCTCTTCTGCTTGGGCTAGAACGCCAGACGCGGATGCCTGGGGAAAAGACCAGTCAGGGGGCGATGGTGAGACTCCAGGAGAGAGCAGAGCAGCCAGGACTCAAAACTTTTCTGAAACGTGCCTCATCCTGGCGAGTGGTTAGAAAGAGGGTCTCTGCTCTCACTGAGCTGTGACATAACGGCAGACGTGGGACAGCAAACACCTTGTCACAGGCAAAGCTTGCCGTGTTTGGGGGCTGCTGTGGGGAATCTCCACGCCCGATCCCACTGGAGGCTTCGTGTCTTTCAGCAACAATAAAGAAATAAAGGGGAAAATCCCTTCCAAAATGCCCCAAACCCCAAACCACAATCGGTACCTACGGAGAGCAAAGAGCTCCTGACGCCTGCGCCCAGCACCCCGCTCTTCCAGTCCCGAGACGCATCCTGACATCCGGTCACGTTCGCCTTTGGATGCTCCAGAACGAGGGAAATCTTCGCTTTCTATCATGCTCCCTCAGCTTGAATACTTCTCACATGTTTCCCCTTTGCAAGCGCTCTTTCATCCCCCAAAATAGCCACATCGATGATGCATGCTTTCTGAAAGAAGCTCCAGTCTCGTTGGGTTCTCACTACCTGCACGGAGGGCTGAGTCATGTGGGATTCACGGATCGTTCATCCCAGGCCGCGTCTCCTGGCGGGCTGCTCCCACCTCCTCTCCACAGGCAAGCTGATGCGCCTTCGGCTGCCCTGACCCCACAGGCGTCCCCCCTCCTCCTCGATGAGCTGGCTTGTCGGAGGCACTGCGGGCCTCAGGGACGGCTGGTCTCCCCCGAGCCCAGACACTGTCACAGATGGGGACCATTCCCTCTTCCCTTGCAGTCAGCTGCCTTCATCTCCTGGATTTGGGAGCAGGAAATCGCCACAGATCAGGGTTTGCCAGAAATCCTCACTTGAAAGAAATTCTTGTAACAGCTGGGGTTTGCGTTACCTACAGGGTGTCACCACAAAATCTATCGCCCCCCAAATGGGATAAAATGATCATTTCACCTTAACTGGAACGTCTGCCGTCAAATCCAAGTGACAAAGTAGCCTGAGGTACTGTTCATTCATTTCTTCACTGCACACGTGGGTGGGGCACGTGTCTTCTCGAATCTCAGTTGCCTTACCTGGATTTTACTGTTTCCCACCCTGAATAAGTGTCGGGAGGAAAGGGCAGCATGTGTAGACAGCATCCAGCACGGAGTCTGCTCCCAGAGCGAGATTCCAGGGGGAGGCGGGGAAGGGAGGCTCTCCCCTGTGCCCTGAAGCCTGCCTCTGGCAGAGGCTGCTGGAGGCTAAGGAAATGCGCTGGCCTGAAAACTTCTGCAATTAAACTTTTAGTATCTGGAATGATGAAGGAATTCAATGCTCGAGTTCATTTGCGCCCCAGGAAAAAGAGAATAATGACACTTGAGACAACGAGAGAAGGAAAGAGATGAATAGGCTTATTGCAAAGCATGCAGGGCATTTGGGGAAAAGAGATTTGGTTTGCTACAGTTGTCAGAACCCAATAATTATCAATGAGCACACGGTGGGATAACTTAAATAAAACTCTTGGCAAGAAGTTTTAGACCCGGGGTGCCTTTGACACGAGGCTTGGGTGTAAGAAGTGAGCGAGGCACATTAAAAAAGACGTTGGACTGGGGAACAGGATACCTGAGTTCCTGTCCTCAACTGCTGTGTTATTTTATCTTATTTTTTTAAAGATTTTATTTATTTATTTAACACAGAGAGAGAGAGAGAGAGAGAGAGAGAGAGATCATAAGTAGGGAGAGAGGCAGGCAGAGAGAGAGGGGGAAGCAGGCTCCCCGCTGAGCAGAGAGCCCGATGCGGGGCTCGATCCCAGCACCCTGAGACCATGACCTGAGCTGAAGGCAGAGGCTTTCACCCACTGAGCCACCCAGATGCCCCATTGCTGTGTTATTTTAAAATAGTCTCTTTCTCCTGAGTTTTATTTGCTTTCTCTGAAAATTGAGGAGTTGAAATGGGGCATCCTAAAGCCCTTTTCCAGTGTGAATGTCCCTATCCTTTGTGGGTGTGTCTCAGCGACAGATGAGTGAGGGGTCCCTGGGGGCATCGCAGGATCTTCAATCCCGTACGGTGGGCAGAGGGTGAGGGGGCAGGGCTGCTGTGCAGGAGGGCCTGGTCTGATCAGGGAGCATGTTCCGTTCCAGCTGCTTGAGACAACTTCCCTCGCCCACCTGCCCCTCTGCATTTCCTCCCCAGCTCTGTCCCGGATCCCGCTCAGACTTCCTTTCTCGGGGACATTTCCCCTGTCCCTGTCCCTCTGCGCGGACTGCCTTTCTCCATCACTTGTTCCCTCGATGGCCTGTCCCACCTTTCTCATCGTGCTCATGCCCTGACATGGCCGCAAGCACAACGATGCCCAGACATGTCTACATCTGTGTCCCCAGCATCTGGCGCACTGCCTGGCATATAATCTGTCCTCAGTGTGTGTGTGTGTGTGTGCACGCGCACAGACCTATTAAATGCAAGCCTGTACACACCTATGAAATGCAAGCCAAGACCTTGATTCAAACCACCACCTGCCCTCCCATCTCTTCTGTTCTCTCCATGCCCACTGCCAAGTCCCGAGTTCAGGTCTTCATCATTGTTTAACTGGAGGATTTCTAGAAAATTCTCTTCAGTCTGCCCTCTCTACTCCCGATGCTATCTTTTGCTTGTCTTCAGAGAATTTTTGTTCAAACACTGGTAAATATTATCTCTCATGGAACAACTTCAGGATTTATATTAACAGTTCAAACTCCATAGTCTGGGTTCCTAGGCTATTTATCATCTAATCTCCAACTACCTTTCCAGCCACCCCTCTCATGAACTGTGACTCACCAGCATCAGATGACTTGCCATTTCCTGAGTGCCCCATCAGCTGTCACATCTCTGGGCTTTTAGTCCAACTCTTATTTCTGTGTCTGGTGCCCCTCCTACTGCCTGTCCCACCTTGAAAAATTCCCTGGAATCCCAGGGATCTGGTGCCTCCTTCCCCTCTAGCATTGACCACATTTTTATACTGGGGACAATAATGTCTATTTTCCCCATTCAACTGTCACTTCCTTAGGTGGTGACTCCCATCTCTTTACCTTGGTCTCTCCCGTGGGGCTCAGTGGAATGCCTATACTACATTTCCACTGCATGGAAATCAGTCAATAGAAGTTTGCAGAAGGAATAAATACATATGCATAGGGTGTCTAAATGGTTAACTTCATTGCAAAGTGCTGTATAATATATATAATTTTCCAATCAAGGAAATGTGGACACGTTTGCAATCCCAGGGTCCTATATCAGGCAGGATTCACAAACAGCAGCTTACAAAGTAAGTTTCTCATGAACCTAACCTGAGCAGAAAGCTGAAATATAGACACAAAACTACTTGGATGAGTGTTCTCAGCCTTGGCTGCCTACTAGAATCTCCTGGGGAGGTTTCAGGCCCTTGCCGCCCAGGCTGCATATTGCATTTGCAATTTTGATTACCACCCACCTATGAAATAAATCAAAATCTCCAGTCATGGAACTCGGGCGTTAGTGTTTTTAAAGCACCCCAGGAGATTAGTGTGCAGGCAAAGGTGAAAACCAGTGACTGAATGGGAGAGAAAAGTGAGGAACTGGTGGAGAACCTGGTTTATATGACTCGGGCAGGATGAAAAGAGCCCAGGTTATCAGGCTGAATCATATATACACATCAGGCTCTGTAAGCCCTGGTTCTAGATCGGAGGTTCTCAGCCCTGACTGTATATTGGAACCACCAGGAGAGCTACTAAAGAATACTAACTGTGTTGGTTAATTTTACGTGTCTATTTGGCTAGGCCCCGCACCCAGATAATTGGTCAAACATCCATCTGGATATTTCTGTGAAGATATTTTTTAGAGGATATTAACATTTAAATCAGTAGACTTTGAGTGAAGCAGATGAACCTCCACAATGTGGGGTGGGCCTCACCCAATCAGTTGAAGACTTTCATCAAAAACAGACTGGGTGGCTCAGTCAGTGAAGTATCTGACTGTTCAGCTCATGATCTCAGGGTCCTGAGATAGAGCCCCAGGTCAGGCTCCGCACTCAGTGGGGAGTCTGCTCGAGATTCCCTCCCTCTCCTTCCCCCTCTGCCCCTCCCCCCCTTGCATGCACTCTCTCTCTCAAATAAATAAATAAATCTTTAAAAACAAAACAAAACAACCAGACTGAGGTCCTTGGAAGAGGGAATGCAGCATCCAGACTGCATTTGAACTCAAACTGCCCCAACAACTCTTCACTGGGTTTCTAACCTGCTTGCCCTGCAGTTTTGGACTTGCCACTCCCCACATTCATGTGAGCCAATTCCTTATAATAAATGTCCTTCTCATCCATCTGTTTATCTATCCATATATCTATTTATCTATCTATCCATACATACACACACACATAATATAAATATATATATATAGAGAGAGAGAGAGAGTATCTTATGTCTAATGTCAAGATGTGTGTCTGTTCATTCTGTCTCTCTGGAGAACCCTGACTAATACACCAAAGTGTGAGGTTCTGATCAAGGTAGGTTTGGGCCTAGGCACTGTTGTTTTTAGAAAGTTCCCCAAGTGATCCATGTGCAGCCAGAGTTGAGAATTACGGTTACAAGTATTTCTAAATCACTTCCCATTGCTAACTGGCCTCATGATTGTTCCATTGAAATGCATTTGCAATGAAAATTCCTCTATAACACCTTTTTTCCTGTTATGGACTGAATTGCATTCTGCAAAAATTCTTATGATGAAACCCTAACTACTAATGTGACTACGTTGGGAGATAAGACCTTTATGGAGGTGATTAATGTTATGTGAGGTCATAGGATGGGTCCCTAATCCAGTAGACGGATGTCTTTATAAGAAGAAGAGGGGCATCTGGGTGGCTCAGTCAGTTAAGTGTCCGACTTCTGGTTTGGGCTCAGGTCATGATCTCAGGGTGGTGAGATCAAAGCCCTGTGTGGGGCTCCACGCTCAGTGGAGAGTCTGCTGGAGATTCTCTCTTTCCCCGTCTGCCCCTCCCTCTGCTCGAATGCTCTCCCTCTCTCTCAAATAAATAAATAAAATCCTAAGAAGAAGAAGAAGAGGAAGAGGAGGAGGAAGGAGAGGAAGGAGAATAAGAGGAGGGAGAAGAAGAAGAAGAATCTGAAATTAGCCACTTGGCTTCTCTCCACCCGGCCATTCTTCACAGTGGAGTTAAACTGACCAAGTTTTATGGGGTTGAGCTGGCCAGGCTGAAGGAAAGCTGGCCCCATTTGACATCAGTGGCAGAAAATGAGCTCCAGCTCACCTGGATGCCCTCTCATTTGCTGCCTGTTTACCCCAAATGGCTGGACTCTTGAGCCACTCCTTGCAGAGCAGGCCACGTATGATGTCACACTGCTGTGCTGAGAAGCCCAATTAGAAAACAGCCCCAGCCTTTGCCATCTTATCCCTGTTCCACGATTTTGGAGGACAGGCCATTCTCTTCCTCAATCCACTCCACAGTACTTA
The DNA here is from genome assembly GCA_028534135.1 of Potos flavus. Taxonomy (NCBI): domain Eukaryota; kingdom Metazoa; phylum Chordata; class Mammalia; order Carnivora; family Procyonidae; genus Potos; species Potos flavus. The sequence goes on along the minus strand of CM052885.1, from coordinate 6,986,518 downwards.
ATACACTTTCTTTCAGGACAATGGGTAGTATAATGCAGTCAAAAGAAACAAAAAAAAAAAAATGCAGGGGCTTTGCAATCACACGGACTTGCTACCAAACCCTACCTCTCTCATTTAGGAGCTGTAAGAATTTGAGGCCGCTTTTTTGAGCCTCAGTTTACTCACATGCAAAATGAGAATGAAAATAACTTCCCAATATCGTTGAAGGGAGGGTTCATGGAGAGCTTATTTAAGAGCATAGAATGGGTGTCGAGCAACCTATAGCTAACACTTATTCCCCTTTTGTCTGTGACCTCTTGAATCTATTTATTCTGATTGATTTTAACTTTTAATTGAATGCCGAGCACTAGCTCCCAGAGATTGCTTGTGCATTGGAGCTGGAATGTTCCACCTTTACAGGGAAACCATTTGCCCGAGATCACATAACAAATGGTTCTTATGTTGGAACAAAACCTGACTCCAGGAAGTCACTCTTTCTAGAGCTCCTTGTGCCCAATGGAGTTTGTAACCATTGAATTATCTTTCAGCAGGCTCACCACTACGGCTTCATTCCTTCCTGGACAATCTCTAGTTCACCTTTGTGGGTTCCCCACTCCACGTTGTCTCACTCTTCAACATTCCCAGTGCAGATGATTAACTTCCCCTCAGCATGTCCCTGCTTAGACATTTCTATCAAGCTTGCTATCCCAGTCCCAGGCACCAATATGAACCTCTTGAGGTGGATGCCCCTAAAACCCCAGAAGCCATGTCTCACCGTCTTCAGAAGCTTTCATTATACAAAAGATTGGATTTTCTGACTTTGAATGAATGCAGTAGAAAAAAGTTCACCATACAGTGCATGAAGAAAGACATTGTGTTAACCACTAGGAACTTGAACTTGGAGGGAACTCTCTTTCCATGTTTTACTATTTACCTACAGCTCAGAACACCGGAGTGGCATCTTAGAACTTCAAGATCTGGTTCTAGCCCTTTCCAGCATTACCTCTGCTGTCTTCCAACCCATTCCCCCAAACCGCCAACATGTACACATATGTGCCCTGTGAGAGTTGGAGGCCCTGGAGTTTGCACATACTTCTCTCTTTGTCTGAAATGCCCTTCCCTTGTTTTGTGTCTGGAAGACTTTTGCTTATTGTCTTAGTCCGCTTGGGCTGCTCTAACAAAATGCCACGGACTGGGTAGCTTGCAACCAACATGAATTTATCTTTCACAGTATTGGAGGCTGGGAAGTTCAAGATCAAGGCGCCAGTGGGTTGGATGTGGTGGTCGCTGAGGACCCGCCTCCTGGTTGACAGACGGCACCCTCTGTGTCCTTGCTTGGTGAAAGGGACAGGGGAGCCTCCTGGGGTCTCTTTTATAAGATACTCATCTCTTTCATGAGGATTCCACCCTCATGACTTAAGCACCTCCCCAAAGTCCCACCTATCAATACCAACACCTTTGCGGTTGGATTCAACATACGAATTTCGTGGGGACCACATTCAGACCTTAGCATTCATCTCTCAACGCCTGCTTAGAATGTCATCCCTTCAAGAGAGTCCTTCTGAATCTTTACCTTTCTCTTCTGCGATAACTCCATACTTTGTGATTATCTTTAAACCATATTTTTCTCATAACAGTATAATTTTGGCTCTTCACAGTGGGCTGTTATTTCCCAAAGTTGCTGTAGGAAATCGTCACGGGGAATACAGCGTGGGTGCGGTGGAGGAGGAAGCTAATTGGCCGTTAAAAATATGAGAAAGGCATCTTAAAGCTCAGCTAGTTACTTTACTGGAGGACTTCTCGAAGCCTGTGATATGGTGACCACATATTATGTTATTCCCATGAAGGATGATAGAGAATTCAACATTTCCTAACACTTGGAGATGTGGCACACCGTTTCACGGTTCGCCTCCAGAGACTAGCGTTCCGTAAACATGCTCAGGGAGAATTTTGCTCTAAACCTGTAAGTCCTTCAAGGGAAGCGAGCAGGTAGAATGCATCTATCTCCTCGCAGGGCCCAACATATATGTACAGAATTGAAATAAAGTGCATTCTATGAGACTGCTAAATCTCCATTCCAAAGCTGAGGGGAGAATCTGGAAGTGGGTAGCGGAGCAGGAAGAGTGCGTCCCTCTTTCCAAGAATTGACTAATTCTCCTCAGTGACAGGCAAGATGCTCAAGCAGCAGTTCCTCCCCTGCCGCCCCTCACTCTGACTCACGGTGGCTTCCCAGTGCCTCTCCCGGGAGAAAAAATATGTGACATGTTTTGGCTGGAACTCAATGGCCGAGCATCTTGCCACCTGCCATACTTTTGTAGGGAGAGCTATTAATTTGACAATAGTTCTTGTTTCTTGTCCTCACACAGACTGTCTGGGGTGGGAAGAACTTGGCTGCAGCAGAAGGAAGTGAGGCTCTTGCAAACAGTCTACAGCATGGATCCTGTTGTCGGCCCGGCAGCTTTCACACCACCGTCTCTCAGAGTAACCCGAGCAGAGATGCTGAAAGACTCCAGCATTTTTGAACTGTGCTCTTGGCTCGGAGGGCCAGAAGCCCTTGAACATATACTCTGGGTTGAGACTGGCAAGTGTCCGCCTCAGAAGATGCTGGTCCTGTTTCATTTGGCGGGCCGCTGACTAAAGTGGAAGCTGCTATGGACGGATAAAGGGTCTAGTGGTTCTGGGTTTTGGCAAAAGATCTGGAAGGATTTTTTAAATATTCTGGTTTCAGCAGAGGCCAAATTATCTTTCTGAAGTATGTGCCCCCTTAATATCAAAACTCATGTGCATTTCATGGGAAATTCAATCCATATGTTTTCAGGATATTTATCCTTAATATATTCAAATGTCATCTTCTAAGAGAAATTTGATTTCAGGAAAAATGTTTGAGCCTTCTCAAAGCTCCCCATTTCCTTGAGTCAAAATTCAGCATTAAAAACATTTCCCCCAAACCTCCTGCGCAAAGACTTCAGGTTTGATTTCTAAGCGCTTGACCCTGACACTTCCAGAATGAATGTGCTCAACTCGGCTGGATTCTAAACACTCCATCCTTTGTGCAATCCATACTCACCACCGTAAACTAGAACAACATAGTCACCAGAAGCAAAAAAGCCAAACGGATGTTGAAAAGAAGCCATGGCTGGAGAGCTGCGATTGTGGTCAGTGTTTTTGTTGGGTTTACTCCTGATTCAGAAAAAAAATATTTCACTGTTTATTTTTAGACTTATTCATAGAAATGACATTGTTCCTTGAATACAAACTAATTAGATTCATACTTAGAATTGCTATTGCATTTCCATATCCCAGGGATTTATGATTTCATGTGTTTCAACAACAGGAATTTCCCACCAGGCACCTACCACGTGCCTGTCCTTGGGAAGCCATGCGCCTGGGATCCGGCCACCAAAGTGAATACACATAATCACGTTGTGGTCTTCCTACCACGCAGTGACAAAGGCATGACCAGTGATGGGGACAAAGATCAGATCCAGATCCAGATTGACAAGAGAGCAAGAATGTTGACCCAATGCCTCACCATGGAGTGGCTTCTTGAAAGTAGAAACCAGCAGAGATAAGAAGACCTATCACAGGCTCCCAAAGCACGTGTGCTGACCTTTAAAAGGTCACCCTCTTTTAAATCAGATTTCTAAAGAATTGGTCAAGGGGATGAGCTCTAAAATCAAATGAACCTGAGTTTGAATTCTACGTTAACCACTTGCTAACTGCATGACCGCATGCACGTTATAAAATTCCTCCAAGCTTCAGTGTCTTATGTGTCAAATGAGATAAACTTATAGGATGGCAGGGATGTTTAAATGAAGTAATGTATATTGTTATGATAATTTAAAAAAAAAAAGAATGGTTCTCAGAATAAATCTTAGGGGGCGCCTGGGTGGCTCAGTAGGTTAAAGCCTCTGCCTTCAGCTCAGGTCATGATCTCAGGGTCCTGGGATCGAGCCCCGCATCGGGCTCTCTACTCAGCAGGGAGCCTGCTTCCCTCTCTCTCTCTGCCTGCCTCTCTGCCTACTTGTAAACTCTCTCTGTCGAGCAAATAAATAAAATTAAAAAAAAAAAGAATAAATCTTAAACAAAAATAGTTGTATATTGAAAAAAAATTGAATGTCTAATTTTGGAGGCAAGTCATAACCACAAGAAATGATTTACACTTTATGTTCTCCACAAGAAATGGAGTTAACTTTCTTTAATCAGACAAGTCCTAGGCCATGGGTGCATGGTCGAAGTTTTGGAGCTTGAAACGAGAGTAGAGATTACCCAAGTTAGTCCCCATCCCTTCGTCAATCATATGGAAAAACAATCCAGAGATGAGAAAGGGCTTGTGCAAACCTACAGATCAAGTCCAAGAGAGCCAGGCCTAGGACCCAGGGCCCTGACTCCGCGGCTGGAGTTCCCCTTCACAGACACTAGCTACCTACATCACCACAATCTCCTCCACCTTCTTCATCTCCGGGTCCAGACAATAGCCATTGTTCCTCATAGTGCTGACCAGGAGTTCTCCAGGAGACTCAGCTGGTGAAGTACGATCTACCAGCAAAGTTCTGAGAAAGAAGAAAGCCATGAGCAACTGTAGACACCTGTCTTTCCCTAGACCATACCCCATTAAGTCAAGAGAATTAGGTAATCCATTCCCGGTACCTTTATCTACATGGATTGGTTTTCACTCAATTATGCAGAAAACAAACAACAAATAGTCCATAGGGTGACCTGTCAGTGAGCCACCACTGCCTTTTCTTCAGTGTGACTGTTTCTCAAATCAGGGTGGTGTCTCTCTTGGGGTTTGTGGCAGTGTGCCAGGGTCTGTGTGAAGCCAAGCACAAACATGGCACCTCTGACGGGAGGGCCGATTCTACTAGAAATTTTGGAGAAAACATTATTTCCTAAAAAAAAAAATAGAGACAGATATAGAGTGAAATACAGCATTGCCTGAATTAAAACATGGAACTCACAATTTTGTTTTGGAATGATAGCTTAGATTTACTGAGCCTTGAATATACTGTGCTAAGGAATTGTGCTAAGTGCTTGACATATATTAACTCAGTTAAGCCTCAGAATAGCCCAACAGGATGATAAAAATCATTGAAGCAGACAAGAATGAAAACAGAGAGGCTAGTTGCACTCCTGAAACTAATATAATATTCTATGTCAACTCTACTTAAATAATAAAATCACGCGCACACACACACACACACACACACGCACACACACACAAAACTGACTGAGGGAAAGGGAACAGCCCAAGCCACATCACTCCTAATGTACCAGGATCCAAACACGAGACTGCCCACCTCCAAAGCCCATAAATTTAACCACTGTGTTATACTGCCTCTCATTCTGATATTTACTGCGGAGGGCAGTTTCAGCCATGTCACCATAAAGCAAGGTATTCATTTACTCTCTCGTGTTGGCTTTGAGCACTTGGTGGAAAATTTTGACAAGCCTTGGATTCTAGCTTCCCCCGTGGCTGGTGTTGGTTATATAACATGCTCATCAGTAAAAAAAAAAAAAAAAAAAAAAAAGAGCTGAATTGCAAATAGTCTACTAACCTGGAAGGAATGTCTGAATGACTCCCACACCACACTGGTGCTAATTCAGTTGGGAGAGTTTTGTGGGTTTGCTGTGATTTTATTGCAATAAAGGGTTTGGCTATCATAGTTAGTAACTCGAGTGTGTCTTTTGATCCATGTAGAAATCGCTCAGCTAAATGACATTTACATGTTATTCTTAACTGCCTGTGGAATCAGATAATCCTTTCCCCAGAAGGACGTCGGCAGACTCCCTAATTTGTGAAGGAAGAGCATCCGGGAAGGAACACAGTGTCAGGCATGCCTGGAGGGAAGATTTCTGGGTTGATGATTCACATACTTTTATAGCTCTGGTTTTCATGGTCTTTGTTTTTTAAAAAGCAATTTGAATGTATGTGAGCTTTGTGATTTGCATGTATTCGTCGGGATGCACTTAGGTCTGTTGTCCCCCACATATATAGGATCTCAGAATGTGACCTGGGAGTGTGTGATCTGATTTAGTTCGGTGTCAGAGGGTGTCCATGTGATTGAGTAGTGTGGAACCGCCTGTTCCAATATGCTAGTCCCCAACTGTGCCAAGGATGAACAGACCAGGAAAAATATTGTGTCATAAGCTTAGACCTTGAATTTTCACCAAAGGCCTCACCAAATGGTGTAGGGCTGAGTCTGAGGGCCAGAGTGTTCTGTGCAGGAAGTGAAAGTTCACCGTGGAAGAACTCCAAAATTTATGACTAGTCTGAAGTCAGAGGAAAAGTACCATGGAGGCTCTGATTCACTTATACTGGGGGATTTGTCTGCAAAGGCAATGGAAGGGAGCCAGACGTTAAGAGAAGCAGCTCTGATGCAAGTGTCCCAGGACAGCCGTAATCCCACAAGACTTGCCACGGAACCAGGGGTTCCCGGATCTTCAGTCTTGCCCATGTGTTGACTTGAGACACGCTTGCTCTCCAGCATCCCTCTGCCCAGAAGCCAATGTCCAGTTGGTAACTGTCAGTCCTCCTTTTCTTCCATTTCTTGGGTCTCCTATGACCCTCCTGCACCCTTCCATGGGGCTCTTCATTTCTTTCCTGGGCAACTGGAATAGTCTCCCAAAGGAGCCTTTGGTCACTGGCTACAAGTCTTGCCTTTCAGACATCTTAAACATAGTTTTCTCAGCCATTTTTCCCACAAGTTTTGGTTGTGTCTTTTCTCGAATGACAAAACAGTCTTTGGCTTTACATCACAATATGGCATTGTCCAGATTCCCAAGCATGGCGCTTGGAGCCCTCAGCAGCAATCCTGGCCTTTGTGACCCTTTCCACCTCTCTCGCCACACACCCAACACTCTGATCCATCACTATGCAAGGCTTTCTTACCATTCTGCACCTTTCTGCACAGTGTCCCCTGGTCTGGAACATGGTCTAATGTCCCACCCATGTTGCACCTTGCCTGTTGGGTGAATGTTTCCATATCCTTCATGTCTCAGCTGTTACCGCTGTCCCCCTGAAGTCTCTCTTGGTTTCCCCATAGCCTTTGCACATCCAACCCTGTCAAGCTGCCTATCTTTTCCTACCATAAGAATAAGACTGATCTCTGTACCTTGTAAAGTAAGGACTTGATTCTCCCTCCAGATCAGGAGCTTAAGGGCCAATTTAGTGTCTTATCTGTCACTGTGCCCATAACACCTAGCACAGGGCCCAGACCCAAGTGAGTTCACAGTCGGCCTCAGATAAACTGAATGGAACTGAGTTTGTTCTATGGAAAATTCAAGGGCAGGAGAGATTTAAATGAATTATTTCTCTTCCAAACCACATGCCTGGATTATGCAAAAGGTAAAGGGATCTATTTTGTTTATGGTCAGTGACATTTCAGCTCCTAAAAGGCAATGCTCGGGCATTGCAGCTGAGCATTTCCATGACGGTCCCTTCCAGAGGAAAGCTCTACAAGGAGGCCCTTGGCACAGACAGCCATCAACTCATTTTACATCTAAAAAAGCATCTGGACTGTTTTGGAACAGTATGCCATTTGGGACAATTTGTACGGCTACACAAGCACAATGCTAATTCATTTCAAAAAGCTGGATTTGTGTTACCCTTCCTTGCCCTTCTGCTCTCCCAAATTACTTTATTTGTACACAAATGCGTGTCTAAGTTTTAGGGTTTGAAAGGAGGAAGAAGCAGACTTCCTTCTGCTTATCTCTCTGCTGGGTGGATAAGTAGATATTTGGAGGAGAAGCTAGTTTTTCCAAATTCTCTGAGCAGCAGAATTCAACCTCAGGAAACTGTAACTAGGCAAAGAGAAAGTCATGTCTACAAATTCACTTCTGTTAGTCCGGTTTATGCAAGAGAGACAAGGACCGCTATTCGCACAAGGATCTGCTTAGCATTCTGGAAGAAAGGGTGGAGGTACCCTTGAGACTGGTGGTTGGGGGCAAGGGAACAAAATACTCTTGGAGACAGCCCCCTGGACAGCCAAGAAAAGAACCCTTAGGATAGTAACAAACTTCAGCTGTGTACCCCAATTATCAGTATGGAGAAACAAACAGATACCGCATTGGGGAGTCCACAGAGACATCCCCTAATGCAGCCCTAGAAGAAAATGTGCCAAGTTCTTTATTTTATTTTCAGAGGATAACAAAAATAGAAATAGTTGGTGTTATGGATGTTTGTGTCACCCCCAAATTCATATGCTTAAGTTCTAGCCCCCAGTGCTGTGCGTTTGGGGTGGAGACTGGGAGGTAAGTAGATTTCAATGAGGTCATCAGAGTAGGAACCTCACGATGAGATTAGTGCCCTTGGAAGAAGAAGAAGAGAAAGATCTCTCCATCGTTCCCACTTGTACACACTGAGGAAAGGCCATGTAAGCAAACAGCAAAATGCTGGCTGTCTACGAGCCGGGAGGGGGCCCTCACCAAGAAGCGAATCTGCCAGCACCTTGATCTTGGATTCCCTGCTTCCAGAACCGTGAGGAATATGTGTCCATTGTTTAAGCCCCCTAGTCTACAGCATTTTATTACAGCTCGAGTTGGCTAACACAGTGGGCTAAACTTTGTTGCAGAATAAAGACCTATAAACTTCCAAGCATGCCTTGATTTGGTGAAAGAGTTTGGAGAGTATTTGTAAGCTGATAGGAGATGGCTCCTTATTTTGCCAGCTATGCAACTCTGAGCAACTTACTCATTATCTTGCAATTTCAGATTCTTCCTGTAAGGCAAGAACGACATCCAATCCATGGGGATGTTGTGCTTATTAAATATGGTAGCATACAGGATGTGATGAATGAACACCCAGTGAAGAGTGAGAGCAGGGATCCAGCAGCAAGACAGGAGAAGAAAAAGTAGAGGCATCTGCTATTGCCCAAGACTGCAGAGAGTGGAGTGAAAGTATCGGGAGACAGCAGCCACAGCAGGAAAAATTTGAAAGCTACTGAAGTACAAAATAAACCACCTGAGATCAAATGGAAAAGAGAGGGGACCTGGAGAGATTAACATCCCTATCACTGCCTTGGCTGGTGGTCGAGTCCAAACCCAAAGACAATTTCATCAATGTTTCCCATTCCCCTCCCCCAGCTGGATGAAGTAAGAATTTTCTTGCGGGAAGGAATTTGAGTCCTGTCCCCACTGACACCAAGGCGGATGGCAAAGTCAGTCCCACTGCAAGGACTCAATGGCTCCTTGTTTTGCTTTTACTGAGCTGAATGTAAGATTTAGGCTGAATGTTTTATGTAAGGGAAAAGAACCTTGAAGACTATATAATGCAAATGGGTATTCCATACATATCCACTTCCTCCCTCCAGGAAGCTGGAGAAAATTCGCCTCCTGAAGCACAGAAGGGCTAAACAAAGAACTCCAGCATCCTGTCGTTCTGACTTGTGCAATTCCAATTTGAATCACGCCGCAAATGTAAAATGACTTCATTTTCCTGTGCCAGATCCCCTGAGGATTTCTGACTTGTTTATGCCTCTCTGAAATGAAGCTCAGCCTAGCCTAAGAGAAGGAAAACACTTCTATAGGCAGGAGGCTGCCGGAGCCAAAGCAAGAGCAGACTCTATTCACGCTCCTTGACAAGACTCATCCTCTCAGAACAAGGGAACTTCGGTCCCTAATGTCCCGGGCTTGGCAGCACAATGAGGGTTAGTTTCCTGTCAGAGCTCAGAAACCAGTGCTCAACTATAAAACCTAGTGCTGGGAACGGGCAACCCTCACCTTACTCTCACACAGAACTCTTCCAAAGTAACACCAACTGTAGCCCCGCCCCTTGACATCACTTGTAAACAGTGAGGTCAGAGGAGAGAAACCCACACAAAGGTCTCTTAAACCTCCTGAACAGTAAGGGGTCTCATTTCGGGGCTTACTGGATATTTATCCCACCCTTGAAGAGCAAACAGAACCAAACAGAGATCTTTAACAATACAAGTATTCATTGGTTAGGTATTTATCCACCACCTACCATGTGACAATAAGCACCAAAGATACAGAAGAAACAACAAACATGGTCCCTGACTTCCCATTTCAAGTCGGAGACGTCATGGTACGGGTTGGGAACCAAGCCCACCGTCTTACATGCTGCTTCCCCATCTGCAAAATGGCGTCCACAGTTCACGCACACAGTGGCATTGGGGAGATTGGCTGCAGGCTGCTCGGATGACACTCAGCTGCTCATCCCGGTCCTGTCATCCCTGCTGGGTTAAATGCGTGAGGCTGAGCCTGCCTTTCATTTTAGCGCCCTTGAGGAGTTAACCCAAAACAGGGAATGCGAGCTGAGGACCTCTGACTCAGTATGAAAGAGAAACAAACTGAGAGTTATGGAGGGGAGGGGGTGGGGGTTGGGTGAGCCTGGTGGCAGGTATTAAGGAGGACACGTATTGCACAGAGCGCTGGGTGTGGTGCATAAACAATGAATCTGGGAACACTGAAAAAAATAAAATACAATTAAGATGTTAAAAAAGAAAAAAAAAAAAGAAAGTTCGGTGGTTTGCACCTATTAGTGCTAGTGAAGCAAAATCAGCCTGCGAGGCAGATTGATAACAGTGAGCATTCCAAACCCCAGATAAAGAAGTTGTACTCGATACAAAGAACTGTTTTGATATAATTAACTAAGCGACTGAAATGCCCCACCCCAAGAATCTTTCAATGTAAATAGACTCATGTTAATTTTCTACACAAATACTTCCTGTAAAAGAATAGAAAAAAACAAAAGGTGAAATTAGAGCCCTCAGAAAGACTATCCAGAAGATCAGCTCAGAAAAGAAACTGCTACATGTCCCTAGACAGAGATGGAATGGAAGGTTTTAGAAGGTGGGCAGAGGATTTATTTAATCTGACTCCTAATAAAAAGTCAAGGCCCTTCTATCTCTAAATTCTTACACATCAACTTGTACTCACCATAGAAAGACTTTTTGGGTTGGTAAAACGCATTTGCCTCTTATTATGCAGTTAGTTGAGATGTGTTTTTTAAACTAATCTTTGTGCAAGACATTTAAATGAAAAAGAAATGTGCTTGCAAATGACAGTGCCTCCTTATCCGGATGCCCCCAGGATTCTTCTGACTGTCCCTCTGAGGAAGACAAAGCGGGGAGATTGCAGCTCCAAACCAGTGCGGAGGATTTCCAGGCATGTTGGGGAGAGGGGAGGGAGGAGGGTGAGAGTAGAAAGCAGCCTGGGACCCAAGAATCCTGGATCCCTGCCCTGACTCTGCCAGGTACTCCCTTGAAGACTGGGCCCCAGGGCCTGGAGGAATGTTGGCTCCCATTTCATGCCAGTCATACAATAGCTTTGTGATTGGGAATTAGTTTTATTTTTCAGATAGGATACACAAGATTAGAGAGATTAAGGAACAGTCCTAAAGTCACATAGAACTGTCTGACATCAGACACCAAGCTCCTTGTACTGCAAATCCCTCTTAAGGACATGTCTTTTCTCAAGGCCTTGGCTTTCCCAACTGAATGAGGAGAGGATCTTTCTACAGCCTCTTTCAGTTTTAAAAGAAGTTGAGTGTGAGGATTTTCAATAATTAACACTAGTATTTCTCCAGAAAGATGCAGAAGAGACAAAAAATGTTAATCAAGCATTTTTACAATACAAAGAATTTGAGTGCCAAACATATACAAAGGAAAAAAAAGTTAGTGATTGAGAATTTACACTTGAGACATCACAAATATGAACAAGGTAGCTCATAGTCTTTACTTGTCTAAGAGTGGAAAAAGCACGATGGTCTAAGGAAGGTAGCAATTAATTAAGGCAAAGTGAGGCCATCAAAACTTGCTTTGAAACCTGTCTTCCAAAAACATTCTATTGTCCTGAAATATAGAAAAAACTATGTGTGTATTAGGTTTTCAAGCAGCTATTAACTCTAAACCATGTTAATTAAGAGAACGGAATTCTCTGGAAAGACTGTAATTGCATTTATTTAACCTGGCATTTTGCAGTTTATCAATAAGATTCACATCCAAAATCTCCTGGAATACTCATAATGTCCTCTTATTTTTTAAGATTATTTATTTATTTATTTGTCAGAGAGAGAGAGAGAGAGAGAACACAAGCAGGGGGAGCAGAAGGCAGAGGGAGAGGCAGGCTCCCCAGTGAGCAAGGAGCCTGATGTGAGACTCGATGCACGACCCTCAGATCATGACCTGAGCCAAAGACAGACACTTAACCAACTGAGCCACCCAGGCATACCCCCATAATGTCCTCTTGAGATATACAAAGCATTGTTATTACCTTCAACAGATAAAGAAGGGGGTTTGCTAAATTTAAGATTACTAAATTCCACGTTCAAATGGCAGCTAAATCTAAAATTGAGACAAGATTTTTATTCTACTCCATTAGCTGTCCCCCCAGTGCCTAAGATTATACGTGACAAATAGTTGGCACTTAGTAAACTTTTTAATGAATGAACAAACTTCAAGTTAGAAAATCTACCCTCATAAGAATGCTAAAATCATTCCTATCTTAATACATAAGTGGAAAAAGCATCTGTCTACCTATTTCACTGAAGCTGAAGGTTGAGGTTTCCTGAGAAGCTGACCTTTATCTGAGATTATACCATTAGAAATAATTAAGAAGTACTTTTTTTTCAATATCCATAAAAGAGGGAGTATGGCTGCCAATAGATGTTTCAATAATGTTGTGGTAAGTAAATTGAATAACTCAAAACAACATTTAATGAGAAACTACAATGTACTAAACCTTGACAAGCCACAAGAAATATCAAGGTGAATAAAACACAGTTGCTGTCATCAGGGAGTTCATAGTCTAGCGGTAAGCAGGCAATTATAAAACAGCGTGAGGGATGATATTGCTAGGATGGTCATCCAACCTTATAGAGTTAAGTAAGAAACCAAAGAATGGGACCCTAAGACTGCATGGGGTGACAAGGAGGTGCCAATGGGTACTCTTGGAGCCAATGTTAGTATGATCTGTAGAAAGTTGCTTTTTTTAGGGCTGAAAGTGCCTTTGAGATCAATTCTGATTGGATTTCATCTAACCAAGAGGGGAACTGACAAGACCACATGGGGGTTACTGTCAATCATAGGACACAGGGCTGCTGAGGCTAATACCTGTGCCAGTTCTCAAGCCACATGTGTGGAACACTAAGGAAGACTATAAATGAATGTCGTGTCCGTTTCATCCCCCAGTCCTCACGAAAGCCAGATGAGGTATATATGAGCCCCAATATGTAGGATAGAGAAAACACAGTCAACCACAGAGTGACAGACTCAGGATTTGAACCCAGGCCTGTCTGTCTCTGAGCTGACTTCTGCAGAAGTCAACCAGCCTATAGGATGGAAGCAGGAGACCGTGGAAGAGGCCCAACTCCTCATCCCTTAACAGAATGATGAAAGAATGTCCCATCGCGGACATATTATGCCAAGCTCAGAGTCACTGTCTTCTAGGAGTTGTGAGGTCACCTGCTGTCACACTCAGAACTAAGCAGGCACTTGGACATAATCTGGTCCAATTTCTAGGCCATAGGACTTAAAGGAGGTAGCAATTCACAAGTCATTCTGTGGAGAATCATGGAAATGATCATTGTGCTTTGGTCACCCAGCCATTAACAGCCCTTGGTCAGTGATGATTTCATTACAGTCCTGTCTAAGGGAAAGGGATGTATGAGCTGACATCTTGTGACTTCTCCATTCCTGGACCTATGAGATTGTCTTTATTGGGTTGAAGTGGTAGGAACTGAGATACACATCTCATTTGGGGGATTTGTTTTGTATATCTTTCAAGATTCATGAAGCAGATTGTTAGAACAGATTTTTTTAATTTTCCTTTTTGTTATGTTTTAATACTATAGTGTATGTAATGGCATAGAAAGAACTGTTTGAAATCTGCTATATTCTTCCTTATTTTAAATTGCCTCTCATCATCTACACATATCTACATATGGTATTCAAGGCATTGACATAAGTAAGTAGGCAGCATAAAAGCTCAAGAAAGGGGTAGATTTCTTTTCAATGTTGCCAAATATCTTCATCAAGGCTCTCCTACCACATAGGAAAATGGATGAATATATTCTGGTCTGATGCTTGTGCCACTAATTTAGAGCAAAAATTAAAGTCCCCTTTCTTATTTTTTTTTTTAAGTCACCTTTCACAACAGATCAGAATGTTAAGTAAATCATGCTCTCCTATAGTAGTCCGTGTTTATACATTATTATTATATGTCATGAAAACCAGCAAGGATGTTGTATGTGGTTACTGACTTATGTTTAGGCTCTTGAACTTCAGTCTTTCAGACAATTCAACTGTAATAATTTTTTTCTTCCTCTGAAAACCTTTCAGGTGAAAACATGCTGTATAAGGAGTATAGATAAATCTCTGTTCTTACAGAAGTTCACAGACTGGTGGTAACCAAAAGTTCAGAAGTGTGGGACATTAAACACATGTAGATGCCAGAAACCAGAAGACCATTGATCACAAGCCCTTTACATTGATGAGGTCGGATTAGCCACCCAAAAAAGGAAAACAGAGTAAAAGCAGAATATGCCCTAAATCTCATACTGGTGATCAGTTTCCACTCTGAAGAGATTTTAATAAAATTACAGATAAAGAAAAAGGAGCCAGTGCCCTCTGTTGAAATTCCATCCCGAGAAGGCAGCTGAAGGACTGAATAGAATTTCCATCCTACCCAGCCTTCCAGCCCGGGCCTGATGCAACAACATCCACGTCGTTTCTGGCTCTTAGCTGCCCTAATTGCAACAGCCTCTGTTCAGAGAGAATTCAGAGGGAAAGCAAAACAATATGAAGCCAATGTAAAAATTATGTCAGGGATAAAATTGTTATCACATAGATTATGAGTACTCTTTGGAAAAAAAAAAAAATTCTTTTTCTCAGAGAACAGGAACATATTTTAGATTTAGTGCTTTTTTTTTTTTAATTTTTAAGACAACTAAAGAGAATTATGAACGTTAAGAATCAGATGAGAGATTAGATAACAAAATGAATGATACATGGTGTTAGTAGTGATAGAGCAAATACCAAGGAGAAGAAAATATAATACCATTGCCGAATTTATAAAAGGGCATTAGAAACATCAAAAAATAAGGGCACCTCGGTGGCTCGGTAGGTTAAGCAACTGACTCTTGATCTCAGGTCAGGTCTTGATCTCAGGGTCATGAGTTCAGCCCTGTGTTGGGCTCCATATTGGGCGTGGAACCTACTTGAAAAAATGAATTAATTTAAAAAACTAAAAAAAGAAATGTCAAAAAATAGAACTGACCCTACAGAAAATCAGACAGAAACACAGAGGGTAGAATGAGAAAAATTCCATAGGATAAGGGGGAAAAGGATAAAGAATTAAAAATGAGTAGATATGGGTGATAGGCAATGTAGCTATCAATTCTGGTAAACAGGATATAGTAAACAGGAAAAATATCTAAATACGTAAATGAAAATTTTCTGGAAGTGAAGATCTGGCTCTGAAACCCAAAAAGGTGTGGTTTGTTCCAGAAAGAATCCATGAGGACGACTAACATTATGCCATCATTTGGTGAGATTACTAAATCTTGAAGATGAAGAGTGAGACCCTCAAGCATCCTGGTGTAGAAATTTCACCTACAAAACTGCAAAAAATGGATAGACTCAGAATTCACCACGGCAATGTTACACGGTAGAAAATAATAAACCAGCTGCTCATGAGCTTTTGAATAAAATGACTTGTAACCCTAGAATCCCACATATAGCCGTGTTCTTGGATGTATGAGGGGACAGGAAAAAATAGGAACCATACAGTCTTCTTGGAAAATCTATTTTAAGATGAATCTCACCCAAGGAAGATATCTTATTTTTTTCAAGATAACAAATGTGACAATTCACCTTTCGATTACGCAAAAAGGGTAGGAATTGGTTATGAACATTTAATCTTTAAAAAAGGAATTACATCTAAACTTTCTAAGGCTGTCAATGAGTACTTGTTAAAATGTTGTTTTTTTTTAAAGATTTTATTTATTTGACAGAGAGAGATTACAAGTAGGCAGAGAGGCAGGCAGAGAGAGAGGGGAAAGCAGGCTCCCTGCCGAGCAGAAAGCCCAGTGCAGGGCTCGATCCCAGGACCCTGAGATCATGACCTGAGCGGAAGGCAGAGGCTTTAACCCACTGAGCCACCCAGGTGCCCCTAAAATGTTTTTATTTACATTCTGCCAGTGTGTGCATTCCCACTAGCATTTATGAACTCTGGACTGCCTTAAGGATTTAATTTCTTTGGTAATATACCAGCATGAAAAACCCTGCTTATTTTTGGTTGTATTTTCATACTCACAAATATGGGAAGAAAGTTCCTTCGTGTGTTTATTAACCACCTTCCAGCTTTCTAAGGGGTCATTCATCTTATTCATGCCCCTACCTCTGGATAGGACTATCCACACCATCGAGCCTGGATAGGAGAGAAGCAAAGGAGAAAGGAACGTCTCTCCCGATTTGGGGTTTCTCACAGCACACAGAACACGGTACCTCTGGGTTTCTCCATGTGTTCGCTGTGTTGGGGCCCAGCCCACCACTGGCTGTGGCAACATTCTTCCCTCCAGCACTGAATCATGGGTCATGAGCAGGTGATTCCTAAATCGGGTAGGACACACAAAAGTTGGGGCTTCTATCCCAAGCAGCGTGTCCACAGCACACAGCTCCCAGGAAGGCTGGGGCTGGAGAGAAACACACAGCTGGTATGAACTGACAACCGGGAGGTGACCTCAACTGGAGAGGAGATGTTTGCCTGCAGCAGAATCTCGTATCTGTCACAGAATATTCTACAGGTAGTCGTATTCTCAGATTTATAAAAAATAAAGAGAAAGTGTCACCAATGTATTGTACGGACACCACCAACATATTTTCAGGGACAGGTGGGGGAGCCGTGTCTCTTGATTCCTCACTTGGTTATTGAAATGCTTGCACATTTCAGGAGGGCTGGAGCAGGTAACCCAGAGAAGGGATCTCGAGTAACATCTGGCACTCAGTGAAAGTTGCTTTTAATCCCAAACAGCTGTTTTGATTTTGTGACACAGTCCATGAAAAAGATGCTGCATCTGGCACTGACCACAAATTATGGTCTCATTGTCAGAGTCAAGGCCATGCCAACACCAAAAATATGAGAAGCATTCCTTAAGTGGTTTCTTTCTCTTGTGTAATGACATAATTACACAAAAGCAAAGGGACCCCTAGCACTCCATGGCAGGAAAGTGAATTCTTTTTACCCAACAATTTCTAGCTTCTTTGAAAGTCCAATGAGCTAAGCCTGAAGATCCATACAGTCCGGCTTAAAAGGAATAAGAAGTTTCTACTTACAGGTGAGGAAACCGAGGCCCAGGGTGAGAAAAAAGGTGCCCGCGGTCACATGGACCGCATATGACGGTGCCAGGGCTAGAGCTGTCACTTCCGACCACAGATGGAGTGAGCTTTCACCAGCAGGTGATTTTGTCATGTGCCAACAGAGCATTATGTTGGCTTTACTCTGCATATTTGTTTTTAACATAAGAAACTTCTCCAGGTCAAGTGCGAGGACACCATCCGTTTCCACCTGTGTCCTCAGTACCTGGCACGAGGCGGGTCACAGAGTGGAGCTCGGTACTTGCCGCACTGATGAAAACGCACCAGTCACGGGGATTCCTCTGGGATCCCCGAGTTCAACCACAGAAACCACAAAGCAACAAGGCAGTGGGGGGTGACGCTGGGGAGGGGCAGACACATTAAAAGACCCCCGGGTCTGTTTGCTTTTGTCTGGTGAAACTTAACTACAGCCTAAATCTATTTATCTTGAAAACCCTCAAAGATAATACCAACAGTTCGCAGGAGGAGAATTAGTCATAGGCAAACATGTTTTCCCGATATTGCGTCAAGAAAAACACCCCCCTTCAAAGTTCTCCAGTTTCAGCATCGCCTATTTTATGGAACATTAGGTCAGGACCCCAACGTTCTGATTTCATCAGAAATCCCGCCATGAGAAATTGCTGGGCTGGTCGGGCTTTGCCAGGCCTGGGAGGGACCCCTGAAGTCATCCTTGATTTTCCTTCTCATACATAAGAAAATTTCAAACATGCCTGGCACCCCCAGCACCCCCCGCTCCAACTTTGGGATTGAAATTTTAGGAAAGAAGTGCTTGCATGACTAAATTTGCATTTTACTCAATCTGTTTGGTATGCCAAATAGATGGAAATTCTTGAATGCATAGATATTAAAATAATAATTATGACCTAAGTGGCAACCTTTTCTTCACATTTGATAAATATCAACTGAGTGACTGTTAGGCTCAGGCACTGGGGATACCGTGAATAATAAGACACAGCCCCCCTCACTGTACCCACTGCCATCCCAGGCCACTGTGGTCCACTGTGCACATCGCCCCCTGGAGTTGTGCGGGGAACATCCTGCCAGATGACGCGGGACAGCCTGCCATCACTGGGACAGATGGATTCTCGACTTTCGTCTTGCTGGTCGACTACGTATCCTAGGGACAGCACATCCCCAGTTACATTGTGGGCCAGTAGCAGGGAGTGTCTAGATGATGGTGACCCTCTCTACACGCTTGAAAGCCTTTCCCCCAGTGCTTAGCGGACGCTGGTCCTCAGCATCTCCGTAGAAGTGGAACCCCGAGAAGCCTGGTGGGGTTCACAGCCTATCTCCCCAGTTCCTCCAGTGGAAAGGCCCTCCCTCTCCAGTGCATGGTGCCCCTGACCTAGTGCGGGACAAGCACGTGGCAATGCAGCTGTCACTTCTTAATTGATCCTTTTCTTTCTTTCTTTCTTTCTTTTTTTTTTTTAAACTATTGGAATTACAGGTCTTCATTATCTGAGTTTTTCACTTCGGGTCCCTCATCTGCTGCCTGCTGTTAGGCTCTTCGCTTTGTCCCCTCCCTGCTTGTCACCTCCCGCCCTGCCCTCAGGGGCTCTGCTCCTCTAGCCTCCCCTTCGGCCCCTGCTATTTGCTCACTGATGAAATCAGGCCCTCACATAAATCACTTTCCTCTATGCATGATGAGAGTCGCTACACAGTTTCATTACCCCTGTTCCAGAGGAACTTTGAAACTCCCTCCCATCCCATCCAACTGCATGTCCTCACCGGCATCTCCATAATCATGGCAACATTTCTCGTGTGTGTGAATATAACTAGGTGGTGCTTAATGACACAGATAATAAGCTACTAAACTTTGACGAGTTCAGTCTTCTTCGTATACAAGTTTGGACGTTTTTTTTCTCCCGATCACTGGGCAGTATAGCTTCTCCAGAAGCAAGAGCAGACCATTTAATTATAGTGAATGTTAGGCTGTCTTTCTGAGGGATGATTTTATCCAAAAGGAAATAGGGAGCCATTGAAGGCTTTTGAGAGGGACAGGCACACGATCTGCTCTGTTCTTATGAAATAGCGGTGTGGAGGAGAGCCCTGCAGTTTGGCTCTGGTGCTGTGGAGACATGAGGGTGAATTAAACACGTGAAGAAGAGGGGAGTCGGGGGAGAGGAAGGGACACTGAGGGGGCTATATTCCTCACTAGACTACAACGCCATGAGGGCAGAAACATATTGCTCTTACTCATTGCTGTTTTGAGCACCTGAGACAAATAGTGCTCAAAAAATATCAAATTTTGTAGCCACTGTTACAGGGGACCTGAAGGGATTTTGAGCTTCTTAGTAAAAGGGAGGTGACTCTCAACAAAGGGAAGACCCATTGGGAAGAACTGTCTCCATGGGTTGAATGGATATGAGAGATGAGGAAGAAAGAGCAGTCCATAATAGTCGAGCCCCAGAGCGGGGGGCCAGCCGAGCCCCACGCCTGGGGAGTGGCGTGGACACTGGGGAAGAAAGCCCCGGTGGAGACACGTGCACTGTCCAGAGGGGGGGCGTCTAAGCTCGCTGCAACAGCTGGAGCACCGGTGGTGGCAACTTGGCCATCAAAGCTCCAGGCATCATGCAACAATCCTCCAGTTGTCAGGGTAGAGAAAATCACAGAGCGCTCTGGACACCTCTCTCCCTGGTTGTCTCTACTCAACCAGTTGTCAGCGACTATTTTTCTTTTAAGATTTATTTATTTATTTTAGAGAGAGAGAGAGCAAGCGGGGGAGGAGCGGAGGCAGAGGGAGAAGAGAATCCTCAAGCAGACTCCCGGCTGAGCACAGAGCCCGACGTGGGGCTCGATCCCAGGATCCTGAGATGATGACCGACCGGAGCCAAAATCAAGAGTCTGATGCTTAACCAACTGAGCTACCTACGTGCCCCAATGACTACTGATCAAACATTTGAAGTGATCTCTTGAGCCCCCTGCTCCCCCTCTCCACCATCCTTGCCGCTGATGCAAACCGCCTGGCGTGTGGCACCCAGCCACAGCCCATCCTAAAGGTCACCAGCAGATTTTTCTTTTCTGAAGTACAGGTATGATTATGGTAACCCCCTACTCAAAAGGACTCCAGTTGCGCTTTGCCTAGCAGACAAAGCACCATTTCTGGACTTACCACCCGAGGGCCTCCATTCGCTGTCCCCAATCTTGCCAGCCAGCCTCATTTCCCACGGCCGGCCTTACATACCCTGTCCCCCAAAACCATTCTCTCTCTGCTTTCCATACATTCTCTAGCCAATTCCTCATGAAGAAATGCTCTTCACCATCTGTCAGAATCACCACCATCTCTGCAAAGCCTTCCCTCCGTCCTTCCTCTGACTACCCAAGAGAGTTTATTTAAAACCTTTGTAAGATAATGATCATTTTTTTGCCTTGTATTATGATCATCTTTGTACATATCTTATTTTTCTTGTTAGACCCCGAGCCCTCAAAGAGTAGGATTTTTTTATTATTTTTAACTCCCCAGAGGCCTCGTCCTTTATTTGACTTAATTTGTAATTCAGTAAAAGGAAATGAATAAATAAATGACTATATGGTTTTAACAATTTTCTAAAAGTAAGTCCAACACAAACAGGGTCCCAGAATCCCTGGAAGGGGATGGCCAGTGCTTGGGAAGAGTTTTTACCCAGTTCTAGCTGGGAAACTATCCTGGAGCCATGAAGTGACTATTTTACAGAAAATGTGTAATAATTTCTGCCACGGGAGATTGCAAACTGATGCTAACTGCACAAGATGAAGAGAATATGAGCAAACACATGATAATGAAAAACAAGAATTAAGTACAGAGGCTGTTCTCTAAGAAAACCATGAGGCCAGGAACTTAACAAAGTGAATCCAGAATTCCTGGGCTGCTCTCAATCCCTTGCGAGCAACTTTGAAATAATGCAGTTAGACCGTAGACACAGCCATACGCAGGTTGTTAGATCCGGAAACAAAAACTATCATAGTAACAATAAGACCTCACATTTCACCATTATCCTCTGTACTCAACATCTTCTATGTGATTTATTTCTATGTGATGAGGGTCTAATTTCAGCTTTATGACAACCCTCCAAGAAAAAGAAAATCTGAAACACAGAGAACTCAAGAAATTTCCTAAAACTGCTTTTCAGGGTCTTTTCAGGGAATGTCACAATATTCTGAGTTACACTTCTTTTCATATGAGATTCAGGGAAAGGTTGCTTTTGCCTTTGGGACGTAAGTGAGATGGAGCCATTCCCTCCAGGTCTCAGGCTGTGCTTCACAGCCACTCAGGGAGGGGATTCTGAAACACGAGGACACCACCTCTGAGCCCTCCTTCGACCTGACCATCTCTGTTTGTATTTGTGTGGTAATCCAGACTACAGGCTAAGACTTCACTGGACGGGCGCCTGGGTGGCTCAGTGGCTGAGAGTCCAGCTCTTGGTTTCCACTCTGATCGTGATCTCAGTGTCATGGTATTGAGCCCCGCATTCAGTGTGGAATCTGTTTGTTCCTCTCCCTTCCCCTGTACCCCCCCCCACATACTGCTCATGACTGCTCGTTCTCTCTCTCAAATAAGTAAATAAATAAATAAAATCTTTAAAATAAACTTCATTGGAAAAAAATGTTCCATGACTTTAAAAAAATAGTTTGAATAGACTAGTATTTTAAGTACAGCCTTACCTCTGTAAAGCTACATTGGCAAAGATAGTGTATCCCGATAAAGTGATTAGCAGAACCCAAAACATGAAAAGTACCCAATAAAACTTAGCTCTAAATATTATTCTCCTCATTGTCATCATTATTCCATTTTTTTTTAGTTTTTTATTTAAATGCAATTAGCCAACATTCAGTACATCATTAGTTTCCATTGTAGTTTTCAATGGTTTATTAGTTGCATATAACCCCCGGTGCTCATTATATCATTGCCCTCCTTAATGCCCATCACCCAATTACCCCATTCCCCAACCCACCTCCCTTCCAGCAACCCTCAGTTTGTCTCCTAGAGTTAAGAGTCTCTCATGCTTTTTCTCCCTGTCTGATGACTTCCCCTTCAGTTCTCCCTCCCTTCCCCACCATTCTCTGTGCTGTTTCTCATATTCCACATATGAGTGAAACCATATGATAATTGTCTTTCTCTGTATGACTTATTTGCTCAGCATATTACCCTCCAGTTTCATCCTCGTGGCACTCACAAGTCTTATGTGTGTCTCCGGTGAGCTTCATGTGACCACGTGCATTTAACAAATGTGAAAAGCAAGGCGTCAAGGCGTTAGTGATCTATCTGTAACATCACAAAGCTAGTAAATGGAGGAACCAGGTGGGCTGGTTAATACAGCGTCAGCTTGGCTGGGCCACAGGCACCCAAATATTTGGTGAACGTTATTTCTGGGTGTGTCTGCGAGGGAGTTTTTGGTTGAGATTAGCATTTGAATCAATAGACTGGGTAAAAAGCACATCACCCTCCCCAAGGGGAGTGAGCCTTATCCAATCTGTTGAAAGCCTGAATAGAAAAAAAGGCCGAGTAAGAGAGACCTTTTTCTCTCTGCCTGATTATCCTCAAGTGAGCACATCCGTCGTCCTCTGCCTTTGGACTTGGAGTTAGACTGGTTCCGGAGCGTCAGTGACCCTGGGTCTTCAGTTGGCTATGTGCAGACTTCTTGGATAATACATGCATGGGTTCTGCTGGCTATGTTTGTCTGGAAAACCCGGACGGACACTCACAGCATTCGGATCAAGACCAGGTTCTCAACACAATGTACACGACCTTCTGTGATCTGGCTCTTCTCCACGCCTGAGCCTCATCTTGCAGCACTCCCCAGCACCTACCCCACCACAGCACCATTTGCGCTCGGGTGACGAGAAGAGACTCCTGCGTGGCCATCTTTGAGGCTCCTCAAATGTGCTACCATCTTTCCAACTGCAGCAACTGTGTGCATGCTCGTTCCCCTCCTGGAACACTTGTCCCAACCTACTCCGCTTTGACCCGACTCATGTCAAAGGACATCATCATACCTGACCCCAGTCCAGGCCAGGTCCCTTGTCACATGTTCTCATGAAACTGTGCGCCCTCCTTCATAACACTTGAGTCAGTGTGTCGTTCTGTGCTCCCTGAGCGTGACGATTTGATCAATGCCTGAATCTTCCTGTCGTCTGTTATCTCCATAAGGGCAGGACCATCCCATCTCCAGCTTCCCGGCACACAACGGGCATTTGTAAATAACTTGTTAAGCGGATAAATAAAGTCCACTGTCTTTCTTGCATCATTCTTTCCTCCTCACCACATTCCTGTAATCTGGACTGTAATCTGTTTACAGGGTTTCGGTTTCTACCTACAGAGAAAGGCAAGAGTTGTCCACTAAGCTTGTGAATATTTGCTCAGAACCTCTAGGAAAGGATCCATCCATAAGATTCTTTGAGGCTGAGGGAGGCACGATGTAGTATGTTCCCAGCAAACATCAAACCGGAGACTAAAATCGAAGGAACAATGACAGGAGCAAAGGCTCTGTCTGCAAGCCACTGCTCTACATGAGACCCTTGGAGTGTGGCGAGGTCCCTGGAGCCTCTGCCTGTGGCCTTTCCTGAGGTGGCCTTCCTGGAGGATGACGGTGGCCCCATGTGAGGAACACCAGCTGTCGCACTGAGTGACACACTGATCCTCATGGATTGGAAGGTGTCGTTCTGAAGGGTGGCTTCCCGCTGTAAGGGCACGTACTTTCCTTTCCTCCTGGCGCTGCTCTGCCTCACCACATTTCCCCCGTGCTCTGCGGGGCGCCTGGAGTCCTGCGACATTTGAGGACACTCAGCTTCCATTGTGTGGTCACCCTTTATCCTGTCCAACCCACATTCCCTCAGCAGCCCCCTCCATCGCCCTACCAGCCGTTTCTCGGGTTCCGATACTGTTTTCCCTGGAGACGGATGAGCTAAATCACTCCTCACTACAAACTCAACATCGAGAGCTCTGTGATTGAGCTCACTCAGGTGTTTTAACATTTTCTTTTTGGAAAGAGATTCTGTTTTCCATTCAGTTTGTTTGTTTTAAAACCACATTTGCTTACTTTGCTCGGGTCTCCTTCAACACCAGGAAATGAAGACACAGAGATTGACATGGATACTTACCTTTGAGGTTTGGTTGCAGGATTATTATTTCATCTTGGGGTTTTAATAACCTTGCAAGGCAAGTATTTTAATCTCCATTTTATAGCTGGAGGAGCTGAGGGCTTCCAGGCTGGTACGAGCAAAGTTTGCAATGGATGGCGGACACGTCAATGTTGAAAGGCAGCACCCTGTCCCCCTCTTACGCACCCCGGTCAGCAAAAGCAGCAACAATAAGAAAGCCTAAATTTGAAATTTGACAAAATAATCGGATTTCTTAACAATCATATTGCATATTTACCTCATATATTGTGGTTTCTAATACACACACATATTTTCTCATTTTAACTTCACTCCAGCTCTTTGGGGTAGAATTGGAATGTATAGTCATTCAGCACAGACAGTTAAGGAAACTGAGGCTGACAGAAGTTATATGCCAAATGCAATGTCACAGAGGTGGCAGTAGAGTTTGACTTTAACCCACACCAGTCTGGCTTTATCCCACAGTCAACAAAGTAGAGAGGAGGAGAGGAGGGAGGAGTCAGAGCCCCACACATGCTGGTCTTGGAGAGGGGAAGGTGCAGTGATCCTGCTGACCAGCCTGTCACAGAGACGTTCAGAGCCTGGTACATAGTAGGGTTGAAGGTCGATCCTGACGCTAAACCAGAACCTGGGCTAATTCTTATAAACCCTTACAAGTCAGGTTGCTCTTTTTGGTCAAGGGAAACTGGCAGAGCGTGGAGAGAGTAATGAGAGGGAGAAGGCATGGTCACATTTCCATTTTTGTTGCAGACTTGATGTTGAGGATGAGCCTGGGTGTTGGAATAAGGAGACCTGGGTCCAGGCGCAGCACTCAACCCAATTACCCGTGTCGCCTTTGGCATGCCACCTCCCCACATTTTGCCCAACGCCATGCCAGATGTTCACGTACACATGTTTATGTAATTCTCTCAACACATCTATAAGGTACATATTATTATTCCTGACTGACAAATGAAGATATTGAAATCCAGGGAAATGAAGAGAGCTGAGCAAAATATCATTGGTATTACAGGAGACAAGGATTAAAACTCAAGGCGAGGCATCCACTGTCATCAGGCCATTCGGACCTATACTTTAAATTAGTAGATCCCCCTCTCTAGGCATAGTAATGGCTTAAAAGGGGGAGTGGGGCTATATTAATGATTAAGGGATTAGAAAATAAAAAAGAAGATAGGTTCAGAGATATTTATTTATTTTTCATTGATGGACAGCCAAGGCAGTGCTTCTCGGGAGACACGTCAACCCTGGGCCTCTCCCTTCACTCACCTCCTGTCACCTGGCTTCCTCTCTACCAGTGCACTGAGACGACTTTCACACGTGGTCGCCACTGATATCTGCTTTAGTCGAGCCACTGGACACTATCTAGACGTTGGTCTTCCTTATCCATCAGCCCCATTCACCTCCTTCTCAAAACATGTTTTTCCCTCATCGTCAACACTTGTTTTCTCTCGTTTTCCTCCCACTTCCGTATGTGCTCCTTGGGCATCTCCTGTACTTTACGTCATCCCTTAAATGTCAATTTCTTTCATGGTTTCTTTCTTATCCGCCTTTTGTTCTCTGTGAAATTTTACTTGGCAATTTCATCCGTTCCCAGAGCTATAACTGATTATTATACTGTAATGGTTCTCGACTTTATAATTCTAGCCCAAATCTCTTGCCTGAATGCCAGCTACCAGGAAGACATCTCCTTACTTGGATGTCCTGAAGTTACTTTCATTTCAACTCAGCTAAACTCCTCTTAGTCCCCGAGCCTCTTCTTCCTCCTCTGTCCCATGATGAAAGGTGACACATCGGTTGAGAAGCCTACCTGGAAACGAAAGTGTATCCTGGGCTCCTCCTTCTCCTTTGGCCCTCATTTCCTGTCACACAGGAGGTCCTGTGGCTTCCAGTCTGAACTTTTTCAGACTCTTTCCACTTCTCTCCATCCTCACTGCCTCCAAGTCGTTCACACTGCCATTACGTCTTACCAACTTCATGATAGCAGTCTTTGAATGGGCTTTCTTTCCTTCCTTCCTGCTCTACTTCAGTCCCCTCCCTGCTCTGCAAGCTGTGACCCCTGGTCACATCCCTTCCCTGCCCTCAGGTACCAGTGGCAACCACATGCATGAGAGATGCAAGCCTTTCATGGGAGCTTATGTCCCTTTGTGATCTGCTCTCTCCTTTCCAGCTTGATCTTTTCTGACTCTTCACCTGCAGCTTAGTTTCCAGACATTCCAAACTTCTAGCAGTTCATGACTTTGCCGGGCTCCCACACTTGTACTTTCTAGCACATGTCGTTCTCGTTACTTGAATCCTCCCGCCTGCCTTTTCTTAGCGGCAGGCAGATATCCTTCAGATCTTAGTTTAGATATCACTTCCTCTGAGAAGCCTTCCTAGACCTCTCCTTCCTCCCCCAGGGGTCAACTAAATACTTTCTCTGTGTGCTCCCATAGCGCCCTGTACTTCTATTTATCGCAGCATTTGGAACACTCCTTTTTCATGATCCATTTATTGCTCTTGTCTTCCCCCCAAGCTCTGTATGGAGAGGCTGGATTTCATTCATAGTTGTAAGTCCTACGCATAAAACAGGGCCCAGAACAATTGTTTTCTGGAATTAGTAAGTGGGTATGTGAACTCAGCGCATGTTTGCTACACAGCGACATGTTCTTCTGGCTCATTGTGTCTGTATTACCAAACAAGTCAGGGCTCAGCAGATCAAGATAGCTCATAATTTCAGACCCTGAAAGCTGTGGGAAACACATGGGTTCCTATCACCTGATGACTCATGTCTACCCCAAGTTATATTTTTAATTTGCAGATTCAAAGCAGTAAACATGTTTCTTGGGCAACTCAAACCTCAACTCAGCCCTGATTATGCATTTGCATCACTTCTCCCACTATTAGCTCTTTCCTTGATTTGAGACATTCATCCCCACTGTTTATTGTGGCATTTCATTAAAATATGGTGGTTATGTAAATAATAAGTCAATCCCCTTACTTCCCAAAAGCCCTCAGTATGGAATGGCTCCTCCTCCTCTCCTTAAGATTACCCTCAATCTATTCATAAATATTACTGGGCTTTGTTCCCTAAGGGCCCATGCTGTACTATGATAGCTTTTAAGGGATTTACTCAGAAAGAAGAACCTGTAAATAAGAAGTAGAAGTTCACTTTCTAATGTCTTTTTGTTTTCTTTTAAGTCATTTGCAGTTATAGATTTTGTGCTAAACAATTCTTGTGTAATAATGACTATCTTTTACTCAATCAACAAACGCCATCTGAGTGTCAAACATGCCATCAGAAATTGAAGGTACAAAGATGAAGTAGATCCAGGCTTCAGTCTTAGGACACCTACCAGAGGAGAAAGCCTTAAATAAAAAAGAAAAAAAAGAATTACATTAAAGTAAGATGAGAGCAGTTCCTCCCAGAAAATCAAGTATATAGCTCTGTTATTATAGCCTGATGATCTGTTCTCTTATATGTCATTGTTGTACTAAACTGCAGACCCTGGAGCATTGTGACCAAAGAGAAACCTTGCTTAGGAAAATTTGAACGCAATCCTTTTAATCATTCTGTTTTAACTTATTAGAATTTTATTGTTGCTGTTTGTTTATTACATAAAAGGAAAAATAAAGTGACAAAAAATTGATCTATGATCCCACATTTAGATTATTTTCTTCATCTGCCAGTTCTCTTCTTTGCTTCTGTGGTCTGGACCGGGACAGTTGCTTTAGGGCTGGGAAGCACCAACAGTGTTTTTGAGTTTACTTATATGGGTAAGAGTCAAAGAAAGTAGAACTCTTAACTTCAATTCTAATTTTCCCTCCAAACTAGACTGAGAATCAGAAGAATTTAGATGAAAATGTTATGTGAGAAATAATTTATTCCTCTTCTTTTACAGATAGAGAGGGGCAGCATCATGACCTGGGCAATACAGCCGTGTTGGCCCAGGGAATTATGGAGACACAAGCTCATGTCTTCTTCCCTCATGTCCTATGTTCAAAAATAACAATAAAGGGGCACCTCTGCCTTCAGCTCAGGTCATGATCTCGGGGTCCTGGGATCGAGCCCCGCATCGGGCTCCCTGCTCAGCAGGGAGCCTGCTTCCCCCTCTCTCTCTGCCCGCCTCTGCCTATTTGTGATTTCTCTCTTTCTGTCAAATAAATAAATAAAATCTTAAAAAAAAAAACAAAACAGTAAAAGTGACAGGGAAATTTACAAGTAATTGGTGTATATTCCAGATGGGGTGATAGTAAACTATTTGGGGTCCTTCCTTTGAAAGCTAAAAGCTAACAGATGAAGGTGACGGTCATGA
Organism: Potos flavus; assembly: GCA_028534135.1. Taxonomy (NCBI): domain Eukaryota; kingdom Metazoa; phylum Chordata; class Mammalia; order Carnivora; family Procyonidae; genus Potos; species Potos flavus. Next base: position 6,957,816 of record CM052885.1, on the reverse strand, counting down.
AAAAAAATGGGTTAGGCAAATTTGAACTTACTCCTTTCCGGTTTTATATCTCCTGACCAGAACACACATACTCCAGATCTATCTATTCAACTGCCTACTACTCATTTCCACCTGCAGATTTCCCGGACATGTGCCTATCTTAGTCACTCTCTCCACACCACACCACCACCAGGCCAGATCTCACTCAGAAGAAGGAGCCAGTGGCCAAGCCAGAAATCTACAGATTTCCTGCCCCATTCTCCACTGTCTCTCCAAACAATCCAGTTCCAAGGCATTGGCCAGCCTACAGGCGAAGTTTGAATTACAAGATCACACAGTGAGTTGGAATCAGAGGAAAAACTCACCACACCTCATCTACTGCTATTTCGTGCTGCCCCTTCTTTTGACTTATCCCGCCTTTAAGAACCATACTTATCAAGCAATCCTACTATGTGTCTAACCCAGCTCTATCCTGTTGTGTTGAAAACCATTTGATCTTGTTATTTTCTAATTTAATGAAGCAGAGACGTGGGACAGTAAAAGCGAAAGTTCAAGGCCATGAGGTTGCACGGAAAGTAATATGAGTACTTTGCTCTTCAGAAGGTCACATCCCTCTCGTAAGTCACTATAATTTGAGAAAGAGTTTCCCTGAGTGAGTTGGGAGCCACATAACGGGAAGCACTGAGGACAAACTGGGGAAATGATTTTTACTGAGCTCCAGGGTGGGCTTCGAAGAGGAAATATTACACCCTAACCTTAAAGCACTATAAGAATTTCAAAATGTGTACGGAGCATAAAAATCCTATGTGGGAGAAAATAATGACCAAAGCACAGTGCCAGAAAAAATGTCAGATTTAGACAGTCAGTAATCATATGCTGCCTGCAGAGTCCTCCTCTCTTTCTTCTTACCCCATAAAGCATTTCAGGCACCGTGCCTTCCAGAAGGCTGGACAAATTCTCCCTCTCCAGTCTGGGTTAGGGCCCCTTCCTCTGCACTTCCATTTCAACCAGTGTGAACCTGAGTTAACACACTCTGGGTTACCATCTGATTACGAGTCTATCTCCCTCTGTGGACCGTGAGTTCTTTGCCAACAGAAACCAAATCTTGTTTATCCATGGGTCCCAAATGTCAAGCACAGGGCTTGATTCATAGTAGGAGACAGTCACTGTTTGCTAACACGAATGCATGAAGAAGTAGGTACTGTAGTTAGACACAAACTCCTTTGGATTGAAGGCAGGAAAGAACAGAGAAATTTTGCAAAAGTGGTAAGAAAGCAAGAGTAGAAAATTAGGTTAAACAAAACAAAATGGTTGAGCATATATCATGAATGTTTATTATATATGTAAATGTTTATTATATATGTATTATTATAAATTATATATTTATTTGTGGTACATACTATATAATTATAGTATGTTTATGTATATGTTACTTACATAATTATGTATATGTGTGTGTGTGTGTGTATATATATATATATATACATATATATATATATAACTTAAGGGAATGGCTAATCTGAAAAGATTCTAAATAAAAAATGTAGAAGCCAAGTGCCAAGTGGAACTAGAATCCAAAGATAAGAAGTAAAACATCGGCTCCCCCTGGGGGCATCTGTGTTCGTCTTCTGGAAAGAGCACCCACATCTAAATAGCCTCTGGGGGACAGAGGCAATGCCTAGGGCCTGCACAAGGAATGTACCTGGACTGAAGACTCCTGCATGAAGCCAGAATAACCAATAAGTACATCCTTAATCAATAAAAAGGTAGGAGAGAAAAATTACCCTCCAATGAAGAGTACAATGAAACCTGTCTATCCACCTTTGGTTTTTGAATGCTTGGGGGTGGTGGGTGGGGAGCGATGTGGAGAGAAAGGAAGAAATAGAGAATTATTAACCAACAATTGGATCTCAGGTATCTTTGGGGTCTGAAATATCTGTGTATTCCAAAAAGGTCCGAGCCAAGAATTTTATGTGATCGTTGTGGGTAATCTACTTAGATTCCTAGCCCAAACAAAAGCAGACATTTGCTGGAATAATTAGAGAACTCAAACCAACTTCAAATAAGTTGAACAGATAACATTTCAGGGAATAGTAAAACAGCAGGAACAATATACACACACACATACAAGGGAACTGGGTACCATGATGAGGTTGGCCAAAGAAGCCAACAGTGTATTATATTAAATTATGCAAAGAATTCAGACACAAAGATTCATATAAGTATAACTGTATACAGATATGCTAAAATAAAAAGGAATCAAAGATAGAATTAAGAGACAAGTTTTAAAAATGACCAGGTAGATTTGAAAAATAACCAAATAAATTTTCTATAAATTAACCCTATAATAATTCAAAGTTAGTTGGCCAGCAGATTTAACAAGCTGAAGACTGATCACCAGTAATTATCCATAATGCAGCACAGCAAGACTGACATAAGCCATGAAATAAATAGTGAAAGACACAGAATGAGGAGATCCAACATTGATCAGAGTTCCAAAACGCTGTTGTTGTTGTTTTTAATTGAGAAAAAGGGAAGAGTCAAAACTTAGTATCATAGTAACTTAAATTCTTCAGGACTGATGAAAAAACCGAGTCTTCATATTCAGACAGTCTAACATACCCCAAGAAGGATAAATTTAAAGAAGCAATCTTATCATCTAGATACATTTAATAAAACTAAAAGCCCCTGGGGACAAAGAAAAGAAATTAAAAGTATCAGAAGGAAAGGACACATTTCCTGTAGGAGGAGGGGTAATTGTACTCACAGTAACTCACCACCAACAATGGAAATCAAAACTAGGAAAGAAGTACCTGATGGTAAAAGATATTAACTGCCAGCAAAATATCTTTTGAGAAAAAAGAGCAAAATCTAAAAACCTAATACGCACAAGCCTAATAATCTTTATAATCCACAGATATGCACTAAATAATTTCAAAATATATTCTTCAGAAAGAAAAAAAATCTCAGGAGGAAGGTCTGAAAAAGACAGAAATGGTGATCAGAGAAAATGATGTGACTACATCTAAGCTGATACTGACGGTAAAACAATAGTACCAAATTCATAAGGTTAAAAAAAAGGGAGAAGACAAACCAAAACACTGTTAACAATTTTATTCAGAAGGGGAATAATGAAAATGAAAGAAATAAGAGTTTTTTATTGTTTCAGAGAAAGATAAGGCTATTAATTAACTTTATAGTCCACCAATTTAATGAGTCATAATTTCTAGGCTAATCAATGAAAAGTAGACTATTTAGTTTCCAAATCAGTAGAAAAGAGGATGAAAAATAATAATCTAGAAAAAAATACTTGATTTCTAAAGGAAAGCAAGAAAAAAATTTTTCTAATAGGAAAAAAATGTGGCAAGTAGAATGCAGGAAACAAATAGAATTTGCAAAATTACTTGAAGCTTATTGATAATAACATGAAAATGTAAAAATTATTAGAGAATAATTGAATAATAAAACACATATATATTCCAGGGTCCTACCTAAGACACAAACATAGAAATACTTCTATTTATGTAAAAAAAAATGTGTCTTTTAAAATAAGAAAAAGAGAAAACTGGTCTGAACACGGAATGTGAAGCCCCTGCATTTGCTTACACTGAGCCTGAATTCTGCAATTTTTCTGCTCAGTCATTTTGCCCCAAAGAGAAACATTCTTATCACTCAGAACCCTGTGTTCATGGTGATCTTTTTCTTAACTGCCATCTTAGTGTGAGGGTTCAAGTTCTTCTATCACCATTAGAGCTGACCTCACACTATCTTGAAATGCACTTGATGCTTCATTTCCTCTCTGCAGAAATGTCACAGACTCCCTCCTTCTTTGCTTCCCCTTACGGATGCCAGCAGCCTGCTGCTCTTCCTCAACAGCAGATTTCCAGGGAAAGGACAAATATCGTCCCTGGCTTTGTCCCCTTTAACCCTCTCAAAAACTTTATGAGGTGGCAGATTCCCAGGTTAGGAACAGAGACTTTGCAAGGAAAAATCATTTTTCTAAGCTAACAAAGACAGGGGATGATAGAGATTGAGGTAGGAGCCAGGATTTCCAAATCCAAATCTCGTGCCTCGCTCCTGCACCAAGATGCCCTATCGGCCCACACTGGTGTTGGGAAAACCACATGAAATGTGTTCAGAAATTATTCCAAATTCATCAAGCACTAGACAAATATCTGTGACCATTAATAACCCCAAATCTTGTTTGCCACTGGTATGAATTCTCCCTGGGCAACATCAGCCTATTATCAAACATACCTGTGCTGATTTAAGGAGGGCATACCAGCAAGTCCTTCTCCCCTCCAACATTAACATCCTCAAAAATGGGGATGGATGGATGGATGTCAAAATGGATGTCAATAGGACAGCAAGATCATTGTCTTAACACTATAGGGCTCTAGTCAAATGCAGGAAACCAGGTTGGAAGAGCCACTTGAACTTTCATAGCCACTTAAGTTTAAGACCTTTGTCTACGGAGACGTTCGCCATCCGCTGTTTAATGGATAAGAAGAGAAAGAACTTATTGTGCTTTTGAGGCATTTACTGGGACCACTTCTGCTCTTGACCATTTGTGCCGTAAATGTTAAGTGTAAGTTGGTAGTTAGACAGACAAATCCTCATTGGGTAGGTAGTGGTTTCCTGGGTTCTCAAAAGACTCCTCTATCAGGGCCAGGAAGGTCCAGAAGAGTGGGTGCTTGCTTCGACAGCCCCCAGTGACTGCTGGCGACTGGTCCAGACCAGCTGGACAGCCCCCAGACCCTCTACCTCAGCATGGTGACTCCGAACTTTATCACCATAACTGTTTGTGTATTTTTCTATGAGGAACGACACAGAAATTGGCTCAAGGCATGAATCATGTCAAAAGTTACAGAAAGCCTAATGCTGGCTGCAGGTACTAACTTTTACATGGTTTACAAATGGAGAAGAAATAGCAAAAGCGAAGAAAGGGGAACACGGGGGAAAAAACCTTCCTTAATTGGCAGAGATACATAACAGAGGAGTAACAAGAAATGCTGGCAGGCAAGGTTAAATACTAAAAAGGGAGCATCCCAGGAAAGATCTTTATCATAGAGAGCTTGTTTCCTTTCATTCTGGGATCCTGAAGGCTAAAATAAGTAGCCTTGGTTCCAAGAGACCTGTTTTCTTAAAGGGCAAAGAGCAAATATATTAAAGTGTTCCTGGTGCCTTTGGCAATGATCTAAAGGGAAAATCCGGCTACTTCTGGATTGATGTGCGTATACGTAGCAGGAGGGCCCAAGAGGGACCCTGGATATCAGAATAAACAAAACAAAACAAAACAAACAGACAAAAAAAAATTCAACTGAATTCTTTGGAACATCCATTTCCTAGCTTAAAATTAGAAAAATGTCTTCATATGGCCATTGTGAAGAGGAAACGAGCCAAGTTGTAGAAAAAGAGAAAACCGTAAAGAATGTTTTGTAAATCAAGGACTCGTTGTGACCAAATCCTTCCCCTTTCTTTGGCCCAAGAATTGAATACAGCATCAAGTCTACGATAATAGTGATACATGACCAATAACATAAACTTACACATTGCAATAAAAAATGTCAAAGTCCCAATTTTATGTAATAAGATAAATAATAATTTATTAATGTGATCTCTTCATTGATCATAACATTTTTATGCCTTGTTCTTCTGATTAGGTCATCATAATTTATACTTCATTTTAACTTCATTTTTAATTTATGTAACTGAAAGCGACAACAGTCACTTCTTGGCAAATACGAAATCACAAATGATTTTTGATCATTTTTATTTCTTAGAAGGCTCTTTCTGCTGACGCAACTGTGACTAGAAGTATTAAAAGGATTGTATAGTTTGTGAAAATGCTGATAAATTCTTTTTAAATATAAATTATAATACCTGTAGAGCTGATGATTCTTACAGTTTTTCTAGGAATATTTAACTATAATCGATTTTCACTAATCATCAGGAAAATGCAAAATCAAAACCACAGAAGATATCACCTCACATGTATTAGGATGACTAGTATCAAAAAGACAGAGATAACAAGTGTTGGCAAGGATGTGGAGGAAAAGGAGCCATTATGCACTGTTGGTGGGAACGCATGCTGGTGCAGCAATTATAGAAAACAGTATGGAGGTTCCTTAGGGAATTAAAAATAGAACTACCATGTGACCAGCAATCCTACTTCTGAGTATATAACCAAAGGAAATGAAATAAGTTATGTCTAAGAGATATCTGCACTCCTATGTTTATTGCAACATTACTCACAATTGTCAAGATACGGACACAACCTAAGTGTCCATCAACAGATAAGTGGCTAAAGAAAAATACACACACACACACACACACACACACACAGTGGAATATTATTTAGTCTTAAAAAGGAAGGAACTTTTGCCATTTGCAACAACATAGATGAAACTAGAGGACATTATGCAAAGTGAAATAATCCATGCACAGAAAGACAGATACTGCATAACTTCATTGATATGGGGAATCTAAAATAGCCATTCATAGAAGCAGAGAATAGAATGGTAGTTACCAGAGACGGTGGGGGAGGGAGGGAAAGGCAGAGGGAATGAGAAGACATTGGTCAAAGGATACAAAGTTTTAGTTATGCAAGATGAATGAGTTCTGGAGATCTAATGTATATCACGGTGAGGATAGTTAACAATATTGTATTGGGTACTTGAAATTTGCTAAAGGGATAGATCTTAAATCTACACACACACACATACACACACACAATGGTAATTATGTAGAGGTGAGTGATTATTCATTTAATTATGGTGATCTTTTCACAATGTATACATTTTAAAGCAACTTCAGTGTAAATAATTTTTATGTCAAAGATATTTCAACAAGATTATGAAATGAAAAAAACAGAATAGTTAGTTTTAAACAATATAGGAATATTACTTCTATATGGAGAGATCATTTATGGAAAGGTATTGTTGGTCATTTCAATGACTTCATAAAATTTATAAAATGGACCAGTAGACAAGAGGATGACAAACAACCTGCCCTGTTTCGTCCAAGACCATCCAGAATTCAGTCGTGCACCTCTCAGTTCTGGGAAATGGAATTTTTGGGTAATTTTAATAAAAAATAAAATGGTTCTACCTTTACAGCTTCCTTGGTGTATCTCAAAGAGATTTTTCTAGTGGAAGCCTCTTAAAATAGGCATAATTCTGTTAGATTTTTAAAATGAATTTAATTTAAAATACAAGATCATACAAGGTCATTTGGATATTTCCTCTGACATTTTCTACAACTCGTGCTGGTCATACAAGCAACCGAAAGTGGCTTTGCAATTTGTGTATACTTTAAAATATCTATTCATGCATTCTATCACTATATCTGTAATTATAATAAAATTAATTTTAAAATTATCTTACTCATCAAAAATGCATTCATCTCAAGCTTCCTATAACAATAGTGTTCTTTTTCATCAAATATTGTAGTCAGCAAATTTAATTTCTATTTCTAGGCCTATGGATATTTGCTTTGTTCTACTGCCACAATTTTCAAAACCAGAGATTTTAAACCCTTTAAAGAGTTCTCATAAATGCCTTTTATGTTTTATTGCAATGTTCACATATACACTTTTTTTTATTGAAGTGAAATTCACATAACATATAATTAACTATTTGAAACTACACAATTCAGTAGCATTTGGTGCCTTCACAATGTTGTGAAACCACCACCTTTCTATAGTCTGAAAACTTTGATTGCCCCAGAAAAACACCTCATATGTATTAAGCATTCGTCCTTGTTTCCCCACCCCTATACCCTGGAAATTATCAATCTGTTTTCCGTCTGTGTGAATTTACTTATTCTGGATATTCCATATGAAAAGAATTACTCAACACGTGACCTTTTGTGTCGGCTTCTTTCACTGCACGTAGTGTTTTCAAGGTCCGCCCAAGTTGTAGCATGTGTGAGTGCTTCATTCCTTCTACAGGCTGGATAATTGTAAGTGTGTACCACGCTTTGTTCATCCATTCATCCATGATGAACATCCGCTTGTTACCACTTTTTCATTTTTGTGAATAGTCCTGCTGTCGACAGTCATGAAAAAGTATTTGTTTGAGTGCCTGTTCTCTATACTTTCTGGGTATATACCTATGGGTTGAATTGCAGGATCATACAGTAATTCTATATCTGACTTTTTTTTTTTTTTTGAGAGAGAGAGAGAGAATGAGCATGAGCTGGGGGAGGGGAAGACGGAGAGGGAGAGAGAGAATCTTAAGCAGGCTCCACACCCAGCACTGAGCCGGAAGCAGGACTCAATCTCAAGACCTTGAGAATATGACCTGAGCTGAAATCAAGAGGTGGAGGCTTAACCAACTGAGGCACCCAGGCCCTCTTATGTTCAACTTTTTGAGGAACCACTGAACTATTTTCCAGAGGGGCCGAACCATTTTACATTCCCCCAGGAAGCATTCCTATTTTTCCACATGCTTGTCAACATTTGTTATTTTCTGTTGTATGTGGTGTTTTTTCTGTTTATTTTTGTGTTTGTTTGTTTGTTTGTTTTTTGTTTGTTTGTTTTTTAATAGCAATCCCGGTGAAGTAGACCTCAGTGTGGTTTCAGTTTGCATTTCCTTAGTGCCAATGCTGCTGTACATCTTTTCATGTTCTTGTTGGATATTTGTGTATCTTCTTTGGAGAAATGTCTGTTCAAGCCTCTCTGTCCATCTGAGGGAGACTGTCTTCTTCTTGTTGAGATATATATATACAGCTATATATTGATATATATATATATATAGCTTCTTGTTGAGTTTATATATATATAAGCTTTAATATATAAGCTATATATCCAGAATATATAAGCTATATATTCTGGATACTAAACCTTTATATCAGATTTATGATTTGTGATTACTTTCTTTCATTCTGTAGGTTGTCTTTTCACTTTCTCGATAATGCCCTTTGATGTGTAAATGTTTTCAATTTCTGTGAAGTCCAATTTATCTATTTGTCTTTCATTGCTGATGCTTTGGATGTTAAATCCAAGAACCCACTGTCGAATCAGAGGTCATGAAGATTTACCCCTGTGTTTTCTTTTATTAATTGTATTTGTACCTATTAATGGGGTTTTAGTTCTTATGTTTAGGCCATTGATCCATTTTGAGTTAATTTTCGTATACGGAGAGAAGTAGGGATCCAACTTCATTCTTTGGCCAATGGTTTTCTAGTTGTCCCAACACCATTTATTTAAGAGATTGTTTTTTCCCCTTTGAAAGATCTTGGTACCTTTGCTGAAAATCAATTCACCATAAATGTTTGAGGTTGTTCTGGTGTCTCATTTCTATTCTATTGATCTCTATGTCTATCCTAATGCCACTACAATGCTGTTTTTTTTTTTTTTTACAATGCTGTTTTGATTACTATAGTTTTATAATAAGTTTTGAAATTGTAAATGTGTGTGAGGTGTCCAACTTTTTTTTTTTTTATTTTGTTTCAGCTATTTAGGACCCTTTGAAATTCCATATGAATTTGAGGATCAGCTTTTCCCTTTCTGCAAAAATAACAACAAAAGTCCTTGGAATTTTTATAGCATTTTATTGATTCTATAGATTTCTTTGGGGAGCAGTCTCCTTCACAATATTAAATCTTCTGCTCAATGAACACAGGATGTCTTTCTACTTATACATGATACATGACTGTTGCATGATCTCGTCTTGTTTCACTTCTTCCAGAAATGTTTTATAGTTTTCAGTCTATAAGTCTTTTACCTCCTCTGTTAAATTTATCCCTAGGTATTTTATTCTTGGGGTGGTATTTTAAATGGAATTGTTTTCAATTTTTTTTTTTAAATATCCATTGCTGATGTAGAGAAACACAACTAATCTTTGTGTATTGATCTTGTACCTAGCGACTTTGCTAAATTTTTTTTTTTTATATAACTCTAGTAAGATTTTTTGGTGAGTGCTTTGGGATTTCCTGTATATAGAACATGTCATCTATGAACGGAGATAGTTTTACTTCTTCCTTTCTGATGTGGAGTCCTTGTATTTGTTTTTCGTTCCTAACTTCTCCGGCTAGACTTCCAGCACAATGTTGAAGAGCTAGACTCAGAACTCTACAACACTGCAAGTCACTACTGTCTGTGATACTTAGCACAGTCCCTTTCCTGCACACCCACTGACTTTTGGACTCAGTTCTAACACTTAGAAATCTCCCTCATGAAGAGTTTGGGTAAATTCTTAATTCATTTGTTAAAATATATAAAAATCACCACATCTTCAGATGTTTGCAGTAACAACTGATTGACATGGGGAAAGGCTGACATTTATGAGGCAAATTGCAAAAATAAAAATAGAGGGGGAGAAAAAGAAAGCTTTACCAGGTATTTGAAACTAAAATATGTATATCAAAATGCATGTCAAAAGCCAAGGATGAAAGTCTTCCATTTTGAGCTGTGTTTTTATAAAGATACTTTTCAGTTGTGATTACTTTTTTAAGCTAACAAGTCAATCAAATAAGCTTAAAACCAGATTCCTAATCAACATATTGCAAGGAATTAAGCCAAGACTTAAAAAAATATATATAGTCCATCATACTGTTCTTGCTAAAATAGGTATTAATAAATAATTTTAGTTAAAATACTTTATTGAATTGAAAAAATACATCATTTTAAAACTATATCTCTTACTTTTAAAATGTATATTTACAAAACAAATGAAAGTTAGTCACAAATAAATACAATAGTATATTGGGGTATAGGTCCAAATAGTCCTTCCTAATAGTGTTGAACGATCAAAAGGCTTAGAGACCATTGCCAGAGACATTTATGTTTATAATTTATCTCTACTCTCAGACCTTAAAATTGAAGAAATCAGTTTTCATTTCTGGTTCTTTTTTAATCCTCTGCAGCACATGGCAGAGTATCTTGCACATGGCAAATGATGGGTAATTATCTGTCAAACAAATGAGGAAATAAATACATGACTGTTGCATGATCTGCAAATAGCGATTGACTACCCAGCTACCAACTCTCAGTAAAGGAACCGTTTTCACTCTTACACTATCTTATTGCAAGACAACTGAAATTATGGAGCCCTCGTGACTTCCCTTCCAACTTCCTCTGTACTCTGGCCATCCTTTCAACGTGTCTGTAGCATTCTCTCTACCTAGTAGGTGTTACTAAATAGATGCTAATTTAACGCAGACACACTTCCATAGTGAGACATGATTCGAATATTTCCATAGCAAACAAAAGCCATTCAAAATTAAGTGAATATCCCAAGAGAATAAGAAACAATAAATCTTAAAAGAATGCAGTAGAGATATTTTTTGCAGCCTTCCATTTAAAAAGCTTTTCTGTAAACGTCTTTAAATTTAACCTGTGAGTCTTAGTGAGGTACACCCCAAACGGTCAGCCACACATACCTGTGCACTCTAGCTGAGATGGGCAGGAGGAAGGTGCATATTTGGGACACAGGTGTGAGCTGGCAAAGAACGCTTCTGCAACATTGTGCCCACAGTGGCTTCTTGTTGAAGAAAAGCAGATTTCTACCTTTTCATCATGTTTCAGATGATCCGTTCTAACACCTAAAGCTGACTAAGCCACTGGTCCCACCCAACATTTTGCCGCGCCTCCCCTCTTCGCTCCGGGTACAGTCCAAACTCCGCGGAGCGGCTCTCGGGGCCTGGCTCCGCCTTCTGCTTCAGCCTCAGCCCACCTTCCTGCTCCCAGGGAGTGGCACCTTCAGGCTTTTGTGGAAACTGTTGCATCTTCTTTGTACCCAGCCCCCTTGCCTGAGAACTCACTGGTCTCTCAGAACCCAGCTCAGGCATCCCCTCCCCACAAAGCCCTGTTGGGAGCCGCACTGTCTCTGGCCCCGTGGGCATTGGCTAACTGCCCTCTCCCCTGCACGAGAGGGGGCTCTCTGCATTTGCCCGCTTGGCGGGCAGAGTGCTGCCACATAACAGATGCTAACTAATTACTGAAGGGGCCAAGGAACAAACTAGTGAATGAGTCAAAGCAACACAAATATATCGATTTGTCTTTATGCCCACGGAACACAAAAGTGAAGAGAAGGAGTGACTTTTTGTTACCGGGTTAATAATCTCACCTCCTTTGAAATTTTAGTTGGCCGAATTCACACACAGATGTCTGTCTTTCATCTCTCCATTCCTCCAACAAATATGTGTTACCTGCTCTGTGCCGCATGTGTCATTAAATTGAGTCGTATGACAGTTGCTGATATTAGATAATTTTTTTTAACCGTTTCATATGGTTCAACCTCCTGTAAGCACTGTAGGGGAAAAGTGCCTCTCTCTGGTCGAAGCTAGTGGGGAAGTCAGGGTATATACACGGAAAGTTCTGGTATGTACTAAGCACTCCTGAAACTCTCCTCTTTTTAAAGTTATTCCAAATAAAATACCAAGAGCTCTTGAATCAGGAAAGCCTTTGCCTCAAATTCATCTGTAATCGATTAGTTTGTAAATGGTGGCTATTGAAAAGCCAGTTTGATCTAAGGCGAGTAATGGAAAATAACAATATCCATAAACCAATGGAGAAAACATTTGCCCACACTTGCCTGCTGAAAAATAGAATGGTGGTGTATTTTAAAACCAGGATACTCTAAATATAATACTTTCCTGAAGACATGATGAGTACTGACAGCATGACAGATGCTTCATGTTGACTGAGAGCAGAGCCCGTGCCTGCTGAAGGGACCTGCACCCCAAATTCTGCAGACATCACAGAGAAAGGAGGGAAGGTGCAAGCCTTGTGATGAAGTAAGCCCAAATGGCTTCTGCCACAAATGGGTCTCCAGGAACCTCAGGGTTGGTTTCTGTAGAAAGCCAGCAGAAAAGAACTTAAAAAGGTGTTTTTCTTGTTAAAATCATACCCTAATAGCTCTCCGAATTTCCTTCCAGCCTACTACCTCATGGACGCGGCTGGAAGCCTTGGAAACGGGTCTGCGTGCCCTCTTTTCATCCCTTTCATTCCCCACCAGAGTGCTATGAAAACGGAATCACAGGTTTAAAAGGCTGTTTTTCTTCCCGTCTAAGTAGGAGGCGAAGCGAGGCTGATTTAAGAACCTGGAGGGATTACGGGAGCAGAGCTTCCGCACGCATAGACTGCGGTGGCCTGGACACGCACCGGACACATCCCAGCACTCCACGACCTATTTGACCACTGAAATATCAGAATTAGAAAGTCATGAGTTTGTAGGATGGTGCTATACCCCAAACGTATCATGTAGAATCAGAGCCCCAGGTTCAAATTCGTGTTCAACCACTCAACGATTTCCTCTCTATACCTCACTGGGCTTCAATTTCCTATCTGGAAAAAAAAAAAAAAAGAGAATAACACATGCCACAAATGATTGTGAATATTAAATAATTATCTTTGAAACAGTCAAGCATAATACCTACTCTGTGGTAGGTGAGTGAATATTCAATCTCAGTAAATGTGAGCTAAATTCAAATTTACCGACACTGATTACATACCTATTCTCCTGGAATATCTATTCTTCTGCTCAGCAGCTTTCATCCATTCAGTCCTTGAAGCTCGGCGAGTGAGCTGTGACAAGAGTGATGATTACAATCAGAGCAAGTCATCTGACTTGGGTGTGCACAGTTTAATAACTGTAAGGGTCCAGTAGCCCCACGCTGCAATCTTCTGTTGGCAGAAGTATCGCTTGGTGATCTGAAAGTGCTTAAAATTGCGCTTCAATCCCATCCATGTTATGGGGCTAGTAAGAAACTCTTCAAGAGCAAACATTGTCATTGAAGACTGTACTATCCTAACAGCTGGGTTGTGGGCAATATGACCCACATTTGCTTTATACTTCGTTTCCGTTACAAAGTCCTGCTTCTGGCATATAGGAACAAGTGACAAAACCTCTCTAAGCCCCAGTTGGTTCATCTTAAAATAGGTCTAGTGATAGAATTATGAGGAATAGCTAGGATCAAGTATATTAGCTCCTTTAAGTGTCTGGGATATGTTCAATACTCAGTAAGTGGCAGTTAGTATCATTATGGTGTTGAAGGTGAGCAATTGTAGATATAAACTCTGATTTCCTAATTACTAGCCCTGTGACTTTGGTAATGAAACTTTTTCTGAGTCCCTGGTTTTTTTCATCTGTTAAGTGGAATTAATGATCCTAATCCCATGGGATTGTTATAGAAACAAGAGAATATAATGAAAGCCCTCATCCCTCATAGACTTCATGGAGTCCTTTTCTTTTCTTTTCTTTTCTTTTCTTTCCTTTTCCTTTCTTTTCTTTTCTTTTTTCTTTTCTTTCTTCTCTTCTCTTCTTTTCTCTTCTCTTCCCTTTTCTTTCCTTCTCTTTTCTTCTTTTTCCTTTCCTTTTCTTTCCTGTACTCCTCTGTCGCAGGTGCTCTGAGTTAATCACCCTTAGGATGTCCTTGAGAGCTTGACTCAACAAAGAGAGTTTCTAAAGAAGACCCCAAGGACACAAAGTGAGTTCTGATAAGAATAAACCATTTCCCACAGCAATAGCACAGTCTGGATTTTTTTTTTTTTCCTCCCTTATCTTATGAGTATACGTGTGTTGAAAGGGGTCAGTTCACACTTGTGTCTGCCTCTCAGCTATTTTTCAAGCTACCAAGGTTTGGCTGAGGGCTATAAAATAAGACTAAGTTCTAACAGTTTAAGAAGCGTGCCCAGAAAACTAACCAGAGCAGGAAAGAGAGAAAAAGCATTAGAAAAGTGCAGATGGGTTTTGCAGCTGGGTAGAGGAACATTAGCATGAGACACAGGAAAGTGTTGCTTACAGAGCCCAAGTTTTGCTTAATACAAAGGTTACCATAACTTCGGTGTGAATAAGAGCATGTTTAAGGTATGATGCTGCTTATGCCGTTTATCGTTCCTCTATCCAGAAAGGTTTTCAGCTTGGCAGTATTTTCCCCTCCACTAATCCAACTCCTCTTGGAAAATGTCATTCTGCTTGAATTTTCATAGTTCTGCCCCTCACACAGGCACCTGGGATTTCCGGATCAAAGCTGCCGATCCTATGAAACTAGGAAACAGTGGGTGTTGGAGAAGCAATTCATTGCTGTGGGTGCCCAAGTGGGTTAATTTCAAAGAAATGTCAGCCAGTTTCTTCTCTGCCTGTTTCCCTTGGTTTGCTTTTTCTTTATGCATAGGCAAAGGAGTTTATCTCTGGCATTTTCTCCTGGTTTCTCAAAACAGTCAGCTCCCATCTGTGCCTCATCTGGAAAAGGGTTCAAGTCACAGCTGCCCTTTGGCAATGAACGTGAGACATAGGGTGAGACGCAGAAGGGACCTGTCTGATCACCGTGGGCTGCAGCCCAATAGACAGGACTCTGAGGCACACTGTGGAAAGGGTTCTCCAGTCTCTGCCATGCTCTTCACAAGGCATGACGGGTTAAAAACATGCTTAAAGTGAGAGAATAAGGAAGTGGAGAAACGATCAGAACAAGCTGATCGCAAATTTCATTCTTCTTCCCTTGGCATGCTGTATAGTGAGGACTTCATGGGACAGATTTTTTTTTAGACAATATCCTGGCAGCAAGTCCTCGATTTAAAAATGCAGTATAATCCAGTGTAACTCTGCTCAACTCGGTGTCTTTCAGGAGCTTAGGGATGATTAGTAGCGCCCCAAAACCTGCCAATAAACATCAACATAATTGTGTGTTTGGGAGGAAACACTCACTTGTGTGCAATTTGTTGTTTGTTCTGAGGCCCGTCACAGGATCCTTACTTAATTGATGTAGATGGCTTATGGTACTGAAGTAACTGGGGTCCAGGGACTCTCACTACAGAGCTCCAAAGACCATCGTAAGCAACTCTCAGGGATCCTCTCGCAATTTCAGGTTTTGTAAAGAATTAGCCATAGGGCAGAAGTCACCTGAGGAGTAAGAGAAATGAGGGTCTCGAGTATGAGAAAGGAAAGCGGTATTATTCACATGCAAGGAAAACCACCCACAGCCATCCAGAGCAGCCCAACGGTAGGGACAGGGAGGAGAGGAGAACGCAGAGTCGCCTGAGCACCCATGGTGACTGTCCCCCGTCTGGCATTCCAGCTAACCCTCTCTTCCTCCATCCTCACCCATTTCCATCCAACATCCCTGCACGTACCAGATGGACTTTCTAATACACACTCCTGATTATGTCACTCTTCTTCTTATACCTTAGGTGGATTTTCATTAACTACAGGATAATGTCCAGGGCAAGAAGGATCTTTACAAAACTGAGTGCAGGGGCACCTGGGTGGCTCAGCTGGTTAAGTGTCTGCTTTTGGCTCAGGTCATGATCTCAGGGTCCTGGGATGGAACCCAGCAAAGAGCTCCCCACTCCCACTGGGGAGTCTGCTTTTCTTCTCCTGCCCCTCCCCCCACTCATGTGCTCTCTCTCTCTATCTCTCTCTCTCTCTCTCAAATAAATAAATGAAATCTTAGGGGGAAAAAAGGCTGATTGCATCCTTCCACCCCAGTCTGTATTATAAATAAACCCCAGTCTTTATTATAAATTGTTATAAATTGCTTCTAAAATAAACTTAATTGAAATTAAATAAGCATCTTAAGTAGAAAGACTATATTGATGAAATAAAGGGCATATTTGGCATACCATGTGATGTTGGAAAATTCTTAGAGTCATCTTTTGTAGAAAAGGAGTGAGGGTCGTGGGTGGGAACCCTGCCGTGTGTGGTATTCTTCCTACAAAAAAGACACGTGAAACGTAAGAGGAAGAAACCTAAAGGAAGTATGGGTATCACAGGACAGTAAAAATCAAGGTGGACCGCGGCGAGGCGCAAGGTTGGTGAGAAAGGCAGGAGACGGACGTCGAGGAGAGGATTCGCTGCGCTTCGGGCTGGCAGCTGCGGCAGGGAGCGAGGCCAGACTCTTCTGTGCTCCCGTGGAGTTCTAGGTTAAGAAAGGGAGCAGGAGAGTGAACCCCGGGCCCTCTGGTCTCACGGACTTCCATGTCCCAGGAGCAGAAGGCGGATGACCCCTTCCCGCGGGACACCTATGGGACCTGGAACTGGTTTCTTCCGACGCCCGGCCTAGCGCCCACCCTACAGACTTTGCTGCGGAGCTGGTGTGTGGCCGCACAGCACGGAGGGGACGGAGGGGACGCGATCCAGAACCGCACCTAGAAACGGGGACCGCGGAGCCTGGGGCCGAGTCGGGGACTGTCAACGCCGGGGAGCTGCGACAAAGTCCCACCAGGCCTCACTCCAGACCAATTAATCAGAATCTCCGAGGGCAGGGATTAAGAATTGGGTTTGGGGGGTTGGTGTCAGTTTATTTTTTACTTTTTAAAGCTCTCCAGATGGTTCTAATATGAAGCTGAGGTTGAACACGTTCGCTTCCCGCCGTGTGACCCTGAGAAGGGAACAGCTTCAAAAGTTCCTGCTGAAGCCGATCCCCAGGGCTGTTGGAGGGACGCAGAGGACCGAACCCGCACGTGTTAGCATTCTTTGTGCGCGCTCCGCTTTGAGATTCTCTTTAAGGAGCACACGTTCATACACACACGTGCATTTTCCTAGAACCCGGATCGCCTCCATTCCTTTCCTCACTGTCACAGTTGCTAGTCCAAGCAGAGTTTATAAAGCAGTCTCTTGTATTGTTAAAAAATAAATAAAACTGATTATCAGAGATCCAGGCTTCTTTTCTTGACCACAATCGGTTACTCACAATTCCTGTGATCCTGGGACCTATCTGCCTCATCAGTTTGAATTGCCTACTCTGTAAAATTAGAAGGTTGACATCGATGATCATTAAGGTCTTTCCCAGCTCTGAGTTTCTGATAATTCCATATCTTAATATTGAATATTGATACCATATAGATAAGATATAGAGATATGGCAGATAGTTAAATACGTGGGAAATGTTTTAGAAAATATTTATTGCTGAAAATATACTTGGATACTATTGTGTGAGTGTGTGTTCTTTGGTTTTGTCTACGTTTTACACAGAAGAAGAAAAGAACCCAAGAGTCCTTGCAGTTCTGGCGTGGAGCCTACATACAGGCTGTATAGATCATACAGGTGCACACATCTCTGCTCTAACATATGACAAGAGCATGGCCAACCCCAGTTTGAACCTTTCCTGGGTTCTGATTCCTCACCTATAACATGGGGATCACAATCATTCCTGCAAATAGCACGAGAATCCAACAGGTTAAACAGAAATTATCCAGTCCTACGCCTGACGCACCATACGCAGTCAATAGCTTCGCTATTATTATGTGATAATAAGTCAGCATACCCAACATCCTATGACAGGTGATGAGGACACAGACATGAGAAGTGACAGTGTGACCCAGGCAGAGAACGGTTTGCTAGAAAATCTACTCTTAGTCTATGTTTTGCCAAAGACACCAAGAATTAATCAATCTACCTTCTCTGCTAAGAAGCATGTTTACTCAGTGCATTTGCAATTTCCAAAACTTGAAACGTGAGTAAAAAAGAGAAATGATTCACAAGAAAATGTTTTGAGTTTTGTGAAAATCATGAGAAAATTCAGCCCAACAGTGCTCAAGATGTGGTCTGGAAATATCCTGGGATCCCTAGATCCTTTTTAGGGGGTCTCCCGGTCAACACGGTTGCCATGACAACACTGGGACTCCTCCACTTCCCCATATGTTTTTTCACTCTCATTCTCTTGCGGAGTCGCCTGACTTGCAATGCCCACCTTGCTCTTGCAGCCAATGGAATGTGTGCTTGTGTGTTCTTGTGCCTTAAAAAACTTCTCAGCTTTTATTTCTGGTGCCGTAAATATCAATAGTTGTAGCTCATTTAAACAGGGCCCTTTGGAATCTCTAGTAACTTTTAAGACTGGAAAGAGTTCTAAAAGGAAAAGGTTTGATGATCCTTGTTCTAGGTCATCAAATAAAGTCCACGTTAGTATACATTTTAGGATAGAAAAAAAAAATTCATAAGCCAAACATCTATAGGTTACCACATGCACCCCCTACCCCCAGTTCAATCTGGGTCAGTGTGTCTCAGCCATGATTATACATCATAATCACTGGGGAGCTTTAAAAAACTACCAATGCCCTGAATGCACAGCCCCCTCTACCAGACATTCCGATTTAATGGATATGCCAGGGGATCAGGAATTTTAAAAGCTCCCCAGATGAGTCTGTGATGCAGCTAAGTTGGAGAACAACGTGGCTGATGGCTGAACAAACTCTTTGATGGGCAAGAAAGGCAAGAGAGTGTCATCTACCCACCTGGGATCTTGGGGCTGAGCTCAAGCAGAGCCAGGCTGTTTGGATTGGGGAGCGCGAGCAGTTCTAGGGCTGTCCTCCCAGGGAATTCCTTCCGAACCTGTGCCCTTGGCCTGGCAGGTGAACCCAATGGTCCAAAACCTCAAATCTGGATTCTAGGAGCAAGCATCCCAGGTCTCTGCCCGTACGTTGTCCCAGCTTTCCTTGTTCTTTAAGCCCTGCGCAAATTTACCCATTAGTAATCCCAAACCTCCCCACTGTGCCCTCCTCTATTCTAAATTGATCAATCAAGGATCCATGAGAAGCAAAACCTTTCTTCAGTCTGTCAAGCCAGCACTCCTGCCAAGACCAAGCAGGCCGACGCACCCCACGGCCCTTCCTAAGGGCCGCTCCCCAGAAATCACAGCCAGGCCTGCAAACCTGCTGTCTGTGTCAGGAGACAGAAGACACCTGGGCCCAATCCCATGGTTGTCATGACAGCCAAGTCTAAAATAGACTTCCAGACACCAGAGCTGTTTGGCTGACTCTGACCTACATGTAAGCATAAATATTATTCGTGTTGGAAAGGAAGCAACCTTCTATTTTATTCAGAGAGATATTTAGAAATGCTGGCTGTGGATTTGCTCCATGGGGATTTTAGAAAGTTCGAAAAGGCTCCTAAATTGTGAAGATTATAAGAGCTCGTGCCATTTCTGATACCGTCCTTGTACGAGATGACAATAAACGTTCCTCTTTGCCATCTGGTGGCATGTTACGGATTCGGGCTGCATGTAGAGAAGGCCAGTGCTCGCCAGCTCTGCGATGCAGGGCAAACACTGTACTCATATTTATCCACCTGCTGCCACCTCGATCCATTCACAGGAAAACAAGGAGACGGACAACTGAGGAGGGGGAGGGGTGATACTTGGAGCAAGAAATGGTTAAGCCTCACGAAGAGCTTTTTACCTCTCTGGAAACAGTCTGCAATCAAGAAATCCCCAAATCCTTTCTCTCTCTCTTCATCTTGCCCCAATTCTTCATTTTGTTATCTTCGCTTTATCCATCAGAGCTCCACAGTCAGCGATCTGGGTTTTTTCCAAGCAATAATCCTGGCAGGGTCTGTTGACTGCTGTACTGATGGAAAGCACGGGCTCTCGACCTGGGCTGTCCGGTGGGGCAGCCGTGAGCCACTTGTGGCCGCTCAGCACTTGCAGTGTTACTGGAGTGAAAGGTACGCTGTACGTGTGTTTAATACACACCGGATTTTGAAGATTTCATAGGAAAAATTGTCACGAATTTTGCATTTGTAATTTTTATATTGATTATAAGTGGAGATGAAAATATTTTGGATATATTTATCTAAATAAAATATGTTATTTAAATTAATTTCACCTGCTTCTTTTTACCTTTTTTAATGTGGTTACTGCTTAGAGTTGTCAGGGTTCTCCAAAGAAACAGAACAAATAGAACATATATATGTATATATATATATATAGAGAGAGAGAGAGAGAGAGAATGAAAAAGAGAGAGAAACAAATAGAATATATATGTATATACTTATCTAGATATGTATATACATAGACATATATATGAGATAGAAAGAGAGAGATATTATAGAAATTGGCTCATGAAATTATGGAAGCTGAGAAGTCCCACAACCTGCCATCTGCCAGCTGGAGACCCAGGAGAACCAGTGATATATTTTAGTCCAAAGGCCTGAGAACCACGGGACATAATGTGTAAATCCAAGTCTGAAGGCAGCAGATGAGATGAGATGTCCCAGCTCTAGGGGAAGGCAGAAAAACAAAACAAAAGAAAATTCCTCCTTTCTCTGCCTTTTGTTCTATTCGGGACCTCTGTGGATTGAATGGCACCCCCCCATCCCACCACACACACACACACACACACACACACACACAGGAGAGCGAAGTCTGCTCTACTAAATCCACGGATTCAAGTGCTAATCTCATCTAGAAACACCCCCCAAAACACACTGAGGAATAACACTTAATCTGCGCACCCCATGGCCTGTCGAGTTGACACATAAAATTTACCATCTCACTGCTTCGTTTTGCTTCCTTAATGCGATAACTAAAATTTTCTAATTACATATGTGGTTTACATTACAGACAGATGGATAGAGAGATGATGGGAAGACCCACAGATGGTAGTTGATGATGAAGGAAGAGGAGGAGGCAAGGAAAAGGAAGGAGAGGAGGAGAAGGAGATTCAAAACTGCCTCAAGGTTGCCTTCTTGGAGAGACCTTTGACTACCTCCATTCATATACTGTCATATCACCATTTTTAATTTTCTTTATTTATCTGGCACTTACTCTTCTGAGATTATCTTGTCTGATCGCTTGTTTTCCCTCTCTAGGATGTGACCATAGGCTGCAGACCTTGTCTGACTTGGTCATCCCTTCATACTCAGCACTAAATAGATGTTCCATAAATCCCTTCTGGATGAATGAATAACTAAAGGAATGAATTCTGATTCTCCAGTCATGCTGATTTTTCTCTCAGGCCACATCCTGCTGGTCTTCTGTTTGTTATGTGACTCATAAGTCACAAATGCACAAGTCTCCTTCCAAACGCAACTCAAACATTAATCTCTGTATTGCTTCCTAGCACTCTTGTCTCGTCTGTGATCCCACAGAATCCCGAGCTGAGCATTTGTCACTGTGCTTCTAGGTAATTTTGCTTTCTTGTTTCTTCTCAGCTATGAATTCTTGCAGGGTGGGATCCCTGAATCCCTGTATCTTTGAATCCCCGTTGCTCATCAGGAAATCTGGCACCCTAACAAGGGAGAGAGGCAAGATGACTAGGGTCAGTGACTTGGGTTTGAATTTCTTATTTAGCTAACTGGTGGACTTTGAAAGTGATTCATTACATCCTGATTCTTCATTTCCTTACTTAAGACAGAGGGTTAGGTACAAGCTTCACAGTGTAGTTTTCTTTGGGAGTCATTTTGCTTTTAGAAGCATGTATGTATTCTTTTATTTCTGCACAAACGGAAACATTCTATGCATATTAGCTTGCTCACTGCTTCTTTCACTTAACAATTTGTAGTAATTTAATTTATTTTTTTAAAAGATTTAGTTTGTTACTGGACTGGATCCTGGCGGAAGAACCAAGCGGCACTTGGAGACTTTGGAGGATTGGAGGTTTATTTAACACCGGTGGCTCAGAGACCCTTCTCCAAAAGTCCGAGCCCCGAGCACAAGCAGGGAGGGTAATTTATACCCTCCTACTTCCGAATACTTGGTATTTTGGCTCGCGTGGGAAATGGAGTAGGAAAGAAGAACACGGAAGGGCTTTGAGACAAGGACTGGAATTCCCTTGCTGGTTTGGTCGGCCATCTTAGAGTACAGTTTTTTCCTTATCATGTTATTTATTTTAGAGAGAGAGAGCACAAGCCAGGGGAAGGGGCAGAGGGAGAAGGAGTGGATCTTCAAGCAGACTTCCCACTGAGCACAGACCCCCCCTCCCATTCCCCTGCCCCCCATGCAGGGCTCAATTTCAGGATCCTGAGATCATGACCTGAGCCGAAAGCAATAGGCAGACACTTAACTGACTGTACCGCTCAGGAGCCCCTCTTGTAATTTAATTTAAAGATCTTTCCATATCCATATCATTCTTTTTGACGATTACGTGTTATTTGATATTATGGATTATCGTAATTACTAATGGGTTTCCTATTGACAGGCTTTCAAGTTTTCATTCTTCTATAGTTCCAAAGTAAAGATTCTGCAACTAAGGGCCTTGAATGTGTATGAGGCCTGCAGCAAATCTATCAGGGTTGAGGACAAAGCAAAAGCTGACACCCTGCAAACTTCCCCCACCCCCACTCCTGGGCGGGACACATGTGACATTCTTTAGGAATCTCCCAACTATCTTAACGTTAATACCTTGCTAAGAAGGGGAAAAGGACCTTGACAATGGCAAGGTCACTGGTGTTCCATATCCTTCAGGTCTTCTCTAGCATATGAAAGCTTTATTGAAACCTCCTTTTTTCTTTACCTCCCCCAATCCCGTCTACGTAACCTGCCACCCCTCACAACCCAGCAGCTCTTTCTGCCCACGGATCTGTCCCCGTGCTTTAATAAACCACCATTTTGCACCAAAGATATCTCAAGAATTCTTTCTTGGTCATCGGCTCCGGACCTCATCCCACCAAATCCCACTTATATTCTAAAACTTCATCATCAGAAAGATAAAATTCTAGAAGTAGAATTGTCAAATCAAAAGGTATGTGCATTTTTCATTTTGATATATGCTGCCAAATTATTCTTCATAGGGTTGTTACTATTTAAATCCCTGCCAACAATTGATAAGAGTGTATGTTTTTGCATACACTCACCAATGTAATATGATATTGAATATTGTGGGCCGCCTGGGTGGCTCAGTGGGTTAAAGCCTCTGCCTTCGGCTCAGGTCATGATCTCGGGGTCCTGGGATCGAGCCCCGCGTCGGGGGGGGGGGGGGGTCCTCTGCTCAGCAGAGAGCCTGCTTCCCTCTCTCTCTCTGCCTGCCTTTCTGCCTACTTGTGATCTCAATCTCTCTGTCAAATAAATAAATAAATAAATCGTAAAAAAAAAAAAAAATAAGAATCTGATATTGTATATTGTGTTTGGTCCTTGCCAGTCTGATAGGTCAAAAATATGATGCCATAATTTCTATTTGCATTTCTCTTATCATGAATAAAGTTGAATCTGTTTCTCTGTGTTTATCAGCCATTCATATGTATTTTTTCTATGAATTATCCCATCATAGCATTTTCCCCCTAAACTCCTGCATTGTTGATTTTTCTTATCAATATATAGAAACTCTTTATATATTTAGGACATCTTGTCTATGATGTCTATGCAAATATTTTTCTTGGTTTTTTTTTGTTTGTTTGTTTGTTCATATAATAAAATGTATGTGTTATGGACTTTTTTTACTTGTAAAGGACTTCCCACTCCAAGATTTATTTTTAATTCTCTTGTTTCTTCTAGTGTAGAGTTTCACTTTTTATGTCTAAACCTTGAATCCATCCAAAATTTATTGTAAGTTGTGAAAGAACTATCAGCATTACTTTTTCCAGATGGTTACCCAGTTGTCCCCACACTATTTATGGGATAATTCTTTGTGTTCTGCAATCATAATTTTCAAGTTTATTATAGCCTTAGTTTTCTAGTTAAATGGATTCAACTATCTGTCATTCCTTTTGTTATATTTTCCTCAACTCTCCACTGTTCTCAGAATTGTTTTGAGGGTGGAAATTAATGTCTTAGCCTAGTATGGGTTAGGGACTCAATAAATTTTATCTCTATTGTTGTTGAAAGCCTTGTTGAATTACTTCATTTATTTCAATATTTAAGCTCTGTGTACTGAATAGCTAAAGAACTATTAGAATAACTCCAAAGAATAATTGTCACAGCATTTATTGCACAACTACGTAATTATACAAGCTTTAGAGGATTTACCTAAGCAATTGTCTTTGCTGGGCATATGAAAGATCCCAAAATGAATGGGAGACGCTTCATGTGAGAAGCTCACAGGGCAATTCCATTAGCAGCTAACTTCAGGGACAGGCAAATCGGCAGAGCTTTAAGGGGATTGGAAGGAGAGTACTGTGTAAGGAAATGGAGAGGGGATTTATTCTTACTATAAGAATTGGAGCAGGACTGATGTAGACTGTGTCCTTTAGTTTGGACTTGAAAGGTAAGGAGGGTTGTAATTGAAGCAACATTCCAAGTAGAGCCAACACCTGAGCCACAGCAGGGACTCGTGAGTCTACTAAGCATGGACAGAATGGAAAGTGATAAAGACCAGTAAAAATATCTACCCCTCTGCTTACGCTGCTAGCAAAGCCTTCTGTGCCCGGGTGACCATTCCGTAGAAGGCTGTTTGCACAGGGCTGGGCCAGCAGTTCCTCTGACCTGGCTCCTTGGACTTGGCAGCCCTTTAAGCCCCAAAGGATTCTGGGCCAGCTGAAGCTCTCCAGCTGCATGGAATTATATTCTTTTGTACCATTGTGAGTCCCTTAACCTTCTTTAGCCCCAGTTTTCTCATGTGTTTAATAGTGTGGTTATGAATAGGCTACACAAAGCATTGATCAAGATGCCAGACTCTCAGCTGTTTGTGAAAATGAGTAAGAGCTTCACCAAATTGTATTCGAAATGCACTTTGAATGCCTTGATTTGTTACCCATGTAGAAGAGAGGTCTGTTGCTCATGGAAAGTTAGAGATTAAAAATAGTTTGTGAAAATCAATGGCACATAGGTGATGTTTGAAGATATGGATAAGATCTTACAGGAAAATAATTCAAGAGAATGAGAGATGAAATCTAATGGCACAGTCTTGAAGAATAGGTCTGTGCATAGCAAAGCAAGATGAAGAAAATGAAAATCACTAATAATTTTATCATCCAGAAATAATCCCTTTTAATAATTTGATCTATTTCTGATCTTTTTTTCTACGCCCATTACAACTGTTTTCAAACAAAGTCTGAATCATATTCTATGTGCATTTTGTAAAATACGGAATTCTGTGTGAAAATTTCCATTTACTCAACAAACATTCATTGAATACTTCTTTTGAGTGTTGGGCAACATGAAGAACTAGTCAGGAACTGTCAGGGCACCTGAGTGGCTCAGTTGGTTAAGAGTTAAGAGTCTGCCTTCAGCTCAGGTGCTGATCCCAGGTCTTAG
Source organism: Potos flavus (assembly GCA_028534135.1). NCBI lineage: Eukaryota > Metazoa > Chordata > Mammalia > Carnivora > Procyonidae > Potos > Potos flavus. Next base: position 6,931,992 of record CM052885.1, on the reverse strand, counting down.
AATTAAGCCCCACATCCAGCTTTCTGCTCAGCAGGGAACCCACCTCTTCTCCCCCCTGCTCCTGCCCTCTCTCTTGCTCTCTCTCTCTTGTGCGTGCCATCGCTCTCGCTCTCTCTCAAACAAATAAATAAAATCTTTAAAAAAAAGAAAAAGAAAGTGTCTATGCCCTCATAGGGTCTATATTCCGGTAGGGAAGAAAGACAATAAGGAGATAAATGAGAATAGATATGATAGCCAGAGGGACAAATGCTGTGAAATAGAAGAAAGCAGACTGTGGGGATGGGAACTATTGAAAAGGGTGCCGGCTCTTTTGTAGAGGGTGCTCTGAGGAAGAGATGATATTTCAGTGGACCCCCAAAAGAAAAATAAACATAAATAAATTAAAATGTGGTATTAGTTTTCTGGATTTCATGTTCTTTGTGGTATATTTAAGCTTTTTAGCTGCTTAATTTGTGATTTGTTTTTCATTCCAAATAAACATTTGTCTTTGTCTTTAAAAAAACTGCAATTTATCTGATCTTGAAGACAACAAAAGAGACAGATAATTCTATAGATCTATTATAGGTGAGAAAAAAGAGTGTCACAGAAGCTGAGCTGAGAAGAATATCTAATTTAGTGGAGCTGGGAAAATAGATTAGATCATGTCTAAATCAAGCCTTGCTTAAGTGCATAAAACAGGTGGGGAAGGGTTTTGGAGGCAGAGTAAACATGAACACAGGAGTATGTGTAAGTGTGTGCTGGTCGTAGGGCGCTAAGGAAAGTAAGGATAATATCTACTAGGTCCAGCATCTAGTTGGGAGAGTAGAGAGGAGGGAGATAGAGAAGTAGGTAATGGACATTATCTTCAAAAGAGCTAGTTATCATAACCATTTGCAGTATTAATAAAGAGGAATGTGGAAGATAAGTGGTGTTCTAGAACCTACTTATGCTAAAGAGCACTGCGTGTTATCCTATGATTAGTTCTTCGTGATGCTTTTTGCTCATAACTGTCTCACAAGCAACCACACCCTTTCAATTAGAATTTTCTTCTTTCTAAGCAAATCTCTTAATGTCTTCCCTCTGTCCACGGGGTTTGCTTCTATTTTTATTCGTGGATCGATTTCTTAAATAAATGTTCATCTTCCATCAAGTGCTTCAACTGCTATTCAAATCCGCATGTCAGCAAAGCTTTCTCGTCTATTGAAATAGATCTTATATCTAGAGGGATAATGATCTGTTAATAGAAAATGGACATTGGGAAGGGTATGTGCTATGGTGAGTGCTGTGAAATGTGTAAGCCTGATGATTCACAGACATGTACCCCTGGGGCAAATAATACATTATGTGTTAATAAATAAATAAATAAATAAATAAATAAATAAATAAATAAATGAAAAGGACAAAAGAAAATACGTAGGACTCTTGAAATCAATTCTGAGCTGTCTCCTAGCTATAGGATTTAGTGGGCCTGTAACTTCAGACTAGACATTTGAAACCTGTGAGTCTAAAATCTTCGTGTGTAAAATAGAGGTAAGAATCAATCTCAATTTTACAGAGTTGTAGGTGGTCTAGACAAGATGGTGAATGTGAAAAATGCTTTGTGGACTGTGAAATATCCTATGTAGTTCCTTTAATTTTGTAACCTCATCTCTCATGGCTTGAAAAGAGAGTCTACATGCTGTTCGTGTAAATGTCTTTGCTATATTAATTCTTTTGAGCTTTACTCATTTCTAATTTTTTGTAAGACTAAATTATGAGACCTCCTAGTATCCATCATGGCAGTTCCTGGTAGCACTATGTCCCTAATCTTCCTGTTTTTGAAGGTAACAGGGATGAGATCTACTATTCCATTTTAGGGTAGGGTTCTTATTCAAGGAAAGTTTCTCTAGTTAATCCTGTTGTTGCAAAAAGTGAAATGGACAGACTGCCCCTTTATGATAGTAGTATGAGGTTTCTACTACACATTGTAAAGAGGGGTGATAATCTTCTGAGTCTTTTCTCTATCTCTCCTAGACCAGACAACATATAACGAAAATATGCCAGTTAAAACCATCTTCTTTACAATAACAATAATTATCATTGGACACTTTCTGCCTGGAAAGCAGTGTATTTTGTGTTTTGTGAATGTTACCACATTTTTAACCCCAGAACAACTTTATATATTAACTATTATTATTAGATCCACATAACGGATGATTTTGCCCTACTACAAGACCAGACCAATAGAGAAGGATTAGCAATGCAGGTAATAATATTTGAAAAATCGTGTACATAGTGTTGTATAGTTTTTTTTTATTATTTTTTTATTTTTTGTAGAGTTGTATAGTTTAAAGCACGGGGTCTTTGACGTAAAAGCTGGGTCAAAATTCTAAGCTTTGTCATGAACTAATAGTTTGAACTTAGGCAAATTTATTTAACCTCTGTGAGTTTACTTTCCTCATCTGCAAAATAAAGATAATGTCTGATAACGTATACATTCTTTCTTGTCTGAAAACTCTATAATTCTGTGTTTCCTTGGGCTATGTTGAATTTTTAATACCCAGAAAAATCAATAGCAGCAGCAACTAGCTTTTAGATAGTCAGATGCCACTGTTATCTTTTATTTTTAAGGGTAAATAATACGTGGAACAGGTAGAAAATTTCTGCTGCAACAAATGGCAGGGCTGTTTGTTTGTTTGTTTGTTTTTTCCAGGTATGGTGGAGATCTTGAACTTTACTGCAGAATTATATAATGTTATGCCTGCAGGGGGCTTAAAATTAGGCAGAAGTATTGGTCAGAGAAACACTATATACGATAACAAATAAATCCCCAATTTCAGCAACTTAAAATAGAACTTTATTTCTCTTTCAAATTACAGTCCAATACTATGGTTTTGGTTTGAAGACAACTTTCCCCCAGGGGCTGCTTCAAGAACCCAAGCTCCTTCTCTTTTAAAAGTACCTGAGCACCAAGTCATTTTCAGTGCATTCTTTGTGGAAGGGGGAATGGGAGCAGAAGAGATGTTCCCCTTTCTTCAAAGCTGTGGCCCAGAAATAGCACACACAGCTTCCCCTTACATTTCATTGGCTAAAACTCTCACGTAGCTGTTTGGCTGGAAAATATAAAGGAAAACAGTGTCGAAGGTTATTTGGCCATGGAGTCGCGGGTCCATATCTGGACTCTCTACTCTGTTCCACTGGTCCATGTGTCTGTTTTTGTGCCGGTACCATGCTGTCTTGGTGACCACAGCTTTGTAGTAGAGCTTGAAATCAGGCAATGTGATGCCCCCAGGTTTGTTTTTCTTTTTCAACATTTCCCTAGCAATTCGGGGTCTTTTCTGGTTCCATACAAATTTTAGGATATTAGTTTGTTCCAGCACTTTGAAAAATGCTGGTGGAATTTTGATTGGGATGGCATTGAAAGTGTAGATTGCTCTGGGCAGTATAGACATTTTAACAATGTTTATTTTTCCCATCCATGAACGTGGAATGCTTTTCCATCTTTTTGTGTCTTCTTCAATCTCTTTCATGAGTGTTCTGTAGATCCTTTACCTCTGTGGTTAGGTTTATTCCCAGGTATCTTATGGTTCTTGGTACTACTGTAAATGGAATCGATTCTCTAATTTCCCTTTGTATTTTCATTGTTAGGGTATAAGAAAGCAACTGATTTCTGTGCATTGATTTTGTAGTCTGCCACATTACTGAATTGCTGTATGAGTTCTAGTAGTTTGGGGGTGGAGTCTTTTGGGTTTTCCATATAAAATATCATGTTATCTGTGAAGAGAGAGAGTTTGACTTCTTCTTTGCCAATTTGAATATCTTTTATTTCTTTTTGTTGTCTGATTGCTGTTCCTAGGACTTCTAGTACTATGTTGAACAGCAATGGTGAGTGGCCATCCTTGTCATGTTCCTGATCTCAAAGGGAAGGCTGTCAGCTTTTCCCCATTGAGAATGATATTCACTGTGGGTTTTTCATAGATTTTATGAGCGTAAGGAATAACATGGAGGACGTTAGGAGACGGAAAGGAAAAGTGAATTGGGAGAAATCAGAGGGGGAGACAAACCATGAGAGACTGTGGACTCTGAGAAACAAACTGAGGGTTTTGGAGGGGAGGGGGTGGGGGGATGGGTGAGCCTGGTGGTGGGTTTTGAGGAGGGCACGTATTGCATGGAGCACTGGGTGTGGTGCATAAACAATGAATCTTGGAACACTGAAAAAATTAAATTAAATTTAAAAAAAAGGAAAACAGTGATATTATATTGGAGAACAGTAAGCAATATATGTTCCCAACCACTCTTGACCAGCACATGTGTGATGCACATTTCTTCCTACCTAGAGACTCACCAGCTTTCAGCAGCTCAAGCCCGTGATCTCCAGATCCATTGACCTCTCTGGCAAGTCCAGAGGTGGCTCCTCATGACCTGGTGACTTGTGAACTAAGAACAGGCCTCTGTCTTCCAAACCCACTATACCCAAGGATAGCAGATCTAGTAGAACCAGTGAAACTCCCACTGAGAAAGACAAGGGGAACATGGGCACTCACTGCTCCACAGTCAAGATAAAATCCTGCTAGGCAGGTGAAATATCCTCACTCTGGCCCAAAAGAAAGTTCTTTGGCATTAGACCCTGGATATGTTCCCTGGAAGAATTTCTTTTTTCTGTTGTTCTCCACAACCCTGAATCTGGCTTGGAGGAAGTGGTTCATTGTCCATTTTCCTCCATGGGTGGATAATGAGTCACATCGGTGTTAGAAGCTGAAGAGCTTTTGCAAATTTGGGAACCCAAGACTTGTTTTATAGTCACAGGAGTTTTCAGTTTGTTTGTTTGTTTTCTATTTTGTTTTTAACATTCAAGATAATTGTTTCTTTGACAGTATAATTTCCTCAAAAAATTTCTGTTATGGGTTGAATTGTATCACCCAAAATTCATATGTTGGAGTTCTAACCACCAATATCTCAGAATGTGACTTTATTTAGAGACAGGGTCTTTACGAGGTAAATTAAAGTCATTAGGGTGGGCCTTAAATCCAACAGAGATGGTGTCCTTATATAAAGGGGAGATTTGTGACAGATGCCATGTGAGGATGAAGATGGCCAGCCACAAGCCAAGAGGAAAGCTCTGTGGCAGATCCTTCCTTCACCTCCCTCAGAAGGAACCAACCCTGCTGACATATATTTTGGACTCCTGCTGACATATATTTTGGACTTCCTGTCTCCAGAATTGTGAGAATAAATTTCTGTTACTGAAGCATCCCTTTGGTAGTACTTTGTTATGGCAAACCTAGCAAACTGATACAGTTTCCTAAAAAGATTCTGACCTATTTTCTACAAGTCAGTTCCATATACAAGACTTATAGTTTTTTTTTTCCCCAGACATAATAATCGATTTTCCTTATTTTTCTTTTTCCTAATCCTCATGCTTATATCTGTCAACCTAATGTTTGATACCATGGAGCTACCTGAAACGATAGCCTTGAGTAGAAAGATTTTATTCATTCTTAAGCAGATCTTTGTCATAAGACTGATTTCCTTTGTTTACCTGGGTAGACTTCATGTATTCTTTTCTGCCAATGGCTTTTCCTAGAATTCTCTCTTACCATTTGTGTCCAGATGCCATTCCCTTTTCAACCTAGCAAGAGCCCACATTTCTGAAATCAAGTTTCTTCTGCTTTTGTTTGCAAACCAGTCATTCCTTTTCTGAGCTCATCTCTTTCTTGTAAGACCTTCCTACAAAGTAACGGTTTAAACACTCTAACACTAGCATTCTGCTTTCCTTAGAGATTCCTGTCAATAGAAATGTGGTGTGTTTCTGGGCAACAGTTTGACCACATGAATAGAATAGTATTCTAGGCAGACATGGCTTTCTTTGCCATTGTTCCTAACAGCTAAGTCAATGCCACCTATTTTAAGTATTTTATTTCCGGTAACAACTTGCATATGAGTTATGGTAATAGTAGCAGCTATGACAAACTAACCCCCAAAGCTCAGCTACATAGCACAATAAAAGTTGTTTTTTTTTTTCCTCACATAAAGGATGCATACAAGTGTTCCTAATGGGTACAGTTTTTGTTTTTTTCATGTTGCAACTCAGAGATCCAGGCTCCTCTCAGCCTCAGGCTCCATGAATCCCTGAGGCCTCATTGCCTCTGCAACTTGCTGGCAGAAGGGAAAACACGGCGTGGGAAGAAGGCATAGCTACTTCTCTAAACCCTTGACACTAATGGCACATATCACTTCTGCTCGCATTCTGCTATCTCTAAGTCAACCAAATGGCCATTCCTAGAAATGTAGCCTAGCTGTATCCCCAGAAAGAAGAGGAGGCACAGATTAGGGTCAGTAGGTGTAGTCTATGCCATTAGAGGTATTTTATAGATGCCTATTTTATAAATGATAAAATGGAGTGTTCAAAAGATGACTTGACTTGCCCAAGATCACATAGCTTATACATGATAGAACTGAGACTTGAATCCATGTATGTCTGACTCCTAGAACAAACCAGAGGAGGCTAGTAGGATGCTTAAGATTTTGGAAACAAGCCTATGAAGCTTATATATATAATATCTTAAAATTATAACACCCTACTTTAAACTGATAGCAGCTTAACTTTGATAGCATTCCTGAACTTTACACTTTTCCTATTCCAAATTTGTCAGATTTAGCAAATAAAAATACAAGAAAATCTATTGAATTTTAATTTCAGATCAACAAAACCAAAAAAAAAAAAATATTAGTATAAGTATATCCCATGAAATATTTTACCTGGAAATCCTGCATAAAAACAATGTTATAAGAATTACAAAAGGCAAGGAATTACAAGTACAAAGATGTGCTAAATATGTTTTAGAATTTTTAAATATTCTGTGTAATAAGAAAATGTAACACTTGAAAATTGCAAGAACACTGTGTTTGACTCCAAAAAGGAATTGCCAGTGAATTAGAAATGCTCTTCATGTGAGCTCCTTGTCACTGAAAAATGAAAAATGTGGGTGAGTTGTCTTGGGGGAACTTTCCAGGGACACCCAGGATTCATGTTTTGTTTCTGGAAGATGTTTGGATGTAATGACGTCATATGTAAGATCAGATATCTGAAAACTTGCTATGGATATTTGGTGTTGTATGGGTGAATTGCGAACAGACAACTGTTCTAAGATACACGCTAACATTAAAAATAAGTTATTTGTACTATCAACAACATAAATTAAATGTTCACATTTCTTTAAAACATGTAAAATAACTGAGTGTACTTAATGGCTTTTTTTGCTCATAGTCTTTCCCTAAATTATCTATTACCATTTTTGGTCCAGATGCCATTTGCTTTTCCAACCCCTGTGTATGTTATTATTTAATACACAGGGCAATCTGGCAGGTACTATTTGCCACATGTTACAGATTAGAGAAATGAGGTTCAGAGATGTTCCAAGGACACATTTCTCACCAGATGGGAATCTTGTAAGGCCTTTAACCGAGATTTCCTGAGTCCGAATCTGCCCCTCTTTCCATCAATATAATTAAATGACTGTCCTACTCTCCCGTCTGCGCTTTCCATAGTCCACCGAACTTAGACACACGTCAACAAAAGTAGCAACTGGATATTTACACGATTTGGGCTCAAGGTCTTTAGATAAGAAAGATGTCAGGCTTAAACACTAGCCCCAGAAGGTTTTGTATTCAGTGAATACACAGTAGACTCGCCAGAAGGTAAAACCTCACTCTTGCTCCTAAGGATCCCCCAAATAAGCCATTTGGATGTGATACTCATTTGTAAGCCAAAGATGGGTGCTAAGGATTTTGTTTCTGCTTTTTTACTTTGTTTTTGAATTCAAGTAAACGAGAATGGCAAATAATATACTGTCAAATCCCCAGCAGATGCAACCTTTGGCAGTGGCATAAAACACGCCTTCCTCTTTCCATTAGTGCTGATTAAGCAATGATTCCCAGTCACCAAAAAGTATTCCATTAAGCTCTAAAGTTCTCTAATAATTTACTGGGGATGTTTTTCAATACTCGGAAAATCCACATGAGTTTTCCATCCGAGCACCACTAGAGTGATTCATCCTTTTATTTTAGCAACGGTTCAGAAACAGATGGAGAGAAGGTATATGTCAAGGGGCTATTAGAGGTGGGAGTGTGGAAAGGACCAGAAAACATGCCAGAATTGTATTTTATTGCTGAAGAGTGAACTTTTGATCAGAAAACATATCTAACCTTAAAATATATATAAGGTTATGCCTTATAGGTTAATCTTGGGGAAAAAAAAAAAGAGGAAGCTGCACTTTTGGTTTGAAAACAGTTTATTCATGGAAGAGTTGATACAATGATATTTGAGTTGGCTTATCAATAATTCCAATCAAGAGTGTCTTGAACCTGGTCTCTTAATCAACTTTGGAAAAAAAATTAACAAAACCTATGGTTCTTAGCTCTGCCCTGCTTGGATCCACATCGCTTTATCAAATGAGGCTCTACAAGTAGGTTTTTATGTGAAGTTTATTTTTAACAAAATGGAAAACTGTTTAATTTAGACACATTTGAAGAAGCACCTCAGACTTCCTTAGGCATAACCAGATAACTGATCTTTCATTGGAAAAGTTGTTTCCAACAGGTACCTCTGTTAACCCCTAGCGCCTGTGTTTTAAATTTTGTCTCCTTTGCCTGAGTATTTCCTCATGTGTGGGCTGGATGTCTACTGTAAAAATTAAAGTACATGGCTCTGAATTATCCAAAATGTGTCTGAATTATCCAAAATGCCTCCCACATATTATCAGCAGGTGGTTAAATTTGTTCAATGAAAGAATTCTGGGCAAAAATCAGAAACGATTATTTAGCTGTTACTATTCCAAAAACTATGACCACTCGGATTGATTCTTTTGCCAAGTCCTCAGACAGAAATGCTCTTTCATGATTTTACTTGTTAGCAACCTGGTTTGGGATTAACAGAGTAACCCCTTCCAAATGGTTCAGAGCACTTAAAACTTTTTTGTAGACTCTGAAGGACAGTAGGAAAATGCCATGTTTTAGAGTCAGGTGGACATGAGTGGGAACCTCAGCGTGACCCCCACATGGCTAGGCAGTGTTCGGAAAATTGACCTCTTTCCTCCTCTGTAGCAACCCTTGGTGATGAAGGAATGCTATGGGAACAGGAAGGTTAGCATATGCAAAGAACCAGGAAAGTGTCTGACCCAGAGGAAACTCTCAGTAAATGTTTCAGAGGAAAATGTTACATGGTATTTTATGTATTACTTCTGCTCACCACTAATTTGTATGTCCACTGGTATGTGAGGTCAGATAGCACCAGAAAACTACAGTTAAATATTAGGATGGAGGGGCACTTGGGTGTCTCAGTGGTTTAAGCATCTGCCTTCGGCTTGGGTCATGATCCCAGGGTCCTGGGATCTAGTCCCACATTGGGATCCCTGCTTAGCAAGGAGTCTGCTTGTCCCTCTCCCTCTCCCCTGCTCATGCTTTCTCTCACTCTCTCTCTCCTTCTCAAATAAATAAATAAAATCTTTAAAAAAAAAAAGATATTAAGATGGACTCATGAATAAAGATAAAAGAAATCAAGGTAGTAAAATGTAAATATAAGATTTTTATTTCTGGCAATATGGCAAAAAAAATTTACAGAAAAAAATCCCTCTTAATTCAAACACTAAGAGTAAAGGATACAAGTATTAAAGCATCTTTTTAATAGATAGCTGGATTTGTGAAAATATTGGAAAAAATTCCAAAAGAACAAAAGTAATGGGGCACCTGGGTGGCTCAGTGGGTTAAAGCCTCTGCCTTCGGCTCAGGTCGTGATCTCAGGGTCCTGGGATGGAGCCCCGTATCGGGCTCTCTGCTCAGTGGGGAACCTGCTTCCCCCTCTCTCTCTGCCTGCCTCTCTGCCTACTTGTGATCTCTCTCTCTCTCTCAGTCAAATAAATAAGTAAAAATCTTAAAAAAATAAAAAGAACAAAAGTAAACAGAAAGAATAGAGAGAAGTTAAAGTGCTATTTTGTTGTTGTTATTTGTTTGTTTGTTTTTTGCAGAATCCAAGGCTTCTGAAGGAGCAACTTGACCCAGTCAAGGTAGCTAGAGGAGTTACAACTCCAGGGGAAGGTAAAAATGGGGAGCCAGAGCTGGGACCCACTATCAGAGGTCAGTACTCTCACTGGCTGAAACTCAACAGAAATGATGATCTAGATAACACCCAACCACCAGTATGGATGGACAACCAGGGAACTTCTCTTTCTTGAGGCTGTCTTCAAAGGAGGAATGGTCCCCTCTAAGGATTCATAACCATGGAAAATAGTATGGTATGCGGAAGAGGGACAGTGACCAGAAGCAAAATGTTCTAAAGTCTATATTTAGGAGGATGGTAGAGAGAGTAATTAACTACATATTTTGTAAGATCAGTACATACATTACTCGTTCAATAGTAACCACTAGACTAACACAAATAGTGGTTATAATTTCAAAGCCAATGGACAAGTACAAATAGAACATTTTTAAGTCTTCAATCATTTAAGAGAAATATAATCAGAAAAAAGAGAGAAAGAGCAGAAAACAAAATAGAAAACAAAATATAGGATTGCAAGTATAAATTCAATTATATAAATAATCACCAGATAAAAATTAGCTGAATTTGCACTTGCAATGCAGAGGTCATACAGTTGGATTGTTTAAAAAAAAAAAAAAAAAAAAAACAAAGAAAAATAATCAAATAAATGGAACAAAATAATTGATACTGTATAATGAAATGGAAAACAAAGGAGATGAAAATAGGAATGTCTAGTCTATAACCCCGACATCATTAGCCTACTGATCAATAATGAAAAGATACTGAGAAATCCCAAATATTTGGAAATCGGACAACTTCAAAATCATCTACAGGTCAAAAAAGAAATCACAAGGAAAATTAGAAAGTAGTGGAGGCTGAATGAAGAAAATGCAACGTACCAAAATTTATGGGATATAGTTAAAGGAGCATCTAGAGGACGATGTACATCGTGATATGCTTGCATTAGGAAAAAAGTAACAAGTTAGTTGACTAAGTTTCCACCTAAAAATAAAGAGAAGGGCAAGTAGGTGGTTCAGTCAGTTAAGTGTGTGACTCTTGTTTTGGCTCAGGTCAGGATCTCTGGGTTGTGAGATTAGCCCCGCATCTGCCTCCAGGCTGGGCGTGGAGCCTGCTTAAAATTCTCTCTCTCAAAAAAAAAAAAGGGGGATCTATCTCCCTCTCCTTCTGCCCTCCTCCCACTGTTCATGCTGTCTCTCTCTCTCTAAAAAAAAAGAATAAATAAATAATAATAAAAAAAGGGGAAAAGAGTAAATTTAGTCCAAAGAAAACAGAAGGATATAAATAATAAATTCAAGAGCAGAAATAAATGAAATGGAAAACAAAAAATAATGGAGGAAATCAATGTCACAAACCTGATTCTCTGAAGACACCGGTCAAGTTGACACAGTGCTAGTCAGATAAGACACAAAATGAGGGAGGAGACACATGTTACCGATTTCAAGAGTGAGAGAGAACACAGTGTACATACTTTGTCCTGAGATAGCAAATGGGCCAATGGAACAGGACAGAAAGCTCAGAGTCTACCCTCACATACAATGAATAATTGATAGAAAACAGAATTGGTATTAGAAAGTCAGTGAGAAAAGGTTGAAATTGTTCCTCAATGACTTTGGGACTATGAAATAGACGGTGTCAGAGTGTCACCCATATCCCCTCAGGTACAACCGTTTTCTGATGACTGGCTGCGTAGGGATGTTCACAAGCAATGGAAGCTTACTTTTCCTTCCCGATGACAATTCAGAAAAGAGTAGAAACAATACTCCCTCGCCCAATGGCTAATACGATCTGTATATAAATGTCCTGGCTCCCTCGCCACTCAAGTGAGTCAGTGGAGGAACCTGAGATTCCATTTCTGCACTGACGCCCACAGTTCCCCAGAGGGATTGGTCTCCAATTCTTCACAATGGAAACTAGTTTGATTATGTATTTGTTGCCATTGGCTGCCTTCCCCTCCTCATTTCTTCCCTGATAACTTTTTAGATCCGCTTCTTAAATAAACTTATTCTCCAATCATTTTTTTTTTTTTTTTTTTGTGGTCTTCAGAGTGGGAAACCATGATTGTCATTATGTGTTTAAAAATGAAGGAAGGGAGGGAGGGAGGGTGGAAGGGTGGGGAGAAGAAGGCAGAGAATGGCAGAATTATTTTTAGGAAATTGTCTGCTATCTATGAGAGACCCGTTCCAGCCGGCAGCAAGGAGATGGAGATAAAGAAGAAACTGAAGGTGCTCATCAAGTGATTTTAAGAGAAGTCTCTAGAAGCTGACATACAACTCTTGATTCTTAAGTATTGGCCAAAACTTAGTCACATGATCTTACCAAAGTGCAAGGAAACTGAGAAGTGTACTCATTGTGTTCACTTTGCTTAAAAAATATAAATAAGCTTAGATTATGCTGTGATGATATTTGGGCACACTGAGCAGGATCCATTTCACTAGTTAAAAGACTAAAACAGTAAATAAAATTGGGGAAAAAACCGACAGCATAGTGTAAGTGATATTCTCAGCTTTCCTAGAACTAATTCAGCAAAACCTGCACAAAGCCGACAGCTCAGGAAAAGCAAGTATGGAGGTGACCCCTAGAAAAACTAAAAAGAGAAATTGCTTTTAAAAATTGCCACCAATGCATGATATTTGGGGTAAGAAAGGGTGAGTCAAAAGCATCTAATGAGTACTTTTCAATAGAAGCTATCATCTATATTTAAAAAGTAAAATGTTATAAATAAAAAAAGAAGGAAAACCCCATCAATATTATCACATGCTGGAACAGCTCAAATAAGAAAAATAGCCTTTGGATTTGATAAAGAGGACACAGATTAACAGGACCTGATGCCTGTTTGCAGAGGGTGGAAGAGTGGAGGGCAGGGGGCTATGATTACATCACTGGGGTCATTGCATCTGTGCATGAGATGCGACTTTCGGTCTTTTACCACCCTGCTTTCTCCTTTCTGGAGCTTTTGCAATTTGTGAATGTTATCCTCCAACATTCAGAACTGTCCACCAGAGAATGGGAAAGACCATAACTTACCATAGTCTGAGCTTTTACTGAAACAGCATGGGTCTGCTCTAAAGATCTGAGAACATCTCATTCTCAACATATTGTGTATATATTTTTTTTTCAGAAAAAATATATACGTATATACACACATACACATATATATTTGCATCACATGAGCATCGCTGGCTTAATTCCATCAAGCAACAGAATGAAAAAATATACAAAGTTAATAATCACCTTCCCCATTCACTTTTATTTCACACCTCTGCTTAGCTGCTGTTAAATTCCCAAAACTGGGATTCCTGGAGAGAAGTATCTTTGTATTTTTAATTTAGTAGACAGTTCAAAATAAATTTTTAAAGATTTAGACATTTAACTACTGGGTATTTACCCCAAAGATACAGATGTAGTGAAAAGAAGGGCCATATGTACCCCAATGTTCATAGCAGCAATGTCCACAATCGCCAAACTGTGCAAAGAGCCGAGATGCCTTCAACAGATGAATGGATAAAGAAGATGTGGTCCATATACACAATGGAATGTTACTCAGCCATCAGAAAGGATGAATATCCAACTTTTGCATCAATGTGGATGGGACTGGAAGAGATTATGCTGAGTGAAATAAGTCAATCAGAGAAAGTCAATTATCATATGGTTTCACTTACTTGTGGAACATAAGGAATAGCATGGAGGACATTAGGAGAAGGAAGGGAAAAATAAAGGGGGAGAAAATGGAGTGGGAGACAAACCATGAGAGACTATGGACTCTGGAAAACAAATTTAGAGTTTTAGAGGGGAGGGGGTTGGGAGAATGGGTGAGTCTGGTGATGGGTATTAAGGAGGGCATGTATCGCATGGAGCACTGGGTGTTATACGCTAACAATGAATCATGGAACACTACATCAAAAACTAATGATTTACTGTATGGTGACTAACAGAATACAATAAAAAAAGAAAAAAAGAAACAGAATCCAGGCAAAAAAAGAAAAAAAAAAGGAAGTTTATACTTCATCCTGGTTGCAGTCAGGAGCCATTAAAGGCATTTAAGGAGGGAGTGTCTTGTGCGTTAGAATGCTCATTCCAACATCAGTGTTAGGCGGGAGTGGAGAGGACCTGATATCCGAGCGCTAAGTTACAAGACTTTGCAAATGTCCTGGGACAAGTAAAGGTTGAACTGTGAACGGAACAGATTGCAGAGAAAGAAAAAGGAGAATCGATCTCTTGGGAGCTAGGTCACCTACTCCCCCAGAGAACCACATAGACACAAAGATGTGTCCAGTGGTCTTTCTGAAGGATAAGTAATGGAATATGGAGTCCCAAAAGAGGAAGGAGGAAGGGCTAGCGTGGGATACCTACATAAATATTTTGACCTGTAAATAACCCTAACAATTTAAAATGAACCATTAATTAGAATCAGAATATGGAGAAATGGTTAAGAGATAAGTCCCAAGGATATTAGAAAGATAAGATGCTAAGAATTTGCTCTTTCAGGCTAGTAGATCAAAGGACCTAAAGAGTTAAACTCTCCCCGCCCCATCTTACTTCCCAGGTTCTGGTTTAAAGCAATAAAAGAAAAACATGTGGTTTCATGTACAAGGCTATTCCTGCAGTATCTGTGAAGGAGAGAAATCTCAATACTCTGGTTTCAATTCATTTATGCTTAGTAGTTGGGTTTTATGATGAAAGCACCTAATCACTGTCCTGTGAACTGACTCCATTACTGTTTAAATCTTTGAACTTGCAAATATAAAGAATAAAAGTTTAAACTCCGTTCCTACAAAAAAAAAAAAAATTTAGCCATTTACCCTCTCACTGGTCCAGAGTATCCAGCCCTATGCATCCTTTCTGTATTTTTGTTAGTCTGAAGGTTGAAGAATATCATACGATTTCTTTTTATATTTATCTGACTATGAGAAAGAATATCATATTACATATTTACTGACCACTTTTATTTTCTCTTCTAAAAATTACTTGTGTATACGTATTTTGCCCAATTTTTCATTTGTTTGTCTCTTTTATAAGCTTGTAGGAGCCCTGCATATATTAAAACATTTTTTTGTCACCTGTGTTGGGTCATCCTTTGACTTTTCTTAATTTGTCATAAGATTTGTACATTTTTTCCTTTTTATTTTTATTTATTTATTAGAGAGAGAGAAAGAGAGTTCGGGGGACAGAGAATGGGAGGAGGGGCAGATGCAGATAATCTCCAGCAGACTCCCCACCGGGCACAAAGCAGACATGGGACTGGATCTCATGACCCTGAGATCATGAACTGAGCTCAAATCACGAGTTGGGCACTTAACCAACTGAGCCACCCAGGCACCCCTAATTTTTTCCTTTTTAAAATATTAGGTCTTTTTCCTAATTTTTAAAAAAGATTTTATTTATTTATTTATTTGTTTATGAGAGAGAGAGAGAGTACAAGTAGAGGAAGGGTTGGGAGGAGAGGCTGAGCGAGAGGGGAAGCGGACTCCCCACTGAGCAGGGAGCCCAATATGGAGCTCGATCTCAGGACCCTGAAATTATGACCTGAGCCAAAGGCAGACCCTCTTAACCAACTGAGCAACCCAGGTGCCCCTTTTTTCCCCTAATTTTTAACAAGAATCTGAGTGAATATAAATTTGGGCACTTCCACAAGAATTCAAAGATACGATTTGCAAAGTTCCCAAAGGTATCCATGGAGCCAACACAAGCAGCAAGTTCAGAAGGACAATAAGGACTTTGCATCATCTGGTTCAACAGTGGAATCAACCAAGTCCTCTGGTCCACTGATTTCTGCAACTTTGGAGCTCAGGGGACCTGGGTCTACAGAGCACTCATTCAGGAGCACCGAATAACTCATGGCCAAAGTTAGGGTCACCCAATTCAGTCATTCCGCAAGTTGTATCTTCTTTGCATCAGCAAACATGACAGACAGAAAAAAACCCTGCTTTTCTTTTTAAATGTCACCTTACAAATCACGATAGTGAATTATTTTATGGTACATTGTAGGAAACCAATGTGAATGATGGCATATTTTGTATTGTGTTTGTAAATTGCTTTTTCAAAGATTCATTTAATCAGTATTCCAGAATATAGCAGTGCATTTCATGATCTCCAATTTAAAATCAGCTGCTGAGATTCAGACGCGAGGAGTAATGTACTCCAAATAGAAAAGTGGTAGCTGGTTAGGACCCAGTCACAGGCAGCTTTTCAGATACTTAAAATTCTACCTCAAAATTCTATAAATTTGAAAAAAAGGAATAATTAAATTTATTCTTCTTAAATTATAAATATTTTACAAATGCACAATTCTGAAAGCAGTGTCTGGTTGAGGGTTCGAGCTGGGGCATTTCCTTCTGAATGCTTTCTTCTTCCAATGTAGATTCTACTTCTGCATTTATAAGTCACTTCACAAAGAGCCTTCTGAGTGTTTGATTGCAGACCTCAAAGGTATCAGCAGATCTGGTGAATAGATACTTTGGCTTTAACTTGAGTGAAATCAGTTTCCACAGTAAATGTTGTAACATTTCCTCCTTCGATTTTCTGTTTTACCTAAAGTGTTGTTCCTCTCTTTATCTGACAAATGTTTATTGAAGACAGAGCCCTTGGCTCTTAAAATAGTAAGTTACTAAGGGAAAGAAGAAGATATTCAAAGTAACATAGTTTATTGTTGAGCTGTTGGTTAGAATTTGTTTCAAAGACACCACAAAAGAATGAAATAGAATGAAACAGAATGAAAGGTCAAACAAAGCATGCCCTTAGGGTATGTGCAGGCAGGGGACACACGGAACCTTGACTGTGTGGTTGATCAGCTACATATGGACCTTGAACTCTGATGAATATGACAGAGATGAGGACAGAAATGCTACCCTTTATAAGTTTGTTGCTGTGTTCCAGGCTCTACACTTTACGTGGATTATCTCACTGAATATTCGCGCAATCCCAATAAGGCTGCATGAGGTCATTGACAGAGCCCTTGCAAGGATCAAGAGTAGCTCAACTCAAAGTGACTGTCACGGAGCCATCTGTACCATGCTGGACTTCTGCACAGACCTGAGCCTCTGTCAACATCACAGTAGTGCAGACATGAGGGCAGGATGGAAGAGGTGCTAATCGAGGAGCCTGTTAGAGCAAAAGTCATAGGGAATTGGATTCTACCGTGGAAATATGGTCTATACCTCACCATAGTCAAAACTTGTTAGTTGCTGCTGAAGATAATTTTTTTTTTTTTAAATGAAGTTGTGGTAAGAAACTCATTATACAAGATACAATCATTTTGGAAAGAAAAGTATTATTTAACACATTCCCCATGTGATATGGCTCCAGATTGTAAAATGACTTTTCTGTATTGGAGTTCACTCAAATCTCATCTTGGGTACAATGTGCTTACAGATCTAATTCTAAAAATATCCTTTTGTATTTTGGAACTTATAACTAGTCTGCTAAGTGGGAGGAAAAAGGAGTTTCAAGTTTCTCAGTCTCTTATCACTCCTAAGTAAATTGCTATGAAGTACATCATTTATAATCTCTATTACGCCAAGCATATAACATTTTTGAAGGACTCAGGGAAATTACTTGAGTGTAGGATTGTTCAGGGTCACACTCAGTGAAACAGCCTTTTTACACATCTGTTAAAAGAGTGGACGCTTCACTTCTGAAAAGTTATTCCTACATTTTTAAAGATTGTTTTGACTGCTCTGTCTCATGTAAGATCCTAGGTCTACTGCAAGACTATAGAAAGCCCCACTGGAATCAAAGCCATAGACCAATCAGATGGCTTTTTATGAAGCCAAACCATATAGAGCTTTTGGTGAACTCTGGGGTCTTTTTTGCAAGATATTCTTTGTGTATTTCACAGTGGTTTGAGGAGAAGTAAAATCCAGAGTATGGCATAAAGATGCCATTCAAAAAAAAAAAAAAAAAAAGCCCTCCTGTCTCTCAAATGACTTTATTTTGGAGAAAAAGTAGAACAAATCAAATCTAACACAACTTAAAAACAGGCATGCACCAACTCATGCAGTTAGAGGAAGGTTTGTATTAACTGGTTGTCTTTAGTGAAACTATTTTGTATAGAGAAGTACATTCTAAGAAAAGTGATTTTTTTTTTTTCAAATCTGGGATTGACAGCAGGAAAGAGGCAATCCTTTTTCATCCGATCTCCAATTTCCCTTCTATTAAAGTCTTAGGAAAAGTTTTCAAGAGAACTGTCTTCCTTATCTCTAAAAAGGTTGGATTGATACTGTGCGCTCTCCAACACAAGTGGTTGTTTCAGTTTAAATTCAGATTAATGTGGGGCATCTGGGAGGCTCAGTCTGTTAAGCATCTGCCTTTGGCTCAAGGTCATGATCTCAAGGTCATGATCTCAGGTCCTGGGGTCAAGCTCCACATCAGACTCTCTGCTCAGCGGGGAGTCAGCTTCTCACTCTCATTCTCCATCTGTGCTCTCTCTCGCTATCTCTCTCTAAACGAAAATTAAATAAATAAATAAATAAATAAACAAACAAATAAGTAAATAAATAAATTTATTTTCAAATTAATGTAAGTCAAATAAAATTAAAAATTCAATTCCCCAGTCATACTCGGCCCATTTCAAGTGCTTGTTCGTTACATGTAGCTAGTAGCTACCACACGGCACAGAATAGATATACAAAGTGCCCTTCAATGTGGAAACTTTTATTTGACAATGTTGGTTGTTAAGCATCTTGTGAGAATCAACTACTTCTGATGGTCTGCCTACACTTGGGGCTCACTTGACTTTCTTTTTATGACACTGACACAAAAATTAAAAGATTCAAATGATTAAAATCAGTTAGATTTAATTCTTCAACGATTCCCCGATAATCCAAAATTCTATTAATAAATGATCCCTCAGTAGAATCTCTCAATCAGGACAACCACATTATACAGCAGATCTAAAAAGACAATTTTTTCTTGTGTACAGCCATAAATATTAAGCCATGTTTATTACAGAAGTTAGCCTACCCTAAATAATAAAGAAATTGGAATTGCAGCAAAAACTAAAGAATGTGGCATTGACTTAGCATTCAAGTAGTAAGCAGCAAGAAAACCAATAGCAGAAAACTAAAGAGCCTTTTTATTTGTTGGAAAGAACACTTTATTAAATTGTTTACATCGACAATTTGGAAGGCAGAACAATCGTCTCTTGGACTTACAGTGACAGAGAAGGGAAACAAAAAAGGTCAGTTGTAGATTCATGTAACTGACTGCACTTAGCCAGGCATGAGAAGAAAAACATGAGATTGGGTGAAAGTGCTCTGCTATGAAAAAGAATGGAATGAAATAAAGAAAAAATTTTGGAACTCGAATGTCTGTAAAAACTGGTCTACTAGACTCAAAACAGTAAGAGAAGCTTGCTAAGTGTTTTGAACAACAAACGTCTATTAGAACTCAGTCCCGTGTCAAAAATCAGATTAAGAGTGTGGTTTTCACTCAAGCTCATTGTCCCAGATAGACTCCGGACAGGTTCGTTAAGTTTAGAGAAAGAAGTTTGTGGGTCAGGAAGCAAAGAAATATCATGTATTTGAAAATTATGTCTACAAACTAACTTTATCTGTGGCTGTTAGCCCAGTGAGACAACTGTAAAGAAGATGAGTTGCCTACCAAGTCTCTGGAAAAACTGCCAAAAACCTTGAGCCTGAACAATCAATCAGTCAATCAACACTAAATAAATGCCTTTCACTATTTGAGAATTAAAATGACCTCAGGCCCCCATATTGCACCAGCAGGAGGAGAGCTAGGAAATCTGACCAGATTCCAAATGTGACCATGGAGAAAAAACAGTAAAAGGAGAAGCCCCCATGGGTAGAACAAAATGCCATGGTGATTAAGGGAAAAAGTTGTTCTCCCAGGGAGCAGAATCAGGGTCTGCTAAAGGAATTGCCTCTTTCCACCAGAGGACACTTTCGCGAGGCCTGTCCAATAGAATTTCAGAATGGCTAAGGATCATGGGTGGCTGTGTTCCTCACAGTTTTCCACTTTATAATACCAGTTGTCATATCTTGGCCTCAGTTCAGCAGTTGCCAAGCCATGAGATGCCATGGTGGGACCTGATTGGAGAAGACAACTGCGTACCACCCAGAAATCTTGGACTTTGCATTAGATATGGTGACAGAATGGGACTTACATTGTCTCAGTTCAGAAGAGGTGAGTGCGAAGAAAAATGAAAGGGATGTTTGGTGACCAAGGGCTGAACTGTGGGCCCGCCTTGTAGTGTTCATCAGTATCCATGTTCTGTCCTCTCTGACTATCCATCAGAGCTGCATGTCCCACCTTCCCCTGCCCTTAGACATGACACTATGGACAAGTGCATATAAGAAGGGATGTGTGTCCTTTCTCAGGAAGGGCCCATGAAATACCTTCCTTGTACCATCTTTCTTTCTCCACCAGCCAGCTGAATGAAGCAAACGTTAAGTGTCTAGAAAAGGCTGAAGCTCAAACCTCTTGAGTCCCAGTGCCTTCTGACCTTCAGTGTGATGTAAGAGATAGAAATTTTAACTACATTAAACTGTTAAAACTTGGGGGTTGTTTTTACAGCAGTTAGCCTACTCTGATCAATGTGCCAAGAATTACTGCTTCTAGTCCGCTAAAAATAGGATTCTTCTGTTACACAAGGAGCTGCATGGATCATTTGGTGATAACAGGAAGAAAACAGAGGACATTTTCCCATAGTTTCTAGGACCAGTCTTCAGGAAAGGAGGAAGTGGGTAGAGATGTTATTACCCCTTTTATTAACTTACTCAGGGTAGAAACTGTGGGTCCACAACCAACATATTGGGTATTTTTATTAAACTTTTTGGGGACAATGAAAAATAAACTTATTTCTAATTTTATAAGACTACTGAAGTCAAGCAAGAATGATTTCCAAATTTAAAGGCTTTAAGCAATACTGATGAAGATATTATGTTTTCCTTAACTCATCTTAAAATGTAACTCTTCAACTGACCTTGGCTCTTATTGAGAACATGGCCATAGTCTATTAACCCCCATTCTTCGTAGGAAGAAAAAAGTGTTACACGGCAGTGTCATGGGTCTCAGGTCCTACCTATTAAGGGGTTTTTCCCAAGGGGTTCTTGGGTATAATGAACTGTGAATGTCCCGCGGCAGCTGAGTCAAGCATTTTGTAGGAAACTGGAGAAATTGTTTGGGTAATGATGACATCACACTCTGCCTCTCTTTGACCCCATCCCATCACCGGTATTGACTAGACATGTCACAGCGCAGCTGAACTCCAGGCCAGGTGGATCATTGGTGAAAAGTATGTGATTTGAAAGTAGCCATTTGTTCTCCTGGAAAGACCTTGGAAAAGAGTATCTTTTTAAATGGTTCTCAAAAAACAGGTAAAGGAAGACAAGAAAGGTGTGACAGGGGGCCATGACAGAGTGTGGCAGGCTGCACTGTGTTGCTGTCACTGAAATTGACATGGTACTGTGGGGACAGAAGGTGCTCACCCAGATATCATGCATGGCACGCGGTTGCCCGAGACTGATATTGGAGAAGAGAGTTCTTCTTCCCCTGGAGACCAACAGTAGCTACCATGGGAGTCTGGACATCACAATAACAAACAAAGATGCATCATTGGACAACACAACAAAACAGCTTTATACAGAGATACGGTGGCCAAAACAGAAGTCATGGCTGACCAAATATTGAGGAGTGTGCTGTATCTTCAGTCCTCTCTTTGTGTGGAAGGTGGAGGCAAGAGTGAGTAACCTCTTTTGGCTGAATAAGTCCCTAAGTTTCTTGGAAATTTAGGGAGAAAAAAGAATCCTCAAGTGAGGGACGCCTGGGTGGCTCAGTCGTTAAGCGTCTGCCTTCGGCTCAGGTCATGATCCCAGGGTCCTGGGAAGAGCCTCACATCCAGCTCCCTGCTCAGAGGGGAGCCTGCTTCTCCCTCTCCCTTTACCTGCCGCTCCCCCGCTTGTTCTCACTCTCTCTGTCAAATAAATAAACAAAATCTTTAAAAAAAAGAAAATTCTCAAGTGAGAAGTGTTCTATTCCCTCATTTGGCACATGAGACCATGAACAGGTTTTAATTTTTAAGAAAATTAACCATCTTGTTTAAATCCCACGTGAGTGAAGTTGGTCATACTTGGCATACAGACATAACTGGCAATCTACAGACTATGAGGTATTATGCTAATGAGCTTTCATGCATGTGATCTATATCTTCTTTGTTAACGAGACAACTGAGGCTCAGAAGAGTTAAGAGTTGTGAGCAAAACTCGCATCCCGCAGGCGGCTGGGTGCAAGGCTAGTCTTTGGACCCTGGAGGCCTTCCATGGTGCTCCGCTCACGTACGTGCTGCCTCTCACTGAGCCTCTGCCCTGCGTACCAGCTCAGCGTGTCTGTCCTCTCATCACCAGGGCACTTAGCAACACCACCGTCTTACCTAGGGATTATATGTTGCTCTGTGCTATTTTCATATACTCTTTTGCATGACAGTTGAATATGCCCTTGTTCCCTGAACATTCCAGGACCCAGAGCAGTAGAGTGGCCATGGCTCCCATCAGATGAAGGATAATAACATAACACTACTATTTACAGAGGCAGTTTTTCACGTGATGGCAGGACTCAAGATATCCAAAAAATTTTCTCACTTCTTGTATTTCTGGCAAATATGATGGATTAGACACAACAAATGCTCCCCATGCAAAAGCAACTTAAACTGATGAAAACAATATTTAAAGCAAACTTTTCAAAGGAGTCATGAAATTGGTTAGAAAGTAAAGAATCTGCAAAGGTGAACAGCATCATGAAAGAAGTGATCTGGGTAAGTCAGCAAGTACTAAAATTTGCTTTTGCATAAAAGCATCATTTTGTGTTCCTTTATGAGATGGTCGGTCAGTGCAACCATAAAAGGGCCCAGAGGAAAGGCTCAGAACAGAGGAAAGTTTACTATACTCATAGGTCCTGGAGACAGGAGGCTCAGCATGCCACTCAGGACCACATGGGGAAGATACCAGGATGGTCATGAGTCAGAAGACAGGACTGAGGAGAAGGTTTAGGAAGGAACCTTTATCAGAACTTCCATAGGAAAGGCAAGGCAGGGCAGGGTGAAGAGTTTAGGAATGGCTAGTTGGAATAATTTTGGTGGGCTTTGGGTATAAGGGTGGTCCTTGCTGCCTGGCACTTGGCCCTGGGATGATGAAGGCAGAGGACTATTGTCTCATGGGGTCATGGGCAGATAGAGGACCGATTAATTTGCACGTTGCAGGCTGGCCCCTTTGCTATGTCTAACAATTGGCTAGTCCCAGAAGCAGTTATCTCTCTCCATCCGGAAAGGTTTTTTAAGAGGTCAAAACATCATAATATGCAGAAAGTTTAAAAATATTTACAATACAAGCATAGATGCCAAACTATGGTAACTTGAGCTTCTGTTTTGAGGCAAAAAGTGTAAAGGACAGGAGATAAAGCTTAGAGAGAACTCTCCTAAGGCATAGAGAAAAATAGATCTCAAGGTAAATATGGAATACTAGATAATTATGCCCTGTCTTTAGGATGAATGATGAATACACACTTTATAGAAGGAAAAAACTAAAAAATGAACAAAAAACTTGCCTATCTCAATATTGGTGAAAGTCAGAGAAAAGTCCTAAAAATCTGTAGCACAAAGCTCCCCTTCTTCAAAAGTGCTACTTATCTGCTGCTTACCTTACACAGTATTTTTTTTTAACTTCAGATATTATATTTTTAAGTTTTAGAAGGTTCTCTATTTTTTTGTCTTCCATTTTTCTACTTGCAATATGTACTTTTTCCCTTTAAGTCCTCGAGCACATAAAAAGCTCCTGTTTAATAATTCCATCATTTCTGCCATTGCTGGATATTTTTTATGGCCAAATATTTCTCCTGATTACATATTACATTTTTGTCCTCTTTTTATATCTAGTAGTTTGGGATAGGACACTCGTCCTTGCGACATCACTGAGGGTTAAAATTTGTTTTCTTCTTTCCTCTTCTTTTTAATAGTCTTGAATATTGTTCTGACAGTACTTGCAGTTTATCTTGACACTTTCAGAGCTCATTTTTCAGCTTTGTTGGGCAGTCTGGGGCACCCTTTGTTCCAGACGAGTCTAGCACTGCTACTAAGCCATGACCCTTCGGGGTCTCTACTGCATCACAGTGAGGTCATTGGACTAGAGTCAGAGCGCTGTTTTCCCAGCTCCAAGTGGACTCACATGCATATCTGAATATTCAGCAATAAACTCAAGAAAAGCCTTATCCCGATTTCTGGAGCTCCTTCTTTATTTACCTTCGTCTCCTCTAATATTCTGTCCAGGAAATTACAGCTGCCTCAGACTCCCTGCTTCTCAATCTTGGTCTTCTCGGCTCAGTGAGATTGCTCTGATTTGCTCAGCTTCCCCATTCCTGCACTGAGCTTCCATGTCTCCGAAAGAACCACTAGGCAGAAAGCCAGAGCAATTCTGTGCATGACCCATGTTTTTCTCTGATCTCAGGGTGACAGTCCCCAGCCGCTTGGGGCCCATGTCTAAAACACCTGTTTCATAAATTTACAAGGTTGTCGCCCAGGTGTAGACAGATTCAAAAGTTATTAAAATGAGTGTACTCCACTATATGTAAGTTATACCTCAATAACATCGATTGTTAAATACTGTAAAAATGATGACATGATACTCTGATACCTGTCAGTCCAAGTGTTGAGAATTATCATAAAGGCATAGTTATTAAGACATGTGGTTGAGTGGAACAAGATAGAAAAATTCAGAAGCACGTCCATCACATATGGAAATTTCAATCATGACACTATGACAAGTAAGTTAGGAAAGAATGTGACAGTGAATGGTGGTGGGACAATGGTAACCACATCAGAAAAACAAATCGTATTCCTACTTCACGTCATGTTAAATATGTATAGGTTGACTAAAAACTTAAACATGAAATGCAAGAAAAAGATAAAATTCTTAGAAGATAACACAGATGAATATTTTTGTGGTTTAAAGTTAGAGAAGAATTTCAAATATACGAAAAAATACAAGCAAGACACATATTGATAGATCAGACTACATTAAGATAGTAAATCTTCTATTCATCAGAAAACACCATATAGAAAGTGAGTGACAGGTTAAAAACTGTGAGATTGCAACGCAGGTTAAAAACTAGAAGACAAAACCAAACACCTTAGTATCAAGACTACATAAATAAATTCCACAAACTGATAAGAAAAGATGAGAATTGATGAGAAAAAGAATAAAACTACTCCAGCAGAATAAGAACTTGAATAAGAACTTCAAAGATGAGAATACGTGGAGGGAATAAGCGTATGAAAATATTCAGTCTTGTAGGTAATTGGGGAAATACTTAAAACCCAATGAAAGGCCATTTTCGACTTACAAACTTGTCAAAAATTTAAAATACTGTCAATGTCAAATACTGGCAGTGATGTACATAACAGAAACTCTTTTATGCCGCAGGCAGGAGGATATACTGTTATAACCATTTTGAAAAATAATGACATTTTCAAGCAAAACTCAAGACCCACAGCTCCAATATCCTCTCTACCCCAGACTCAGCTACCTAGGGGGGCTCTCACACGGAGGCACCCAGAAACATAGAAAGTATCATGGTAGTTTCCATATTATCAAGTAACTGGATCATTACCAGGATAAGTAGAGTTTGATATAGTAATGTAATGGACTAATACGCACATAAGAGTTCACATGACCACTGAAAGACAACTAAATAATAAAGAAACCATAAAAAATGGAGCGACGTATTAGTTGAAATGTCATAAATGTCTAGCAACTGGTACTATAACAACTTAATACTGGAGAAGGGTCCTAGAGATGTTCCGATGTGCCAGGCAGTAACCTTCTCTTTTCTGAGTCATGGGAAAGTTCCAGAAGCTTCCTGAATATCCAGGGTGTTGGGCCCAAAAGCAGCTGAGGATAGTGACTATTTACTAAGAGGTTGGGAAATATTTCACTATTTTACAAATAGACACACTTGCGTGTTAGACGTAGATACACTCGTCAGTGAAGGAACTACAAAGAAGGATCATTGCGTGATGACACACACAGACATCACGGTGGAGGTTATCTGAGGGGGGGCGGTGTGCAGAGTTGGCATGGGTAGGGCAGAGCTCTCGGGGACCTTCTCAAGGACTGAGGATGTTCCCACTCATGAGACATGATGTGGGGACACCAAGGTTTGTATTACTGTTGATCTTCTCCTGTCATAAAACCATGTACTTATAATAATCCATTCCTTACTTATAATAATCCATTCCTTAACGCAATCAATAAAAGTTGGTGAAAAAAAGCTTGAAAATGATAAAAGCCATTTCAGATCAAGGAAACGTCCTTTTGGCTGGAGAGAGGTCGCATCCAGATAAAACAGCATAATTGTTAAAAGGAGAATAGTTGAAAAAAGATGGTTTCTGATCATGGCCATGGAACTTTGTGAGAGTCCTTTACTCACTTGAACCTTCAGGCAGGAATACTAATACGCAATGAATAGCTTCCGTGCTAAGGTTTCCTCAAAGTGCTGAGCTTGAAAACAAGACTGAAGCTGTAAGTTTCTGGGTATCTGTGTACAGGGCAGCAGTTTTATTTGTTCTGAATTTTCCTACTACAAATCTGAGATTCATTTGCAGATTGAAAGGTAGGAACATAATCGCGTTTTCCAAGCCTGCACAGCCAGCCCCACGCTAAGATTTCATGTGAGAAACATGCAAGAGTATAAAATGTATTTCAGCAATGCAGACTGGGTTCCTGGCACGTACCCTCCCAGCCTCTCTACGCTCCCCCTTTGCGTTGCTAGAAGCAAAGCCCTGAGTCATATGGCTGTGAACGTCTCTTACGTAGGTACACTGTTTTTCTCTTTTCTTCTGATTTCTATACCACATGGAAAAAGCTGGCCTGTCTTTGCAATGGACGGACTCAAGAAATACACTCCCCAGTCAGAAAGATAACTCCGTTCTAGGCAAATCTTTTCATTTCTGAAGACAGAGACTGAAAATAATATATCTGCAATTATTGACAGAAAATGACCAGAATATGTGACTCATTTAACGAAGTTTAAAATGCTAACACAAGGAAAGTTCTGTTCAAGGGTTTGGCAACTATTCCCCCACACACACACCTTTTTTTTTTTTTTTTTTACTTAACCAATTTTCAGGGGATAAAAAGCACTTGTGGCCAGCCGATCCATTTTTTGCAAGATACCCTATCCAGAACATTAGATTCTTTATAATTCCAAAGGTGAGAATTTATTTCTACTCTCTTTCTTAACTACTTCTTAAAAATCTAGCCGTAGTTTCTGAGTGAAGCAGGATGTTTTGACCCCACCAATTTCAAATCTGAGTTCATTTTGACCTGCTGTGCTTTCAAGAGTTAGCAGTCAACATGCCAGATGGCTTTGGCTAATCTTATGTTGTTCCAAATATGCCTATTTATGACTCCCAGGCAATCTCGCAACCTAGAAATGTGCTTGTTTTCCTCCCAAGTTAAGTCAGTCTATGAAAAAATCAACCAACAGTAATGAAATGAGTGAAAAGTTTATCCAAGTTGCATGTTACCCATGCAAGCTGGATCCGGAGCAGACAGGCTACAATCTGGAAACTGGGAGGTGGAATCCCAAGACTATCCCAGAAGAGAATGAGCTATGTGCAGCACCACCTCGGGGAAGAACCACACACCATGGTAAATTAAATGCCTGAAAGTTGAAAAATTCATCTTAGCGCAGGTAAAAAGTTTTGGCGATGCAACGATCTCAGAATTGTTCTCAAATTTTTTCATAGTTTAGCTAGGACACAGATATAAATTGACACATTATATCTAATTACTACATTTTATGCAGTAGATGACAACATCAGTAGTAGGAATAATAATGTAAAAATAAGAGACAAAAACTCTATATGATAAACTTCATTGGTTATTTAAACTGATACGGGAATAAAAGAGTCCTAATAGAATTTGAACTTATATAACATTATGTAGGAAAACGGAACTTGGAAATCATAGATAGCCCCCATATAAAAAATGTACATAGCAAAAGTTGTCATCTCTAATATTTTCTAGAGATCAAAACTATCAGTAAATTAATATTTAGTGTAAAATTTGCATGACAAACAAGGGATTACGGTGAAATATTTTCAGGAAAATAAAAATGAAAATGGAAAATATTGGAATCAGCTCGAACTTTGACCTGCATGGAACACTGATCGAGAATTCAAATGGTTTAATGCAACTTATTCTAGAAGATACCATCTTAATCAAAATTCAGTGATGTTTTAAACAATTCAGTGAGTATTACAAAAGACTTCGGATAGTCTGGCTAAAGTGTTTATTTTGAAACATCCTAGACAGTCAAAGCACAGTCTAACAATCTCCACATCAAAGTGTCAGGGTCAGAAAAGTGGTAGAAAGACATTCTGTTTCCATTTCTGAGATTTCCTCCAATCCAATGTTACCACCTCCACTAAATAAACTTGCTCTCTTTCCTGAGTTCCCCCCAGTTTGTATACACAATTTTCTGGCTAAAATATTATTGCCCTTATGAGTTCCTCCCATTCTGTACCCTCAATTCAATTTGTCACCACAGTCAGAAAATTCCAGTAACTACTCTCCTCTCTGTTTCTCTTTGGTTACTTTTTAAAACACAATCTCCTCGTGCCATCATCCTACTCAAAACGTTTGGCTTCTGGGTCTGGCTTTAACAGAGTTACTGGTGCTAGCCCAGACTTCCCACCATCAAAAATACAGCACAGTTTTAAGATGACCGTTGTCAGGCATTGGATAACAAGCGGTGCGAGACCATGATCCCTTAGGGAATAAAGACACTGGAGGGGAACCCCAATGTCACCCAGCCCTCTGTTCAGGGACAGTTTCCTAAGTGCAGCCCCAGCAAATGGAGACCAAGTGAGCATTGTGATCCTGGAAAGCTCAGGAATTATAGATGAGAGTTCAAAGCTCCTGACATAGTGGGATGGTAGGATATCAGACAGGGGGCAGTGGTCAGAAAGGAGACCCCAGAAGTGAGAAGTCCTTTGGAGGATGCGCTATAGGCCAGGGGACAAAGGCAGGATGAGCATCTCAGGCTGAGGCCGGAGGAGGGCCAGTAGACGCCAGCTGCTAGGAGGCCGGGAGAGGATAAGGTGCTACATGGCACACGGCGCTGGCAGATGTTGAAATCTGGGTCCAGCCACAGTGGAGAGATCTTTTTAACATCTGGCATTCAGATGAAATATCAGAACGTCAAGGCTTATGAGCAAGGACCACAGACAAAAGGAGTAGGGCATGGTCATCTTGGGAAAGTGTATCATAACATAATATTATTATAATAATATTATGATAACATAATATTCACAATAACACAATACGTGCAACCTGTAGCCTTTAGTATATCTTGGAGCCAAAGCTTCCCGCTAATGTTACCCTCTGTGGGATGGCCATGACGGGCTGGCTTTCCTCCAGTGGTCTAAGACCATTTATTTTGCTTGTGGCATTGGAACATGAACAAGAGAAGAGGGCACTTCTGTTGGAGGAAAGCATGAGGGGAAAAAAAAATCAACCTTCTATTTCCATTTGAAAGGAAACTGCAGTTTAAGAGACATTTGTGCATTGCTACCCTGCTGCCAATCATATCATAAGTTGGCATGGTGAACACATTTAGTCTGGTGTCTGGATCTATTTCTAGAAGTTAATATTAACCCCTGCTTCTCAAAACAGATACCGTTCTTGGTCCGCTCTGAATATTTGGATCACCGGAATCTCATAGAAGGGGCTTGCTACCTGCTGATACAAGTAAGAACAGCTTCATCTGTAACCAAGGCACTTTATCGCCTTTTTCTGAGCATCCATCCAGTGGGAGACACTGACTCTGGCTCTGCGTTCCAGGATGTACAGTCTTATTCAGAATCTACAGGTCGTTATTTCCTTGTGTTCCAAAAGCACAACATCTTGACCCTCTAGACGTTTAACCCTCATCAAAAACCAGGCACATTAGAGAATGAGCATTTTAACATTTGCTCTACTGCAAAGTGAATAATCTTTCCCTTATACCATCAGTTCATTGACCTCTGGTCATTGATCTTGGGATTTTTTTTTTTTTTAAGATGTATATATTTATTTGAGTGAGAGCGAGATGCACACAAGGGGTGGGGGCGGGGCAGAGGGAGAGGGAGAAGCAGATTATGCACTGAGCACAGAGCCTGATGTGGGGCTTGATCTCACAACCCTGAGATCACAACCTGAGCTGAAACCAAGAGTCGGACGCTTAACCAATCGAGCCACCCAGGTGTCCCCATCTAGCTTGGGATTTAATCTTCAGTCTCACTGACTCCAAAGCCAGTGCTCCTTTTACTAAATCCTATTGGAAAATAGAGACTGGCCCAATCTGAAGGCATGATGAAATGTTAGGTAAATCCTATAGAATAGACTGGACATTCTTGGTGCCAAGCCTTGTAAGAAGTCGGGGACAATGGGAGTGGGGAGGTACAGTCATCTGTCTGGCTCTTTAAAAACCAGGATTTTCCAAAGTAAATGCAGGCATGTAGCGTATTGTCCATTTCTCTTGCTCTGTCATATTTCCCCCTCCCCCTCAGAACTGAAATGGTGCAGAAAAATGCCCGCCGTGTTCTAGTCTAAAGCAGCAAAACACAGCTGTTGTTCAGCTAGAATATGTACATATGATATTTAATTTTATGATGTTGATAAGCAACATCTATTTATTTTTAAGTCAGAACAAGTTCAGTAGTGTGTACACATATCTGAGGTGTATGATGTTGAAATGAATTATTAAATTCTTCTATACGAGGGTAAATTTGGTTTTGTCTTTGTCCCCATCTCATATACCACCTGCCCACATTTGGGCAGCAAGCCATAAGTCCTTGCCTGCAGGAGGGAACATTTGCTTGAAGACCACACAAACAAAGGCTCTCCCCCCGCCCCCTGCCCCGCTCTCTTCTCCTCCTCCTACCCTATAAACCCAATGAGCCACAAAACTGCAGATTCTGCCTCCACAAGGTTATCTGCTCTTCCTTTCCATGTCTACCCGCCACTTCTGGAATCCAGAGGTCAGAGGAGGTTGGGGCTGGAGCCCTGAATGCCACGGGATTGGCAGGGTTCCACAGTTCCGGTCTGGCCTGGAGAGGAGTCTTCCCCCACACCGGTGTCCATGCCTTCCAGCAACGTGCCCACCCTGCTTTGTCTCGGACCAAAGCCAAGTGCCTAGTTTAGCATTCCAGACTCAGATCCCTGAATCCCCCTCTTCTTCCCACTGGAGAGTCCCCAATATCAACTTCTAGCCAAACAGTGGAAACAAACGGACTCAATGTTGAACACTCAACACCACTGAGCTCAGTTCCTTAGCCTATAAAGGGAGAGGGCTGAACATGGCAAACTTATATTTTTGTTGAATCGTTATGGTTCCTCTTTGGTTAGTTCCTCAGCTAAGCTAAAGTATAGGTATAATGCACAAAATATAGGTACCATTCACATAGCTATTTAAGCTATGCAATCTCAGGTATATTAAAATATAGGTACAGTAAAATCTAAGTACCATTGATCACTAACGGTAAATGTGAGTATATTGCCTTGATGCTTTCACTATCATTTTTAAAAGTGGAAAATTTAAAATATATATGCAAGTAGAGAGAAGAGTGTGGTCAGCATCTTGTGTCTCTACCCAGTTGGGGAATGGTCAGTCCTATTCCAGCAAACTCCACCACTCCCATGTGTCTCTGATTTTTTTTTTAAGATCTTATTTATTTATTTGACAGAGAGAGAGAGATCACAAGTAGGGAGAGAGGCAGGCAGAGAGAGAGGGGGAAGCAGGCTCCCTGCGGCGCAGAGAGCCCGATGCGGGGCTCGATCCCAAGACCCTGAGATCATGACCTGAGCAAAAGGCAGAGGCTTTAACCCACTGAGCCACCCAGGCGCCCCTGTCTCTGATTATTTGAAAGCAAATCTCAGTAAAGGTATGTCACCATGTCACCTAAACAAAATTCAGCATATATGTGTGTGTATATACACAAACATATGCACACACACACACACACACACACATGCACGCACCTACTCACACATGTCTAAGAGACAAAATTTCTCAGAAACTTAACCAAAATACTATCATCATTACTTAATTAAGTCCTTAATATTATCAGCTATCCTGTCTTGCCCGGCTCTCCTCTTGAAGTATTTTTAATGACACATTGAATGGAAATCTGCTTGCACAGTAATGTGTGAACAGCTCTGAAACCAGGTCTGTGTCATTCCAGAAAACTCAGTTAATTCAGCGACTTGCAGTGTAAATAGGGAAACCTTCAAGTCTGTGGCCCTCCAAAGTCCCACTCCAAAGGCCGCCGACTTGCGGAAAAGGTAGTAAGGGTCCCAGGTTAATTCATTAAAAGGTGTCTATGGTTGTTTTGCTTTTTTTGTTTGTTTGTTTGTTTTTGTTTGGGGGGGAGAGCTTTGGTTTGCTGCTTTCTTTTCAAGAAAGAAAATAGTATTAGAAAATACAAGGCCAAGACCAATAAAAAGAAACAGTCCTAACTGGAACGAGATCGTTTCAAGGGGTCCACTTGGTGCTAATATTCTTTTACTTTAATAAATATAGTGTTCATAGAGGAAAGAAGGCAGTCCAAGTTAGGGAAAATAATGAATTAGAGAATAATTTACAGAACAAGAATTACAGATGGGCTCTCTCAGGGGCTGAATCAAGCCTGCGAAGTATTTTGTTTGACCCAGTCATTTGATTCTTCAAATAACTCATAGAAGAAATACTTCTTTTTAACATTTAAACATTTTTTATTTAAATTCAATTAATTAACATATAATGTATTATTGGTTTCAGAGGGACAGGCCTGTGATTCATCGTTTTATATAATATCCAGTGCTCATTACATCACATGCCCTCCTTAATATCCATCACCCAGTTACCCCATCCCTCCACCCCTCTCCTGCCCAACAACCCTGTTTGTTTCCTATGATTAAAAGTTTCTTATGCTTTGTCTCCCTCCCTGGTTTCATCTTGCTTTATTTTTTCCTCTCTTCCCCTATGATCCTCTGTTTTGCTTCTTAAATTCCACATATCAGTGAGATCATATAATTGTCTTTCTCTGACTTATTTTGCTTAGCATAATATCCTCTAATTCCATCTATATCATTGCAAATGGCAAGATTTCATTTTTTGATGGTTGTGTAATATTCCATATATAAATATACCACATCTTCTTTATCCATTCATCTGTTGATGGACACCTATGCTCTTTCCATAGTTTGGCTATTGTGGACGTTGCTGCTATAAACATTAGGGTGTGGGTGCCCCTTCCGATCACTACATTTGTATCTTTAGGGTAAATACTCAGTAATGCAACTGCTTGGTTATGGGGTAGCTCTATTTTCAACCTTTTGAGAAACCTCCATACTATTTTCCAGAGTGGTTGCACAAACTTGGATTCCCAGCAAGAGTGTAGGAGGGTTTCCCTTTCTCCGCATCCTTGCCAACATCTGTTGTTTCTTTACTTATTAATTTTAGTGATTCTGACAGGTGTGAAGTGGTATTGCAGTGTGGTTTTGATTTGTATTTCCCTGATGCTGAGTGATTTTGACCATTTTTTCATGTGTCTGTTGGCCATTTGGATGTCTTCTTTGCAGAAATGTCTGTTCATGTGTTCTGCCCATTCCTTGATTGGATTATTTGTTCTTTGGGTGTTGAGTTTGATAAGTTCTTTATAGATTTTGGATACTAGCCTTTTATCTGATATGTCATTTGTAAATATTTTCTCCCATTCTGTCGGTTGTCTTTTGGTTTTGTTGACTGTTTCCTTTGCTGTGCAAAAGCTTTTTATCTTGATGAAGTCCCAAAATTTCATTTTTGCTTTTGTTTCCCTTGCCTTTAGAGACGTGTCTTCAAAGAAGTTGCTGTGGCCAATGTTTAAGAGGTTACTGCCTATGTTCTCCTGTAGAATTTTGATGGATTCCTATGGCACATTGAGGTCTTTCATCCATTTTGAGTTTATCTTTGTGTATGGTGTAAGAGAATGGTCTAGTTTCATTCTTCTGCATGTGGTTGTCCATTTTCCCCAGCACCATTTATTGAGAGACTGCATCCTTCCTTGATTAAAACTTTCACAGGAGAAATAATTCTTGATTCCCCATACCGGGCACAGCTCTGAGTGGTAAAGACACAGCAGTGGAGAAAATAAACAAAAGAGCCTACCCTCAGGGAACTTGCCTTCTTCTTTGAATTTGAATGCCTGAGGTAGGCCATGTACTCCTTAGTGCTTTCTTTCATTCTTTGCTTCAATTGAGTAAAAAGGCCATTTAGGGAAAACTGCCTTCCTCCACTGAGCCTGGGGCCACACAGTCCTTTCTGGTTTTTGACAGGGCCACCAGACCATAGTATTCATGGACATGTAAATTTGGTGTTTTTGTTTTGTTTTTTAAGCATTTGAGTTTGTGACACTCTGTTGTTAAGCATATATCTTTTGCCTCCAAATAGATTCAATACTGTGATCCATCAGTGGTCCTTCTTCAGCTTATGGAAGAATTTTTCTAGCCAACATGTACTGACTGAGCCTCTCATCTATGACAGCACTGGGCTGGAAACCAGGACTGCAGAGCAGTACGTCCTGGCCCACGGTGTCCTGGAGCTCTGGGTCTGGTGGAGAAACCATCCCGTAAACATCACACTAATGTCATGTGACAAGTCCTGCGTTACATGTGCAGAAAGAGAAGTAGGTGGGCAGGGGGTCCATGCTTCTTGGCACAGGGAGGCAAAGGGAAAAGTAAAGATACAGAAAATACACACATCCTCCAGGGCAATGAAAGACATCAATCTTAAATGTACTGATATTTCATTTATAGACTCCTTATCGACCATTTAAAAGTTTGCTTCAGAAAGGGTTAGTTATCTCTCAGCAGACTTGTTTCCCCAAATACATCAACTCCTTGCTTTTCCCTTAAAGCAGTGTACACGTAATGTCTGGGTCTACTTTACTTCAGATAATCACAGTTATAAATTAATGAGACTTAAATTTAATATACATTTTTTTCTCCAGGCCATTAATGTCTCTCATGTCAAATGATTGTTTTTTTCAAAAAGATAAGGACCATCACAAATACGGTGGAAGTATTTGTATGCTGATCAATTTAACTCCAGCCAAGATACAAGTGGTCCTGGTAGAGATGGAATGTCTACTGTGGCTTTACGCCAGCAAATGTAAAGGAATCCTCACAGGGAAACTAATATAAAATTTCCGAGCTGAATTAATACCTGATGTCATAAGCTCCCATGTCTAACGTCCAGATGAGATGGTTCTTAAGGCATTCATCAGAACAGGAGATGTCTGGGAATATTCCAGAGCTTCCGCCTTAATGCCATTCTCCCAGGCAACCTCTGCAATGTTCAATCAGACTTAACGCAGGGTTCCTCCTCCTGCCTACTAACCAAAGATGCTGGCTGTGGTGTAAGACTGTTCATTCTCCCCCATGCTCCCTGAAGAAAGAAAATTAGACTGTATCTTCCCCTTCTCTCCCCCTAGGAATACTTCACATATCTGAAACCAGTTGTTTTCGGTGGCTCTATATAGTAAACATCTGGATATAAGGGATAGAGCTTGAGTCGTAACCACTCCTATTAGGATCTTAGTCCCCTTTCGGCTCCCAGACTGCTTCCTCAATATGATCCTACCTTCCTAAAGCTAACTGGGAACCCTCAAGTTCCCATCTAATGTAGCATTCATGTTGCTTGTCTATGCACCTGCTGCCATCCCTGAGTGTTCTGTTTTGAAATAGGAAAAGAAATTCGGTTCCTTTATTCTAATAATGGCTTCACGAATATTTGAACCATCCAGGTGTAAACTCACGCTAATCAGGAAATTAGACAATTCGACCAAGAGAAGTATTTGTTCGTCACTTTTAAAGAGATGTTGCTATGTAAAACAAAGCCACAGACAACTATCTAAACTGGAAACCTCACTTCTCCATCTACCAGCATTCATTGTCCCCAGTTTTTAGGATTCTGTTTTCTTACCTGTCAGATATTTCCTCCTTTCTACCTCTGCCATCACAGACCTAGAATAGCCTTTTCTTGCCTTGTCTCTGTACAGATGGCACCAAACAAGCCTCCTTAGCTTCATGTCCCTTAATGAAACTAGAACAATCTTTCTCAAATCCAGATCTGACTATGTCATTCCCCTATGTAGGATTATCTGCTGTTCTGTATTTACTTATGTTTCATACTCACCTCCCAAAGACCTCCATTACTGAACCCCAGGGACACCAACCTACGTAAGTCCTCCAACCTATTCGAGGGCTTTGTGTATCCATTCCTTCCAAGCCTCCCTCTCTAAGATTCCTTTCAGGATCTTTTCTCTCCACCCTCTTACTGATTTGGCCAGCCCTCTCCAACCTGGGACAACCGTGCAAGGTCATATTCCCATTACATTCTCACACTACAAAGCAAGAGCTCCCCCTTCAGACCCCAGCCTATCCCCAGGTTCCTGGGGCTTGTCCTCAGGAACAAGCGTTCCATGTTTCTCCACTAGGGCTGCATTTCTCGCTGCCGTGCATTCCCTTTACTGCAGCAATGCCCTCTCCCATCCTAATTTTTTTATCCCCAAATGCACCTCATCTAAGATGACTGATAGTGGGAATATCAATCCCTTTTGGGGGAACCCTATTCTCACCCAGAAAAGTGTGGTCCTAGACGATAGCGCCAAAGGCAAATGAAATTACATCAGAACATAATGGTCGAACGCCAGTATGTTTTGTATTCTGTCTTAAATTCGGTGAGTGGGATGTCAACAGTAGGCAGCCAAAAGTCTGAATCTGCCCTTCTCCGTGGTCTCCAGCTAGAAGTTAGTGCTGAGCAAGTGTGTACGCAGTTGTCTGTGCCCCGTGGCTCTGAGATCTCAGTCTCAAGTCGGTGTCTGGCCAAAACCTTGCTGCTCACTTTAAGAGCAAACCACGACTGACCTGAATCCCACTGTGTACATTGAGGGGCTAGGCCGTCAGGTTACAAATTCTTTGTGTTTTCAGAGGGAATGACAATTCCGTGAACTCTTTGCCTCTTCTGGAACAATGTTTCTTTTTCATGCATTCAGGTTCACATTAACCTTCCTCCCCTCCCCCCCCCCCAGAACTAGAGGTGGCCTTTGTGAAACAGACAGATTCAGTGTGCTCAGAATAAAATCCCCTTCCCCATAAGGCTGTGAGAACCCTGGCCTCTGAATATTCTCCAGCACCCTCTTCCTGCGGCTCTCTGCTTGGCTATCCATGGACTTCAGCTTCATGGGTATCCCTTGAAAAAGGCAAAGTAGCTAAATGATTCCTTCCAACAGGACCTTTGTACATGCTGTTCCCTCTGCCTGGGACACTATTCCTCCCCATCCAACCACTTATCCCTGAATCTAGCAAACCCTACCCCTTATAGCCCTCCAGGAAACCTTTCTGAGACCTGCCTCCCAAATGAGCACCTCTTAGGCAAGTGTGTGTTTCTCCTTCCTAACGCATGCCACACCTGTCTTTGCAAACAGGCTCCTAGCTCAAGTGGGGTAGGAACAACATCTTTCTTATTTGTTCCCTAGGTCCTGGCCCAAACAAATGCACTTACCCAATACTTTCAAATAAAATGATTTTCCCCACCCAACGTGTTATTATGGCCCAGAGGTAAATTCTGTATTTCTTAGTCGACATATATATATACATATATATATATATATAATATATCTTTGTTCATATATATATATATATATATATATATATATATATATATATGAGTTTGAAGCTTTGAGATGGCAGGATTTCACTTTCTCTAACTGGACATAGTTAACATACATTCAGGGGTCCTTTTCAGCCCCAGAGCGTTCTATGATGCTTAATCCAAGATTTATTCCCCCCTCTCAGTCTCCAGCCAGAAGTGACACAGATTCTTCGGGAAGGTTTTCTATCCTTTAGGCTGCCTCCTCATCTCCAGTACTCCTACTTTACTGTCAAAGCTTATCTGCATTCAAGCCCATCTCCAGTGTCACCTCCTCCATGAAGTCCCCCCGGTTCTATTGAACCACATGTATCCCCGCTCTGCTTTGGATTGGAATCCCATGGCATTTTCTTTAAAGATGCCATCATATTCTATGACACATAATCATCAGCTGGTTAATTGTCTTAAAAATTTTTCCTTCGTTCCATTAGCTTGTGATGTTGCACTTGAGATGGAAGGCAATGGATAGCTTCAAAAGGGTATGATGTAATGAAAAAGAAAAGAGCTCTGGAGTAAGACCAACTCAACTTTGTCTGAAACAGACATACCTTATGACCTTGAAACATTATGAGCCCGCACAGAGCTGGACTTCATCACCCATTAATTCCAACTATTATTACCTACCTCCCAGAGTTGTGAAGGTTAAATTCAGCTGCCCCCACCCCCTGCCCCAGACACAAACTCGCTTCTCATCCCCCTCTTGTTAATCTCAGCAAGCAGAAGAAGGTCGAGCAAATTGCTTCCATTTTCCTTTTACTGGATGGAATTTCTATGACGTGACTTTTCCAATTATTTCTCTACATTAAAGGTAAGGACATTCTGTTCCCATATTGCAATTTCTATTTCCAAAAACTAAAATTCTTGCTGATCAAGGAGGTTACCCTCAGTACTTGTAGGCAGAGCACATCACTGCAACTAGTATAAAAGAGTAACTCGCCAAATCTGAGGACCCAGGCCGTATAGCAGTCTGCTCTTCACGGTGAACTTGACACAGCGTTGTAAATAAGCGGTGCTTGAAATGGATTCCGTGGATAGGGCTTTCTATGATTTCTCCAGGGGCATTCTTGCCGTAATTCAGTAAGTAGGTCTAGTCTGTTGAAAAAAAAGCACCAGGTTTGGTTTGGAAGATGACAAATGATTAAGTTACGATTTGTGATTATCAGATCAGAAATTCTGTGTTCTGATTAGAAATTCTGTGCAGGCTTATTTTCCTTCTAATATATATATATGTATTTTTCCTAATCCAAACACACAGAAAATTTGCCTTTTCATTTCTTGGATGGAGATGATACATAATCCCTTATCCCTCTTTGTTCAGCCTCTAGGCTCTTTGTATCTAATCCATCACGCACAAAGAAAGCTGTTTCTGGACACTTTGCTCAGGCTTTTCTTTTCTCTCTGCCCAGAATTCCATTCCAGCATCAACACAAATTCATCTTTACCATGAAGAGATACCTAATTTTTGCCTCGGCCATTTTAAATTGTATTTGAATCAATGCAATTATACATGAATGAATAAAATAAACTATTTTATCTTCAGATATATGTGCATTTATTCCCACAACATTGTATGCATGTCTTACCGAATATAGTTCTTATTTTATTATATTTTTGAACCCAGCTTACCTTTCTCATACTATTCCTTAAAAACTATATTAAAATAAAAATAAAATAAAATAACTATTGAGTACCCACAATCCCCCCGAAATACTCATCAAGCAACTTCTAAGAGGTCACTTAGGAGCTATTCAATACGTATCTTTAACTGAATGAATGTGTAGCTGTGCTATCCTATAGGGTAGTCACCTATAGGCCACATTGGGCTTTATTGAAATTTAAATTAATTGAAATTAAATAAAATTAGAACTACAGCTCCTGGCCACTCTAGTTCCATTTCAAGTGCTCCAGCATCACGAAAGTCTAGCGACTGCAATATCGGATAACACAGCTAGGTAGGGAACACTTGCATGAGACCAGAAAGTTCTATCTGAAGTGTGGGCTCCAATGAAGGAAGGAAGGAAGGAAACGCAGAATCCATCAGGAGGCTCCCAGGCAAGGCCGTCTCCACCTCTCTGACTTCTCGCAGGGGCTATACTGTGTCATACAAACGCTTTGCCTAATTTGGAGATTAGATTCCCAGCGTAAGCTTCACAGCTTGGATTATTTAAAAAGAATTTAGGAGAGCAGCGAACACATCCTACAAGCGCGGCTGCTGCCTTTCCATAGACCCGGCAGCCACATTATGACAGGAGTGCTTTCCAGCTCCAATTTGTCTAATTCTCGTGTGATATTAACAAAGGATGCCTGGCCAGAACATGTCAGTCATCCCCACAAAGAGTTATTTCTGTCTCCTCTCTTCTCCCAGAACTGCGAAGATTGATCGGAGGCTGATAGTCTTTTGTGTTTCCCTGCAGGCTGGCGGCGGCTCTTCTCAAATGCAACGTCGATACATGTTTTATGAGTCACTTCTTTTTGTAATGTGTGAAGCTAATCATCTTGATGATGACACAGAAAGCATTTGCCTTGAAAGCTCGAGTGCGGTGTTCATCACTCCATCGTGCTGGGAGCGTGGCGTTCCTTGAAATGTCCATCATGTTAAATCTCAATTTTGTAATTCAGCTCCGCGACCCAGCAAGGTAAACGCATGAGTACGTTTCACATTGGGCTTGTGTCTCAGCCTGAGTCATCTAGAAAACAAAAACCTAAGACTTTATTTGGGAGATGCAAACCTGGGGTAGTGAGCGCAAAGAAACCCGCGAAGCCAGGTGACATCATCATGCTTCTGCCTCACCACGAACCTTGAAGAGATACAGAAGCCCACAATAAAAATCTGTGCTTTGGAGTAGAATATGGGGGAAAAGAAGGAAGGAGATATATCAATCCACCTCCTTCCCATTGACTTGTTCATCCCATGGAGAGTGAATGCCTCCGGAATCCAGCAGCAGCATGGGATCCCAGATCTCAGTCCTCCACAAGGTGCTTCATCAGTGACCGGAAGGAGATGGACATCTCACTGCCGATGGGCTGGGTGTGCGAGGGATGAGGGCCAGGCAGGCTCAGAGCTTCCAGCAATGTGAGGCCCATCTTCAAAGGCGGTGCCCATAAGTGAAATCTGGGAGGCAGGCGGTGCTTTAGAAGGAAGGAGACAACCAGTTGTGGGAACCCAAAGAGGCATCTAATTCTTGGTCTGGTACAACTTCTCTCCTTACATGCCTTCAGGATTCCACTACGAGACAGTGGAGGATCCTCTAAACCAACAATCGCCTGACTTTTTTCACCCCAAAAAGTCAGAAATGTCTCCCCACTCCAAATCAAAGCATTTCCATGTGATTTAAGGGAACATGATCATCACGGGGATTCTCTTTAACCGAATTCTAAATATTGGCTTCTGTGAGAGTTGGAACGAATAATCCTCACTGAGAGCGTCCTGGCCCTCTAGGCCAGGGAGCCTGCGGGAGCTCTGCTACTTGAAAAGATGACGGTGATGACTGTGGGGAAGAAGAGGTATTGCTGAACCATTGAAGACAGAGGCTGAGGTCATTTCAGCTGCCCACCCCTGCCCCATTCTTGGAGACTATTCTCTGGTCTTCCCAAAAAAGAAGGCGAGTTTGGAAGAAAAACACCTGCTTTGATCTATATTCGAATCCCAGGTGCATTTCTACTAGCTTGTGACCTCTGGGCAATTGCCTCTGGGAGACTCATTATTCTTCCATCAAATAATAATAATATGCATCTCAGAGTGAAGCTGAAAAGATTAGTATTCAATGTCTTTAAGGTTCCTGACACACAGTAGTTTTGGTGGACAGACTCCGAGTTGACCCGGATGATCTACTCCTCCTGGTTTTTATGCTCTGACGGAACTCATTCCTTATGACCTTGGGTGAGAACCATGATTTGCTTCTAACTGTAGAATACAACAAAGTTGACAGGGTTTCACTTCCTTGATAACATCACATAAAATTATAAGGATTGTCACGTCGAGAGACTTTTTCCCTGTTGACTGTGAAGCGACAAGCTGTCACTTAAAGGACTTAAAATCTACCAGTAACCACGAGAGCTTGGAAGTGGATCCTTCCTCAGTCGAGCCCCAGATGAGAACTCAGCCCTGTCTGACCCCCGAGTTTGAAGCTTTACAGAGGACCCAGCAGACCCATGGCCGCGTTTGTGTGTGTGCATTTGGGGAGCAACGCAAAACACTCGGTGTTAATTACACAATGCACCACGCACAGGAGCCACTGGTCTTATACTGAGTTATCACCAGTGACCAGCGCCAGTACCTCATCTCTAGGCTACAAATAAAGCCACAGCTGTGTGTCTGCTCTCTGTGCCTGTGCTCTGCCTGCCTCCACTGCTTTGTGTTAGCATTTTCGCTTTGGCAAGTCCTTGGTCTTGCTCACTGCCCGGTTGCCTTCTCAGGGCAATACACAGACTTCTCTGTCTCTATTCAAGACCGGATGATGTTTTCCAGGTTAGTGATTATTTTCATACAGAACGTAACAATTTCATCGGCTTTAGTTTACTATACCTACCTAAAAACAGAGTAAGAATCAAAGTTTCAAGTAGACTCTGTTTCCAACACCCGGAATGATCAAGTTCATCAGGTTACCATTCGTTAAGGGCCTCACAAGTGCCATGGATGTGTTGTGTGATCAGCATGC
>CM052885.1:6782708-6889105 GCA_028534135.1 Potos flavus | reverse complement strand
CTTGCAGCACGCCGCTCCCTGCGTTCTTGCTGACAGAGCAGTGAGTGAGTTCTGAGGGCCTGGGGGTGCCCCAGAGGTGACACGTAAAGGCACAAACCTGCTCTAGGGAAACGCGGTGACTGTGCCCATCCCATCTGCAGCTTCCAGGATAATAAGCATGAACTTCAAGGCAGGTCCTCTTTACAGGGGGCTATGAGTCCTTGCAGGGCCTCCTAGCAACTATTTCTGTGGGCCGAGCAGAGCTAAGCAAGGAAGGAGAGGAAATGGAACTTTCCTGAGGTTTTCCAGTCACCCGGTTATATATATTCCTTTATGGGAAATGCTTCTCCATGTGGAAAGGATGCCAAGGTTTCATGCCTGACATCGTTTCCTGTTTTCTATTAGTTTTTATTTTGCGTTTGTTTGGATTTTGTTTTTCAGTGTGCTTTGTCTTTCTCGGGCAGAAAGCAGGCAGGCTTGGTAATTACAAGGCAGTAACAGCTTGCAGATTTTAAGACACTGTCGCGGGCGGTATTTTGTGTGGTCTTTACGACAACCATGTGAAATCCGTATTTTCCCCACGTTCAGCTGAGGAAACTGTCATTCAGAAAGTTTCCCAGAGGGGCCCAAGGTCATTCGTCCACCTGGCAACACGCTGTGCTCAAGAATTGGTCACTGACTCCAAATCCCCTGGCCCTTGGCTCCGTATGGAAATGCTGTTCATCGGAAGGAAAGCCGAGGCTCCCACCCGCCTCTTGACCCATCGCTTCTTTAAAGATGTGAGTTCGCCAGTTTCCATGCCCCGTCCTTCCCTGCAAATTCTTCCAGCATTTCACATTCCATCTGTTTCTGGTTTTCTCCCTGCGACAGTCGAGCCATGTGCCCGACTAAATTTACTGGCCGTGGTCCTCGCCAGCGTGCCGTCCATCAGTCGGCCAGGAGGTGTTGAGGGCCCACCACAGACAAGACCCAGAGCAGGCAAAGGGAGGATGCAAGTAAAAACAATTGTTCTGGATTCATGGGGAAACGCTCCTTACTCACAGACAGAATAAACAGCATTGCCTCTGCCCCGGCTACGGGGATACCGAGAGTTGGTGGAAGATCAAGAAACATGGGAGCCAAAGCAGCGTTCATGGGGATGTCAGTTCAGAACACTGGGTGAGAACCGGCCCAGGACAGGAGACCTTCTGTGGAGCACATCTAACTGCCAAGCTCATCTCGTACCCGACTCTTGTCACCGTCCAGCCATTCACAGTGACTCAGAGCGCCGGGCACTCTCAATGCAGAGTGTTTCTCTGTCCCCTTGGCCTCGAATGTCCTTAGAGTTTATCTTCCTGAATAACCCTTTCATTCTTAACAATGGGCCTGTCATTCCCTCTCGAACACCAAGGACTAGGTTAGATGCTATCCCTTCATGTCTCGGCACCTTCCTGTGCCCGCTTTCCCTCAAACACAGGCTCATTAGGCCGCGTCTGTCTTTCCCACCATTGAAATAATTACCGTTTACTGAAACATGAAGACGCTAACAACA
This sequence comes from Potos flavus, assembly GCA_028534135.1. NCBI lineage: Eukaryota > Metazoa > Chordata > Mammalia > Carnivora > Procyonidae > Potos > Potos flavus. Next base: position 6,887,595 of record CM052885.1, on the reverse strand, counting down.
ACATAAGTAAAATAAAACTGACGCTGTTGTGGACACGAACAGATCGGATTTGTTAATTTTGAGGATTTTTAATCTATGTTTGTAAGTGATCAACACTTTCTTATTTTGGTACTGAAATTATATTGGCTGATGAAATAAGTTAGAAAACTCTTCTCTTTTGATATTCTGTGCATCATCTGGTTTAGCATGGAGATTACCTCTTCTCTGAAAGTTTAGTGAAACCTACCTCGAAGCCGTGCGAGCCTGGAATCGCTTGGTAAGAAAAACTTCGATTACTTATTTAGTGTAGTAATGGTTATGGGCTTGCTCAGATGTCTTCTCTTTTTTTTTTAATTTATTTTTTTTTAATTTTTTTATTTTTCATTAACACATAATGTATTATTTGCCCCAGGGTACATGTCTGTGAATCATCAGGCTTACACATTTCACAGCACTTACCATAGCACATACCCTCCCCAATGTCCATAACCCAGCCACCCTATCCCTAGCCACCTACCCCCCAGCCACCCTCAGTTTGTTTCGTGAGTTTAGGAGTCTCTTATGGTTTGTCTCCTTCCCGATCTGATCTTTTTTTATTTCCCTCCCCCACCCCCCATGACCCCCTTCCCTGCCTCTCGAATTCTTCATATCAGAGAGATCATATGATAATTGTCTTTCTCTGATTGACTTATTTCACTTAGCATAATACCCTCTAGTTCCATCCACGTCATTGCAAATGGCAAGATTTCGTTTCTCTTGATGGCTGCATAGTATTCCATTGTATATATACCACATCTTCTTTATCCATTCAGATGTCTTCTCTTTTTAAAAATAGATGTATTATATGCCACTAATGAATCATTGAACATTACATCAAAAACTAATGATGTACTATATGTTGACTAATTGAATTTCAATAAAATAAAAAGAAAAATAGGTGTATGTTTTATTTCTAGAAGTATACCAGCTATATGGAAATTTTGAAATTTATTGGCATAAAGTTTTTCAGAATATCTTCTTACGGATTTTAAATCTTTACTGTTTCTGTCTTTCTCCCAATTGTTTTTTTTTAATAATGTCTATCAATGACATTTCTCAGCATTTTCTTTTTTTTTTTAAAGATTTTATTTATTTATTTGACAGAGAGAGATCACAAGCAGTCAGAGAGGCAGGCAGAGAGAGAGGAGGACGCAGGCTCCCTGCTGAGCAGAGAGCCCGATGCGGGGCTCGATCTCAGGACCCTGAGATCATGACCTGAGCTGAAGGCAGAGGCTTTAACCCACTGAGCCACCCTCTCAGCATTTTCTTAATGTTGCTAAAGGAATGCATATTTTATTAGTTTGTACAAAGAACTATAATCTAGTTTTTGTTGGTAAGCTGTATTTTCTCTATTTTTGGACACAGAAAAGCAAATATATCATACTTTATGGAGAATATTTTCTAGAGGAAACTCGGAAACAGGAGCAGAGGTAGTTTGGGTGCAGTACTAGTCAGGCATCAGGGTTCTGTTCTCCAAAGGATCAAATCCAATTGTGTGTGTGTGTGTGTGTGTGTGTGTGTGTGTGTGTAGAGAGAGAGAGAGAGAGAGAGAGAGAAAGAGATAGAGAAAGATTTATTTTTAGGAAATGGCTCACATGATTATGGAGGTTGCCAAGTCCCCAACTTGAATTTCCAAACTGATACTGGAATCTGTCGATGAACGGAAACTGCAATGAGGTCCCCAGACTCCAACCCCACCTCCCAGGGGTCACTGTCCTTCCACTCCCACGGATCCTCAGCCCTTCCATCTTTTAAGAGCCAGACCTGAGGATTAACCACCCCACTCGGGATAGTCCATCTTTTATGTGAACAGAGGAAGAGATGATGGTCAGAGAAGGGTGTAGGAGGGGGGCCGTGGCCCCCCTGAAGCAATGATGCGTGTGTATTAAAAAAATAGCTTTTTATTTTCATTCCCACTTCCCTTATTACTGGTGTTTGTTGTTTTGTTTTCAAACTCATTTGACCCTGGCAATAATTTTGCCATGTGTGTATGTGATTATATGAATCCCACACTTGATCCCAATCTTACGAGAAGGTTCTCTTTTGGTCCATGGAGGCAGGGATCATGCGTACTTTGTGTTACGTGATATCCTCCATGCCCAGCAAAATGCCTGGCATGTAGTGGGTATACACTAAATCAATTCATTACATAAAATTGAACTGAATTTCCTCAGGAACTGAGTTTTGACACGGACAATAAAAGAATTACTTGGAAATAGGACATTGAAAGATATTTAAGGGAATGGAGTCAATAGTTTCAGAAAAAGTAAAAGGCAAAAGGAGTACAAGTAATGCAGATATTAGTCAGGAAAACCACCGATTGAATCCAAATAAGATTCTACGCCCAGATACTATTAAAAATGCCAAGATAATTCCAGTATGTGAGCACGGGAAACAATAAGAGGTTGACACCACAACGCACAGTGAAAGATCATCACAATATCTGGGGGACTTTTTAAAACAAAGTACTCTATCAACGCATTGTGATCGTAATGGAATAGTTATATCTACTTCTACTTAATGAGATTTTTAAAAAGGAACAAATCTCGAGTTTTCCTTTTTTTAAAGCAATTTAAAAAATCTTTCAAAGTTCTATGCCCCATTGTTTCAGTCCCCAAACTAGCCAAATATTTTCTCTTAAGATTTATTTATTTATTTGAGAGGGGGGAGGGCCTGAGAGAGGGGGAAGAGAGATCCTCAAGCAGACTCCCCACTAAGTGTGGAGCCCAACATGGGGCTCAATCTCACGACCCTGAGATCACGACCTGAGGTGAAATCAAGAGTCAGACAGTTAACTGACTAAGCCACCCAGGTTCCCCACCAAACTAGTAAGATATGATTCCAGTTGTCTTCCTTATTGAGCCATTATTGCTTTGTTCTGTTTCTCTCAAGTTGGCAGTGACTGGATAGGTGTGCTTCTGGTCACTTTTTAAATGTGTTACCAATGGTTCAATAGGAATATTGCTTTACAGTTAAGGGTAAGTGGTTCCACTTGGACAAACTCAAGTATAATGTAAATAACTATATTTATTTCTAAATAAATGTGTACATTTCTGTATTAAATATTAACTTATATGGGGTGCCTGGGTGCCTGAGTTGGTTAAGTGTCTTCCTTCAGTTCAGGTCATGATCTCAGGGTCCTGGGATCGAGCCCTACATCAGGCTCCTTGCTCAGTGGAGTCTGCTTCTTCCTCTCCCTCTGCCCGCCCCTCCCCCTGCTTATGTTCTCTCTCTAGCTATCTCCCTCTCCCTCTCTGTGACACAAAGAAATAAATAAAATCTTAAAAAATAAATAAATAAATAAATAATATTAACTAATATATAGAGACAATACAGAAATGATCAAAGTTGAGTTGGCAGAAGGGCCCTTGTAAACCCAAAAGTTGTAGGAAATAACTCCGGATAAGTCATTAAGAATACTTCCTTAAAAAAAAAAAAGAATACTTCTTCTGTATGTCTTAGGCCACATAATTTTCTGTGAACTAGGGACCTATAGTAAACAAGACAAATAGAATTCCTGCCTCCAAGGAACTAACAATCTAGTGAAATAGGTTAACTAGAAAATATTAGAAGAAGGGCGCCTGGGTGGCTCACTTGGTTAAGTGTCTGCCTTAGGCTCAGGTCATGATCCCGGGGTCCTGGGATCAAGCCTTGCATTGGGTTCCCTGCTCAGCAGGGAGTCTGCTTCTCCCTCTGCCCTCCCACTGCTTGAGCTCTCTCTCTCACTCTGCTCTCTCTCTCTTAAATAAATAAAGAAAATCTTTTTAAAAAAGAAAATATTAGAAGACCATCAATATGGCTGCCACCTATTAAAATGTCCTGTTTCCCTTCTTCATGGGAATAGTGGAGGAAGGATTTTGTGGCCCAGGTATGTACGAGATCAGGCAGCCCGTAGCTACTGCATGGCCTGTGGTTAATGAGGAGACAGACAGTGCAAAAATTCTACCTAAATAAATAGGAGAAGAGCTAGTATCCAAGACAGCATGACTGTTCAACTGAGCTGACAGAGGGAATCCCTGCATCCAGATAAGTCTTGGCATTCACCCTGAAATTAGGAAATCGGCACCAGAAGCTCCCACATAACATTTTGTAGTCAATCTTTGGCTACAGTATGTTGCCTACCCACTTGGTATTACTTATAGTACATTTTCTGTTATTTAAAAATCTTCTTATCACTCTAAGATTAAAAAGTTTGGGTTTTATGTATAGTATTTGCAGAACTAAAATAAAAGGGGATTGGTACCCTAGCATAAACCTACCCCAATAAATATTTGGGTAATTCATGGACTGCCACTTAGGTTGAGATGCTACTCATACATAACATCAGGACTTTATTCTACAACTAAAGCAGATAAAAACTTAAAAAAAAATCAGCAACTAGACACACACATGAATAAAGGCTATTCTCTCCACTGTGATGCCCATTTGATAGCATTTATTGTAATAATCTAGAAGCGTATGGTTCTTTACAGTGATTTTTAACCTCTTTTTCATTCATATTCTTAATTGCTACAGAAAAACTGCTCTTGGGAAAATCATAAAATTATTCATATATTTTTTATTTCATTAATTCTAATGTAAGTGATGATTGAACTTTTTGTAGATTAAATGAAAATATGAGATAAAATGAATATAAAAAATGGATTCCGAGACAGACTATTTTTCATTAATATTTAATTGGTTGCAAATTTTGCTATCTCAAAAAGTTTCTGCTCTCTGCTTCATTAAATAAGTTCTGTCATTATTCAGTGTAATTATAGCTTTGGGGAAATTTTCCCAATAAAAGCTTAGAAGGGAAAAAAGGAAGCATAACAATTAATGATAAAAGCTTAGTTAATAGTTCTCAGTTTCCAGATTTTCTGAGTTCTGATCAGTGTGAGTTTCTGTGACCTATATGGGTGGGTGAGATGAATGTTCATAATTGATTTAGACAAGAGAGAGAGTGTCAGGAAAGCGAACAGATTTTTCTCCACTTAATAATTTCCCTATACGTCTGAGCATTTCCTGAATTCTAGAGTTCACTCAGCTATTTAATATATACTACATATATGGAAAACATCTGCAGGTTCTCTGCTCTTGCCAATTCCCCAAATGTTTGCTCAAAGTCCCAGTATGAAGCATTCTAGATCCATTTGAGAAACACTCACTTTTGGTCCATTTAGATCCAATTTTGTTTAAGCATTTGAATTCCTGACATTATTGCTTTCTGTCTGTATGGTTCCCAACTGTGGATCAATGACTTGAATTCTATTATGCATAAGCCCTAATGTGTTTGCAAAGGCCAATTTGTCCTCTCCACCTTTTAGAATATGTCTTTCTTCTGTGTTTTCTTATATATTTGGTGCAGAGATATGACCTAAAGATGTACCAGCTCATGAACTATCTTCTTACAGCTCCTGTGTTCTGCCCATGATATGCCACCACCAATATTAGATTTCCCACTTTAGGAATTGATTCAAACCTGTACTATATTATCTGGCATATGGGAAGAATTTAATACCATTGTGTTAAACAAATGCTTCTCACTAGTTTGGGCAAGAAGACAGGTCAAATTGTTGACAATTCGGATTTTGGTTTTGAAGAATAAGTCCATGTAATTTCTTTGCAATTCCCATTGAACTGCAAAGCACAAGGCACTTTGCCTTCTTGATAAAAGTTATTTCAATTCCCACAGCAAAGTTCTGAAGTAGATAGCATGGGATCATTTTAAAGATGAAGAAGTTAAGACTTACAAAGATTTGTTGGTTTTCCGCACTTTGTCCCAGCAAAGTAAAACACTAAATGAAGACCTCTGTCCCGTACTTCGAAACACTTTCCATCGAGAACAGATACTCCCCAAATGCTGTAACAACCTCTTGCTTAACGTGGGTATAGCAAAGCTCTACTAGAGAAGGAGATCTCTCTCAAATCTGTCTCAGGCCATTAATAGAGAAAAATGCCAAAAAGCTCAGCCACCAAATAATTAAAACTTCCCATTTTTTCAGCTGCCAAGCTTCTAGAAAGATCCCACCACTAGTCTCTTCTCTCACTTAAGACCCTGAAAACTCTTAGTAGAGGTGAAAAATGGGAATCTGTGAGAAGGAGTGAATTAGATGATTACCCACTAACACTCAGAGTAGATCTAAATAAGCACAGTTAGAGGACTGGCTTAGCCCATTCACCTGCTCCCTGCACAGATGTCAACTGAACCTAGTCTCCATTTCTAACATCATATGCTATGTTCCTGAACATATAGCTGAAAACAAAATGAGGGACTCCTATATAAATTATCAACAATAAAACAATGCAGCATGTTTATCCTCTAAGCAGATCAAATTTGGCTTATCACCTATTTTTAGATACAATATTTTATCAAAACATAGCTATTGACATTCCTTTACACTATTTTCTGTGGCTGTTTTCACTGCACAAGAGCAGAGTTGAATAATTGTGACAGCAATCATGTGGCCTGCTAAGCCTAAAATACTTATTCTCTGGACCTTTATGGAAAACATTTGCCTATCCTTGTCCAAGGCTAAGAGCCTGATATTACAGCAACACCAAGTTCTCAGCTCTTTTCAGAATCCACGTATAATTCCGAGTCTTTTACAAATGTTTCCCTCTGCTTACCTATCACTTAAGATTAGGTTCAATTATCATTAACAAATCCCACAGGAATATAAACAGTGAAAAGATGGGAGTTTCTTTCTTTTTCACAGAAAATCTGAGGCAAGTCCACATCTTTCAGTTTGTTCCAAGAAGTCTTGCAGGGCTTTAGGCATTTTTGAACTTTCCGCTCTACCGTCCATGGATATGATCCTCAACCTCGGGGTCTAAGATGTTTGCCAGGGCTCCAGCTGTCACTTCTGACAGAAGAGAAGAATAAATAAAGAAATAAAAGAGCAAAGGAAAAAAAAAAAAAAAAAGGAAAAGTACATGACTGATTTTCTTGAAAGTTTCTTGAAATTTTAGACTTTTGTGTGTAAGAAATGAACTTCTACTATGTTGAGTTGTGTAGATTTTTGGTTTTGTTACATTTCCCATGGTGCATTATAATATTACAATATTAAGATTTTGTGTTCAATACTAATGAAAGACTACGTCAATTTCTTATTCAATCTCTATGCCCTCAATATCTGTCACATTACCTGGCACCATGGTACGTGCTGAAGAAATGTGAGGTGAATTGCTACTAAGCAATAGAACCATGCACAAATATTCTAGGAACACAGAGAAAATAGTATTTCATTCAAACTGGGAACATCGTATTTATTTTTCAATCCAGGGCTGTATGTGTTACGATACTACACGAAGTACAAATATTCCATTGAATAAATTTTCTATTTAATCTCACATGGAACTTTTTGTTCTACCCCACAATGTACCTTCAAATAACGTTGTCTGTGCTGCCATGATAGACACCTCGTATATTTAAGAGGAGGCCCTGGACTCTGGGAGAATTTATGAAGAGCGACCTCAAGGAATGAGATCAACTTACAAGCAATATCAGGCTCTCGTTCAGACCCCAAAATGGTGATCGCATGGAGAACAGAAAGGCTTTCTTCAAGCTGTCATTTTAAAATATCCACACTCTATTCCTGTGACAGCCAGAGCCTTTTCGGCCAACATGGAAACTCAGGGTGTTGATAATTCTTAGTGACAAGGTGAGTTTCCAAACAGAACTTTTTCTTCATAAATGGAAGAAAGTTAGGTGAAAATTTGCCATGGCCCGCCACCCTCCTCACTTTTCTCTATCCCTTCTCTTCTAACAAAACTTTCCCATCCTTGCACTTACCCTGAGGAGATACTAGCATTCTTCTTAGTGTACGGTACTATGTTCATATGCATTTTTTAATAATTGTGTCTCCTAGAATTTATGCGTCTTAAGGATTGACACTTCTTTCTTATTTGCTCTTAATTTCCCCCAATCTCTTACCCAGCGCCTCATATATAGTGGCAAATATGAGACTTGGTTTGAAGGCAGAATGAACTAGTTGGCCTTAAGTTAACGGGAAGACGGGAGGAGAAAACTGTATCTAGTAATGAGCTTGGACGAAAAACAAAAAGTCAGTCCTGGAGTTGCAATATTGTGAAAAGTCTGTCTGGAGGCAGGAGGCTTAGATACTAGTCCCAGTGTGGCCACCAACCATGTGATCCTGGGCACGCCAGCCGACCCCTCTGTGTCTCAGGGTCCTCATCCTTAGAGTGATGGTGCTAAAAGAAATTGATTCTGCGGGCCTCTCATGGCCCACAACTGCATTCTGGAGAAAAAGAGGCCACAATTTAAAGTAAGACAGGGTCGTCTACCAGTGACATGACTTCTGTTTTATATCAGTAATTGTTTTATTTTATCTTATTTTATCTATCAAAGAGACAAATATGAGTCTCCTGAAATAAAGCAAATCATCAGTGAGTTCTGAAAGGCATCCCACCCTTGTCCTCCCAGAGGAAAGTGGGCAGCCTTTTGTCATTCCCAACTTGATGTTTCAGTGGCCATGAAGATAATGTGGAAGATAGAGTCCAGGGAGGCTGCCACGGAGCAGCAGTGCTCACCCCACTGAGACACAACCAAGCCTTCCTTCTCCTGTAACATTCTGCCTGGCAAACAAAATCTCCTGGTAGATAGCACCAGCATAGCTTTGCTATTCCTGCCCGACGTTCATGGAGACAGTAGAACTTGTCTGAGAAATCCTTCATCTTTCAAGAGGCGAGAAAGGAAAGCTTGCCAATCCTGGTGAGGACGACCCAAGACTAGAAAGGACAGCGTGACTGTCAGTTTTATGGCAGAGGGATCCACATTCCCTCTGCCTCGGCCTTAGTTGTTGCTGGAGAGGCCCAGCTTGGTGTGGAGGCACAGGGATTATGTGCTTACATGAGAAACGGAGGGACAGAGACATTGCCATAGCATGGACCTGCAACTCTAGTTTGGACGCTACTGTCACAAGGCAGAGGGCAGGAAGGCTTGGGTGCAGTGTCAGACCATGGGGCTCTGCCCATTGGGGTCATCCTTTCCAGACTCTGTGGACATGAGTTTGTGAAAAATCAAGAGCACCGAGCACATGGTGTTGGGTTTGAGACCATTCTCCTTGGCCACCAGGTCCTCCTTCCTGTCCCTTAAACACAACAGATGCGCTCCTGCCTTGGGGCCTCTCCTCTGTTGTTTCTTCCCTCAGAGGTGCTTTCCCACAGATTCCACTGGCTAATTCTCCACCAAATTTGAGACTTTGTTGAAATCACATGTCCCACAGGAGGCCTTCCGGGACCACACTGTGAACTCCCACAGCCTGCCCCTCTCCCCGGCCAACCCCATTCCCACTTTTTCTGATCCAGGCCCACTTCTTTTTGGTATGGAACTTACCATTCTTGAATGTGCCATATAATTCCGTTCAAAGTGTCTGGCCTGGTCAACCCTGTTCCCCAGAGGGGTGCTCCCTGGGGGCAGGAATCCTCACTCTGTTCACAAATGCACCTCAAGTGCCCGGAACAGTGACTGGCACAAAGCAGGCCCTCGCTCAGTGTCTATTGAATGACTGACTGAAGGGAGAACCTCCACCAGTTTTAATTTGCTTTCGAAAACACAGCAGCACTTTGAGAATGCCCGTGGTAGAGCCTAAGGACTGCATCATGCAGCACACACAACAGACAGACCCACAGTGCTCTGTGCACTTCTCAGAATGGATTCTTTAGAAAAGAAAACTAACGTTCATATAGCTGATGGCATGAGGTATTCTTGGAGGACAACGCTCTGAGGTCAGGAGTATTATTTTCTGCATTTTACGGGCAGAATAACTGAAGCCCTAGAGGGTTTAATCAACCTGCCCACGTTATGTCTGAGGCACTGTTTTAAATGATTGATATATTTGTATTAACTTCTTTAATCCTACGTCAAACCTGCAGCAGGTCACATTAGAACCCCCATTTCAGAGGGCGCCAGGGTGGCTCAGTCGGTTAAGCGTCTGACTCTTGGTTTCTGCTCAGGTCATGATCTCGGGGTCATGAGATCGAGCCCCATATTGGGCTCTGTGCTCAGCGGCAAGTATGCTTGAAGATTCCCTCACTCTGTCCTTCCCCCAGCTCATGCTCTTTTGCACGCTCTCTCTCTCTCTCTCAAATAAATAAATAAAACAAAAAAAGAAGAAGATGAAGAACTCTTATTTCATCAGTGAAGAAGCTGAGGCACAGGCTCCCATGGACACGAGGTGTCAAGCTGTCCCTTCTGGACAGCTGCTGGTTCCTCTGCCACACAGCCTCTCTTATTATTGCACCAGGATCTTTCCTGGGACTTCCTTCAAAAAGTATCTTTATGTTGAAAATTCTAGAAAAAGGTTTCCAACATTTTTAGTATTCACGTTGACCGCTTTTCTCTGTTTAACTTTGACATTTACCCAAAGTTCTCATTTTGATGTGTAATCTGATCATTCAGAGGATTCATATTCACATGTTCATCCTCTCTTTTTGCCATTTCCATTTGGGGAGATTTGCGGCTCCGTGGGTGACACATTGAGTGTAGCTATAACCACCGCACGGTGAGCAAGCAATAGGAAAGGTCGACAGCCACAAGAGCTCCCCTCCTCAGCAAAAGCAGGGCTGGCTCAGCAGCTCTGCTGCTGCTCAGGGAATGAGCAGCTGTACAGCACATCAAAAAGAAGGGACTGTTTCCTTCTTCTGCTAAGAAGGTGTTTGCCTAACTCACACCACCAGGGTTAGTTAATGCCCAGCCTCGCCACAGTTCCGAGCAGAGCTAACCTAGAACACACTCTGTTTCTTAAGTGTGATCATTTGGACCAGCCTCTCCGAGGAGCGGTTTGGGTCATTCTGTGCTCGGAATGACTAAGAGAGTTAAGATGAAAGACAAAGGATGAGGTCATTTGGGGTCTAGCAGCCCAATGGGGACCCCAGACCAGTGAGTGTTTCTCAAACTACCTGTATAAAGGGCAATTTTGTTTTTCCTCAATCTTTAGAAGACCAAAATTTGTGAAATATATTCCAAATGAATTACCAGAAAAAAAAAAAAAAGAGAGAGAGATGAAAAGAAATACAAAATAAAAAGCCCAATTTGTATTATTTCTAGATTACATTAGATTAATATGTAACTAATACTTTAGATTAGCATTAGATTGCTCTGTGGGACACCTGGGTGGCTCAGTCAGTTAAGCATCTGCCTTCGGTTCAGGTCATGATCCTGGGGTCCTGGGATCAAGTCCCACATCAGGCTCTTTGTTTGGTAGGGAGTCTACTTCTCCCTCTGCTTGTGCTCTCTCTCTCTCTCTCACAAATAAATAAATGAAATATTTTAAAAATTTTCTCTTTAAGGTTGCTATTGAAAGTTTCTAAGAGCTTACTCTCTATTTTCGTACTTATAACGTTGCAGATGATTACCAAGTAGACCCACAGACCACACTTCGGGTGGCAATGTTCTAGACCAGGCTGGGTAGTCCAAGACCTGCCCTGGGTAGAGGTGGAGAAAGGGTCTGTGAAAGACAAGTTCAGCCTAAAGAATAAATACAGAACCCAGCATGAAAGGGGCACAAAAGTGGTAATTCAGCCCAGTGTCAGTAGCAAGAGGGAAGCCCATCCAAGACCTGTGAAGCAACATACAAATGAGCAGAAGACAAAGAGAAGAAAGAGATGGGATGATGGTGGGAGCATGGCAGTGCGCCCCCAACAGCTGATCACTATTTCAGCATCCAGGCAGCCCATTTGTCACTTATAAGCTATATGTTTAATATTCAGTTGGAACACGGTTATTAGGAGCTCATTAGACAGTGAGCCCCATGAGATCGGGAGCAGGGTTCTCTTCCCTCCATGTCTCCTGTGGAAGGACAGGGTACTGGTTACATGTGGTTATGTGTGTAATCCTAGTTTAACCCACCCTAGTTTGAGTAGGAATCTAGGAGAGTAGGACACCCATTTTGGAGAGAACAGTCAGCATTATATCTGACTTGATGACTCTGCCTGATATGACCATATGGTCTCCAAATGCAGTTCCCAGTGAATTCGTCTAAGAGATCACTTTCTCACCATAGTTGCTATCCTTTCAATGTTCACACTGATGATCTGCTGTTGATGCCATGGTCCCACCATTGCCTTCTCCTCACACCACCTCCAGCCATTATTACTGGTTTGCAGCAACTCTTAAAGTAGCAAGAAAATGTTGTTTTCCTCCAGAAATTACAACTTTTGTGGCTTTTTAGATTAGTTTCCTTCTCTGCAGAATGAAAAACATGTTTTTTTTCCCCAAGCATTTCACCAGTAGAAACATGAGAGCTATCAACTATGCACAGTTTAGATTTGTCAGAATCAGCAAGAGAACCCATGCTTTTCAGCCTTCTCCCATTATTGGGTTCGTTAGCTATCTTCTCTTAGCAGCCAGTGGAGAGTGGGCAGCCTGCCTTCTGCCTTCTATTTTATCCCAGGAACCTGACTTCCAGCCCCAAATCCTCTCAGTCATGTGTTTCAGCAAACAGGAATTGTCATTGTAAAAGAGCTCTTGCATGACCTGTCTGATAGGCAAGAAGTCCGAGGTGAACAGACAGATTAAGTTTCACAGCATATAAACTCCCCTGAATACAATTGGTTAAGAGAACTGTTGCTGATGTGATAAGGAATCTTCTCAAAGGGACTGTCCTCAATGCAATTACTATGCCCGGTTATGTGTATTGTCCTTTGTCTATTCATTTGAAAACCTTCTCTCTGAAGAGGTCTGCTTAATAACAGCCAAGTGCTGATTATTTGACGAATCACCAGGAGGTCACATCTTGATCTTGGCAAGCTACAAGATAGAAAAAAACAAATTTAAAGAAGTTTTAGGGCAGTCGTTCTCAACTGAGATCGATATTGTCTCCCTCCCCCTCCCCCACTCCCACCTCCAACGCCTCTTCCCTCCAGAGACATTGAGCAATATCTGAAAACATTTTTTTATTTTCGTGGCTGGGGGTGGGGATGGTGCTACTGGCATATAGAAGGTAGAGGCCATGGCCATAGATGCTGGTAACAACCCGCAGTGTGCAAGACAGCCCCCACCACAGTTATCCAGTCTGTATTGTATTGTATCCCTGCTCTGGGATCATACCCTGATGAGCAAGTAATTAATAATTGTGATTTAGATTCGTTTCATACTTTCATTTGGTAGACCAATTCTCTGCGTTTTTCTCAGCAATAAATGTGCAATTGCTGGATTTGCTTTGATAAGTAGAAAAATAGCTCTACCTTGGGAAATAAACGTTGAGGCAATTGACTTTTAGAACAAATGTGCAATTGTTTAACCTTTGTGGGCACGTCTCTCTCTGGCAACCACTGTTGGACTAGGAGCCACCATTCCTCTTCCTCCTCTCTTGTCCGCCAACAGAGGTTTCTGCCCTGCAGTGCGATCCTGGTGAAAGTTCACGATTCTGCCATTCTGAGACCTTTCAAGAATGGCACCTGTGTGCTGTGGCAAAATTGTAGCCAATGGGGCCTATCAGAGAGGCGATTATTGCTAACTGAAGAGTGGCATGTGGTCCGTTTCTCTCCGAACATCTAGCCCAGGCTCTTCCAAATTTAATGTGCAGATGAAGCCCCTGGTAGTGGATGCAGGGCATCTTGATAAAATGCAGTAGGTCCTGTGTATGCCTCAGGATTCCACACTTCTAACGAGACCTCGGATGATACCAACGCCGCCTGTCCAAGGCTCATGCCTTGAGTGGCGAGTTTCCGGAGTATTGCCCACGGTCCTGCTCATCCTCCTGTTTCAATCTGGCCCATATTATTCAGACACGTGGCTTATCTCCCTAAGGAAGCCAAGAAGACCATATCGACTCATGGAAAAGGTATGTATTTCGGAATGTGAAAAGCATGTATTTAATCCTGGATCTTCCTCATAATGGTTTTGTGACCTTAGACAAAGTAGCCAGGCTTTCTGATATCAGTTTTCTCATCTTAATATGGATATAATTATTATTTCACAAGACTGTTGGCAAGAATTGAATGGAATTGCTGGACCTCAACCCCTCATCCAAAATACTTAGGGCCAAATATATTGTGAAATCCAGAATATTTTTAGATCTTAAAAAAGTAATATGATGCATATGAATGTATTATGTGCATGTATGATGCTGCCCCTCTGAGGCAGCAACCCATAAATAAATATGTTAATAGTTAATGCAACAAAATATATAAATCTTATACCAAACAGGAGGACTTAGGAGTCTAAATAGCTAATGTTCACCTCAGGTGTTGCTGCCGAAAAAGCTCAGGTCAGATATGAGTTACAAAACAATCTTTCAGTTTTCAGATATGTTGGATTTTGAAACGATAGATAAAGACACTGTGGATCTATGCCTAACTTGCGAGCACATTCCTCTTTCTGTTGGAAGAGCGTGACACACTTCTTCCCTACACGTTGTAGGCTGTGAAGGCAAAGCCTCTGAGACGGGGACTAGACATGGAGTGGTGCCAGACCCAGGGTCTGAGAGAACAAAGTCAAGGGAAAAGCCCGTTAACTAGGGCCACATAATATTCAAGGTCAAAGTCACCCTAGCACCTGGAGTATCTCCCTATTGAATTCTGACAGCATTCTTTAAACCATGCCCACAGCCCCACACTCACTCCCTCACACCCACATCCCCACAGCCACCTCCTCACACTCATACTCTTACACACGTATACTCACACACACACATATATATACACACATTTTCCCATTCACACATGCTCCTAAAACCATCAATACCTGGGGCTAAATCCAGAACTTGGGGTCTGGGGGGAGTTGGAAGCAAGAAGCCAGATAAGTTCTAAGGAAAACATTCCCCCTTTAGCTCATAACACTGGATGAGAATCCTCCTTGGAGGGCTCTTGACTACATTTCTTGAAAATATACTTGGAAACACGGGCACCACTCAGAAGGACAAGTTATTTCCTACCTCTTAATTTACATGGAAAGTTAGATGTTGAAAAGTGCAGCACCTCTCTTTCCTCTCTTTCTTTCTTTTTTTCTTTCTTTCTTTCTTTCTTTCTTTCTTCCTTTCTTCCTTTCTTCCTTTCTTTCGTGATCCTGTAATCACAGCTCTTTGTGCAAGATTTGGAGATGACAACTTGGCATAGCATTGAAAACAAAAAACATAGAATCATAGCCCAGACTATGCCATTTCTCTAATTTTTTAAGACCCAGGCTTCATAACCATATTCAAATGAAGTGTAAGCAAGTTATGGGAGCACCTCCATCCTGTGGCTTTAGCGACATGAAGCGTTCATGGCCAGGAGACACCCCGCAAGGGACCATAAGAGGGGAAAGCCTTTGACACATCCTGAAAAGCTGGCTGAGGCGTCACGACCTAGTATGGCAGCTGGTTCTCACCCTGCAGTGCAGTGTATTCTGCAGTGAAAATAGGACGCTGACATTATC
Source organism: Potos flavus (assembly GCA_028534135.1). Classification (NCBI taxonomy): domain Eukaryota; kingdom Metazoa; phylum Chordata; class Mammalia; order Carnivora; family Procyonidae; genus Potos; species Potos flavus. The sequence continues at coordinate 6,872,216 of CM052885.1, read as the reverse complement.
GCCGAGATGACTGGAAGACTGTATTCACAGAGGCAGTTTGAGGCCATGGTTGTGAGCTTGGTCTCTGAGCCAGCCCGTCTGTCTTCAGTGCTTAACGCCACTGCTCGCTGATGATGTGACCTTTCTGTAGCTCTTCCAGCAATCTGAGGTCGCATCTCTTCCCGTGCAAAAGAAGGATAATAGGGCTTACTTTATAAGATGACTGTGAACATTGCATGAATTAATAGACATAAGGTCTGAGAAGAGCATAGAGCAGGTACCTCTGTGTATTTTGCTACTATTTTATTAATCCAGCTCCTGTTTCTAGACTGACTGGCGAGTCAGTTCTGCTGACTGGGGTCCCCCACAGGAGAGTAGCTCTTCCAGGCACAGAAGGACCTCTCGGGGGTGGCGAGGGGCATCCTTCCCTCTGCTCCGGAGCTCTGAGAAGGTCCTCAGAGGACGGAATTACCAACTGAGCCCCAGGCAGTGTGCGAGGCTCTTGACATGTTTTGTCTCACAAGGTAGACATTAGCTATCCCCATTTCACAGATGAGAAAACATGCTCAGTGAATCCAAGAGATTTGCAATCCACACAACAGTTAAGTGGTGAAGCCACATTTGGAAACCACGTCTACAGAGTTTCAAATTCCAGATTCTTTCCACCAAGCTCAGTCTCCACAGTTTCACACAACCTGTGAAATCCGTGCCTGGAAAGTTTGCACACACACCTAGGACCGTTATCTCTCATTTCAGGAGAAGGGGTGCAGGGCAAGAGAGGAGCTTGATGGCAAACCAACCAACCATGACATACAAATAATGGCCAAAAAGCCCATGGTCTGTCATTGTCATCACGTCATGAGATCTATGGCACGTCAGTGGCAAAAATGTGGATGGGTAGAATAGCAAACTATGGCACAGGCCTTGAAACCAGATGTGTCCAGCTGCCTGGATCAGTCACGACTCATTCCCCACGTAGTCTGCACACCCCAGCTGAGCTGACCGCACAGAGGAAGTCAGTGAGCAGCCAACCGCTGGCCGCATAGACAACCGCTCAGACTCCCACAGGGCTCTGGACCCCGCCGAGCCAAAGAAGGAAAATGCTCTTCCTTTCAACAGCTAAAAAATTCTGCTCGGAGCCCCGGGGAGATATGACCGAGGCCTGTGTGTTCCAGCAGGTTTCCCCGGCTGTCTGAGGAAGAAGAGATGCTAGCCCGCCACTCATCTAAGTGACGGGGAGAGTGTCCAGTTTCCCCCGTGTGTCCACGGCCACGTCTCCTGCCAGCTGGGCCACGAAGAAGCAGCAGCGCCACTCAGGGAAAACGTTTCCAAAGAAGTAACCTATAGCCTGCATCGGGGTCCCAGCCCAGGAACCAGAACTCTGGCCGACAGTGAAGGGGATCCCTCTCAGCCGAGTTCCAAGTTGGAAAGACTTATTACAAATGTGGCTCTAATTTCTCAGCAGAAAAAAAGACACATTCAGGGTCATTCTAAAATAGTCTTTGCAAAAACATCTGTTCCAGTTACGGTGTCACTAAACCGAATAAGTACGTGGCGCTTCTGGTTTCCTGTCAAGCTGATCAAAGGGTGTTTGCGTGTAGAAGAATACATTTTAGTAACGAATGCCCAGCACGTCTGCAAATATTAAATTAGCGGCAGAACCGGCGGGGGTGGGGTGACGAGGGAGGGCACGTGGCCGAGCTAATGGCCTTTCTGTGGCTGCTGCAGGCGCTGGAGGTGGCTGCGGGGACCTAATGAATCCGATAGCATCTCCGAGTCCAGGCTGGGCGATGACTCACCAGCCGGAGACTCATTAGCTCAGGGTCACCCAGGGACCGGGACCTTCCTTTCAGAAAAGAGAGGCACGGACGTCTAACACCCTTCTTGCATTTCAATAACTCCCTTTAAACAAGTAGAAACCGGTTCTACAAGACCAGGAATTTATATCCTCAGAAGAAAAGCTTGATTGCAGCGAATTAGGAACAGTTTTAGTGATTTTTGGAGATTTGGGGAACTTAAAAATTCTAGGTGTTAAATGGACGATTGGAGCTCATTCATTCCATTCATTGTTTTGCTCTGAAATGCTGGCCGCCGCGTCCCCTACGTTTCCAGTTCTGTGCATGTGTTCTCACACGGGACCCAAGCGTTAGCGTGCAAGCTTGCACGCCCTGGCTGTGCCCTGTCACCGTCCACGTTGGTGACATCGATACCCAATCTGCATTTGTAAAGAAAAATGTTGGATTAGAAGCATCAGTCAGAGAATCATGTTAATAATAAAAGACAAAACTCCCCTTCTGAAGATGAAAATGGCTCGCGCAGCAAATCCTGGACAGAAACCCCCTCACCCCCTTGAGGTAGGTATCTATTTATGGCAGTTGATATTTGAGTCCTCTTTCCTTCAAACTCCTCATCCCTTGGCTTTGGTGACACCATTCATGTCTTGTTTGCCTCCTGCCTCTCTGACTTCTCCCCTCCTCTTTCTCTGCATCTCCGATAAGTGGCAATTGCCTGGATTTCTGCCACAACTCTCGGCCGTATTTCTTCTGTGGCTTTGGGATTTCATTCACTCCAGAGGCTGCGGTCCCCATCTGTGAACTGAAGATGCTCCTGTCTGCGCTCCAGACCCATCCGTCTCCCCAGCTCCAGCCCCATGGAGCCGGCAGGCTGTGCTCAACTCTGTGGGGTACCCCACCGTACGTCCATCCGTTCACCTCTACTCCTGTTGCCATTTTGCATTCCCATCATCCCTCAAGCCAAATAATACACAAAACCAGGAATGATTCTAGACCATGCTGTCTCCTTCATCTGCCTCAAATACTGGGACCCTGGTCATTGGTCCCCCTGCCCCTAGACTCACTCCCTTTCATACTTCCCCTTATACTTTTATAAAGTGCAAATCTGATTGCATTAGGTTCTACTTGACATTCTTTGGGGTCTTCTAGGAGCATGAGATATCATTTCCAAACCCTTTTGTCCATCATACAAGGCGCTAGGAATCTGGTCCCTGAATTAGTTGTCACAGCACCTTCCCTCTCATGTCAACATTGAGCTCTAATCAAGCACAATCTCATAATTATTTCAAGTTGCCCTGCTGTTTCACTGCCCTCTGCTTTTCTTGAAGCCGAAATACCATCACCCTTCCACCTCAAATCCCCACTCTCTTTCCTGTCCCTAGGGAGTTCTGTCTCGTCTCACGGGTCCTACCAAACTACATTGCATGTTGACGTTTCTGTGGCTCTACAGTCCTCTGCCTGCATGATCTTGACAAACTACTTCACTTCTCTTTGCCTCACTTTCCCTATCTGTAAAATGGGTATAGCAATACCTACCTCCCAGGATTGTGCTCAGGATTAAATGAGTTGCTACGTTTAAAGCTCTTACAACGTCATCAGCCAGAGCAATTGACACATAGCAGGTTGTCACGATATGTGAGATTAAAGAGACGGAACAAAGGAGTCGCGGTGTAACTCATGAGTTCCTGGCAGGTATGGCTCATCTGTCTGGAGATAACTTTTCATTTTTCACCTCACCAAACACTACATCTGAAATATTTTTATATTTTAAAAAAATTCCTTCTTTTTTTATTGGTGACTGTACATTCTTTCACTGTGAAATTTTAACCCTCACTGAAGCCTCCAGGATGATGGAAACACTCCTCCCCTTTTTGATTGGGTGGTGAGGTCACAGGCACAGCTTACGTAAACGCCCACCCAGCAGTATACCTGAGATACCTGGGCACTTAGCTATGCAAGCTGTCCCCCAATCAAAACGGAAGAATAAATACCAATGGGAAAAAACTGCATTTGGCGACATTCACTCTGTGAAAATGCTGACCTATTAGTTTTTCTTGGAGAAGCTGATCCTGTATCATTTCAAAATGTGAATTTCGCACTACCTGAAATCCAGGAATGGAGGAGAGAGAAAAAGAAACCAGAGCACTCCATCTTTTCCAGTCTTCTTTCTACACACATCATCACTCAAATGCGAGAGGAAAGGAGAAAATTTAAATGAAAGGGTTAGTTCTGTTGTGTCTGACACACCCCAACCAAGATCTAGAATGCTGGAGAGATCAGGTCTCTAGGAAAGGAAGAGGAATATAGGTCACAAAAGGTTAGTAGGAACATGTAAAGAAAGCCAGTTCCCCTACAGAAGGGATTTTCATGGCAATAAAATTCGACCTATGTTTGGGTCAGTCTTGTTCTGAATATTCCTTACCCCAGCAAGTACTAGGCACTGGGTGGCTGGCACAATCTCTCTCTGCTCCCTCAGTCCCTTGAGCTGGAAAACAAGGATGGAAACACTAGTGATCTGAGCTCTGAAAGAATGAAAACTCGGAACTTCTTTAGCTCCCCTCCTCTCCCTGAAGATCTGGGGTTGATGGTACCAGTCAGAGCATAGCAGTGAGCACCTCCCACATCGTGTGAAGAAGAAACCAATCTTGCTCTCTCCAGGGACCTTGGACCCATGCTTGCCTACATGCATTTGGAAAGTAGCCTTGAATGTAAAATGATGTTTATAAAGTTATGCGTATAACTTATTTCTTATTGTATCAAGCCTCCCCCCACCTTAGGGTTTTCTGTAAAGGAACTGCCATTCTACCTAAAAAACAAAGGTATTAGGCATCTTTTCTTACATGGGAAAATAAATGCATATGGTAATTTGCCATCATATATGTCTGACAGCAGTATTCTGAATTATTACTCATACATTATCTATTATTTTTCTGAGGACTTAACCTTCACCATGGCTGCTCAAGATGCCCACCTTCCAAAAGGGAGATTCGAACTTCTCACAAAGGGGTGTCTGTGTGTCCCACAGTAGGGAAGACTTAGTTCTACACCCAAACCTGTGTACATGTTTATAGCAGCTTTCGGGATAGAAATGGACAACAGACTTGCTAGATGTTAGGAGGAAACCCGAGTGGAAGGCAGTTGGGTGTGGTTATCAAAAAGAACATATGAGGGATCCTGGTGGTGACAGGTGTTTTTTTGGAGCATCTCTTTGTCAATGTCAAGACCCTAGTTGTAATACTGAACTATAGTCCTCCAAAACGGTACCACTCGGTGGGGGGAGGTGCAGTAGAGAATAAACCACAGGGTCTCTCTGTATTAGTTCTTACAATTGTATGTGAATATACAGTTATCTTAATTTTTTTTTTTAATTAGGTAAGAAGCTGGAAAAAAGAAGGGATAACTTCGATATGCAAGCAATGCTCACGGGGTCCCTGGAAAGGGGGGATACGTAGTGAGTCAGGAAAGGTCCACCCATCAAGCACCACCCCTTAGGTTTGCTGCAGAGTGAAGGAACCCCCGTGCCACCTGAGAGAGTAAAGACATAAGGCTGCTGCTCTTTGAGAGAAGGAGGATCTGGCAGGAGATGGCAGGAAGGAGACAGAGAGAAGGAAGAGATTGACTGTGTCAGGTTGCAATGGTCTACACTCTCTCTCCTCTGTACTTTTTATTAGGCAGGGACAATGAATGTGTTGACACAATGTGCCCCCGTCTCCTTTTAGAGTTCTGGGAGGTTTCAGCCACCTGAGCAGAGCTGCAACAGCTTTGAAGCTGACCGAAGCCAGGGAAAGGGGAATCCTGAGTTGGTTCTCCCTGAACCTTGCTGGGTTACATCAGTGCCGACTGGGGCAGAGAACACCGGCATGAGAAGTAGCTACCAGGAGCATAGAGATGACACCGAGGTACGAAAACCCCAACTCAAGAAGCCCAGAACTCCCTTCTGCCAAACCACAGACACTCCCCGGTAAGGGGTGAGGAGGAATCAGGAAGGGGAGCGGGAACTTCCTGGGTGGTGGGCACACTGATGTGCCCTGATTCACAAGGAGAAGGCGCAGCGCGTCTGCACTCCCTCCTATCTCATCCTAATGTATTCTTTATAATAAAACTGTCATCATAAGTTTAGTGCTTTCCTGAGGTCTGTGAGTTGTTCTATCGAATTTTCAAACATGAGAGGTTCATGGGATCTCCCAAATTTATAGCCAGTCGGTCAGAAAGGCAGGTGGCCAGGAGAGGGGGGACCCCTAAGGCACAGCTGACTTAAAATAAGGGCAGACCTATGGAGGTCTGAGCCGTTAACTCACGGAGTCTGATGCGAAGTCCAGGACTGGCATCAAAACTGAATTGCTATATACAGAATAGATCCCCTCCTAAGTTCTAAATCGCTATATACCCGGTTGGTGAAATAGAAGAGATCCCCCCCTCTCATAAGTTCTAACTCTTCCCCATAGTCTTCTCAGCAGATCAGGGTTCCCTCCTCTCTGTCCCATTGTACCCCGACTTCCACTCTGATTTCTGTAACATAGTTAACAATTGTTTACATGGAGGTTCCTCCCGCAAGACTGAGGCTGCTCTTGAAGCAGATTCAGGTTTCCTACAACATGAAGCCTTTAAAATGTAAAGAGGGACCCTCTTTACATATGTGCATTTTATAAAACCACATAACCACATAACGTGAACACATTGCTGGGGCCCCTACCTGGGCCTTGGAAGAAACCAGGCGCCTGCGCAGGAGGTGCCCTGAAGCCTAGCCTCGTTAGCCTCAGGGCGAATCCGCTCTGGCACCAAATTCCTCCCTGGCATCTGGCATCTGGCATTCAGACCCGCTAGTGAGGAAGAGAGATTAAGTAGTACAGCACGAACACAGATAGGAGCAAGAGTAAGGCATTTCTTAACCTTGCATTTAAAAGATGGTTTGGTTCCTCTTATTTAGATGACAAAGGCTCTCTTCTCAGACCCTTTGGGGGCTGACCTTCCTTGCTATTTTTGCCTGTGACCCTGCAGTGGGATTTGGAGGGATCTGGAGGCTGTGATTACCAGGTCTAGTGAATTACAGAAGCTAGTGAATTTGGTCATCTGCTATTTGCAACCTGATTAGAAAAATCCACCCCACCTCCCCCTTCAGGAACTAGTGCTTCCATTTCAATGTTAAATCACAAAAGAACGGAAGAAACAGAGCTTAAATGCAAATTTAGGGCACATTTTAAGTATGAGGGATTTAAAGCCTTTGTCTCAGAGCCAAAAGCTTTCTCTCTGTGGAGAATCCAAGTCATGAGGTTGCCCTGGCATTTTCTAGGGTTTATAACATGGTAGTTGTCAGCTTGTTCACAGCCGTTTAGCATCAAGGAGCCTGGTAGGTAGCACTTCATACTTGTCATGCCACAGGGAATTCTGGAACATTGAGCACCTCTTAAATTCACGTTCCATTTCCCTCACCTCTGTCACTCCCCAGAGAAGGCCCTCTAAGCAGATGAGAAATGGGGGAGAGAGCACTGGATGAGGAGTCACAGAGACCTGACCTGCTTCCCATAGCCCCCTTCTCGTCTGTGTGCATGATCATCTGTGATTACATTATCGGTCGTGTCACACACCCTTCTCCAGGCCTCAGTCTATCCATTAAACCCTGGTACTTAATAGTGTCCGCCATCTTGGCATCTCCCCAACCTCATGGCACCATTTTAAGCTTGTTTTGTTGAAAACAGGAATCCCAGAGTTTCATCTCAGGTAGGTGAAGAATGGTAACTGCAAAGTTATTTAGAATCCCTAGCTTGGTTTCTATCTCTGGCTCTAGGCTAAGACCCTACTGCCAAGAAGATAACAGACAGTAGGTTGTGTCTCAGACCCAGGAAACTGATGCCACTCATGGGCACCTGAAAACAACTGGAATGTTCCATGGCATGCTGTTCCAATGCAATTAGCAGTTGGAAACCATACAAAGATAAACTCAAGAAGGCCAGACAATAAAATAGAGATCATCTGTAAGACCGAGGAATATATTTTGGGGAAGCATAAGGCCCGTTTTGCCTCCGGGGTTCTAGGAACTGATCGTTGAATAACTAAAATGTTCTTGACTAAATTGCCAACCCCAGAAGGAAAAAAGCTCCATGGACATCCTTGCCCATGTCCGCCTTGCATGCCCCTGAATCTCCTCCCTGCGCAGAGTTGATGAAAAGGTCGTCTGGGCCAAGGTCACGGAGAGTTCAGATCAGCCTGCTGCCCTCCCGTTCACAGCAAAAAGGGCTGGATGACTTTCAGTTAGGTTCACAAGACTGAAGTCAGCCGGGATTCCTATCATCTGATTAAAATAATCACATTCCACTTTAAGAGAACTTGAATGTGTGGGGGTAGGGGAAATTCTCATTATATTTTTAAACGATGGCCTCATTCTGACTCTTCTGCTTTCCCAAGCACTACCACTGACCAGGCGCCATGCCGGCTGCTTTGGCTGTGTTACTTTAGACGATCCTGACATCAAGTCTAGAAGGCAGAATCATTACCTTCATTTTAAAGATAAGGAGACTGTAGTTCCAAGAGCTTAGATTTGCCTAAGCCTACACAAGGGATGAGCTACAGTCTCGTTCTAATCTTGGGTCTGTTCAACTCCAGATCCCACCCTCTGTCCCTTGTCCCTGGCACCAGCTGGCCAGGGAGCCAAAGCCGAGGCCTAAAGCCCACTTCCTTCCCTTCAGGCTTCCTGGGGTCCTCATCTCTTTGGACTTGACTCATTTTCCCTAAACTCTTATTTTTCGTGGGGGTGGATAGGCTGCTTCTAATGTGTTAATATGCTGCTGGCTGTGTTTTTCCACCCACCTGGCATTTTGAGAATATGCTCCTCAAAGGAGACTGATAACAGTTTGCATGTATTCTGCATATAATCTCTCCTCGGAGGCAGGTTTCACACCGCTGTGCTTCTGTTCATACCATTCCTTCAGTCTGCCTCGCCAGCTCCTCTCCTCCTCCGGGTAGGCTCATCCTTTGAGGCTCAGGTTAATGGTCCTTCCTCCAGGAAGTCTGACTGGCCTGCTCAGCAGATGACACCTCTGCTCCTCGACCTTTGACATCTGCTCCTTGCACAGGACTTACCACATTGCCTGTGTCCTGGTGGGTCCCCGTGAGCTGGGAGCCCCTTCCGCTCTCTTGCCCTCTCTTGCATCTCTCACAGCTTCTGGAAGATCCTACTTGAGATAACATAAAAAACAAGGGCTGTGCATTCAGAAAGGCTCCCCTTGCTTCAGTTGTCCCACTTTGTGCAAGCCACTTAACCTTTCCGGGTCTTTCCCTCAGAATCCCCAAGCGCCCACCCCCAGAGCTACTTCGCCATTCATATGTAGGAATGTCTGAGCAATGATCACTCGCTCTTTGCAGCCCTAGAGGCTGGAATGCAGTCGGCCCCTTCCCTAGACAAGAGATATTCCTATGTTTCGTTTTAAATAACTAACGAATGACTAATATTCACATCACGTTGTCCTATTCACGAAGGGCCTCATACACATTATTGCATTGAACCACGATAGGAGAACCTGTCTCGAGCAGGGGAGTGTCGTTTCTGCCTAACAGATGATGAGATTAACGTGCGGGGCTCACATGATTCCTGGGAGTCACTCAGTCCAAAGCCACTTGCTCAGGAAGACGGAATTGGAATCTGAACGTAGCTCCTCCAACTGCAAATACCATGTTCTTTCCATCGGTGACATCTGTAAGACACTGCGCGGTTTTCAGGATGCTTTCCCTAGCTCTCCAAACCACCCTGGGAAGCAGCATCCTGCCTGATTTCCGGGGGAAGCTCCAGGAAATGGAAATTCCACAAAGCAGGGGCCCTGCCCCACGCTCTGCTCTCTGTCCAGACCTTGGACCCTTCCCCAAAACACAAGCCGGTCAATAAATATTTTATGAATGCAAGACTGAAATGTACACACAGATTATATTACCTGTCCCAAATTACACAGCTAATGGGTGCAAAAGCTAGGAATTGAGCCCTGGTTTCTTGATGGAAGCCTGATTATATTCCTGATCCACATTCTGTTTTATAAACTGTTTTATAAACTGCAAGACCTTTTATCCTCATTATTGCCAGCAGCATTTTCTTACAAACTGCCTCAAGGGAAGGGAGTCAGGAAACTACAACAAAGTGTTTTCTTCTTATCATCATTTTAATTCCAGTGTAGCTAACATACGGGGTCATATTATTTCGAGGTGTACAAGGTAGCGATTCAATATTTCTATACATGACTCAGTGCTCATTAAGGTTAAGTGCGCTCTTACCCCCAACACTTATTTCCCCCATCCTCCCTCCTGCCTCCCCTCTGGTCACTACCAGTTTGTTCTTTATAGTTAAGAGTCTGGTTTTTTGTTGGCCTCTTTTTTTCTTTGCTTTGTGTTTTAAATTCCATGTATGAGTGAAATCATAAGGTCATCTTTCTCTGACTAACTTATTTCACTTAGCATTATACCCTCTTGATCCATCCATGTTGTTACAAATGGCAACATCTCGTTCTTTTTTATGGCTGAGCAATATTCCATTGTATAGACATACCACATCTTCTTTATCCGTTCATCTATCAGTGGAAACTTGGGCTGCTTCCATACTTTGGCTGTCGTAGATAATGCTGCAATAAATATAGGGGTGCATGCATCTTTCTGAATTAGTGTTTTCATATTCTTTGGGTAAATATCCAGTAGTGAAAGTACTGGGTCATATAATAATTCTATTTTTAATTTTTTTAGAAAATTTTATACCATTTTCCACAGTGGCTGTACCAGTGTGCATTCCCACCAGAAGTGCATGAGGGTTCCTTTTTCTCCACATCCTCGCCAAACACTTATTGTTTCTTGTGTTTTTTTATTTCAGCCATTCTGACAGGTGTGAGGCGATACCTCATTGTAGTTTTGATTTGAATTTCCCGGATGATCAGTAAAGTTGAGCATCTTTGCATGAGTCTGTTGGCCGTCTGTATATCTTCTTTGGAGAAATGTCTGTTCATAAAACAAAGTGCTTTCTTATGCACCATATCTGCTCATTCCAAAATCATTCCAAATGGAGATAGCATTCTCTTTGTACAAACAAGTAAATCAAGTATTAAAGAAATAGGATAACTCACCCAGGACCAAAGTAGGGGAACACACATCCATCCATCGGGATGCCTGATTACCATAACATTTATCACAGCTACTTTGCTGGATGTGGAGAGAGGAACAGTCCTGGGGACAGTGCTCATCGGTGGGTGGTTTTGTTTCTTTCATTTTAAGAATAAATGTTAAGAGATCGAGTAGTAGGACGAGCCACTACTAAGCTATTAGAGAAGTCTGACTAGTGGGCAATTATTGAAGGGCTGACATATAGTAAAGTGTAGGGGTGCTATGATAACTCAAGAGAATGAGAAATCCCAAAGACGTGCAATAGCTAGGGAAGGCTTTGCAGAGACCATGAGATTCAAGGTCATTTTATGGGAATAATAAATGTCTCCAGCTTCTGACACTCACTGCCTGTGACATGAACAGATAACCTAACCTCCCTGTTCCCCAGCAAAATGGGGATAAGAGTCTGCCTTATGGGCAGCATGAGGAGGAAATGAGATATTCCTAGAGCGTGCTTAGCTTAGTACTGCCACTCCATAAGCACTCAGCAAATGCTTTCTATAGAAATAACAATGGCACCACGTAATCAGCATCCAGGGTAAGAAGCCAAGCCCCTTTCTTCTGCCTCTATTTCAAAACAAAGCTGAAGGGTCTTCTCTTGTGTGACTCCTTTCCTGACCGCCCCACCAAGGAAGGGCCTCTTTCTCCATAACATACAAACCTCTATTAGTACCAGGTTCTCCTCTAACACCTGCATGTAGGCCTTCCTGCCCCATCCAAGGCCCTCCTTCTTGGCAGATGGTGTTTTCATAGGTCTCTCTGCCCTCAGTGCCAGCACAGGGTTCGGCACATTTTAGGCCCTTGGCGAATGATGAGCAAATATACTAAGGATTCAGAGGTGAGAAGAAAGTAGACCCTGGTTTTGTAGCACTGACAATGTAAATTTTAGATTATCTACATGGTGATTTATTCCATAAATATTCACTGAACACCTGCCAACCTGCTACACAGAGTGCTCAAATTTTGGAGTTAAAACTTTGTTTGCTTCCTTGAAAAAGACTACGGGTCCAGTGGAAAGTCCAGAACCTTGTTCTTGCGTCTCTGAGATCCCTTCAAGCACAGAGTTCACCGATGGCACCAGGCTGGCAGCAGAACAAAACACGCTTGTCATTAGAGAGCGGAGCACGGCATGCCATGCAGGTGACGAGAAGACCCAGCGACTCCATGGCAGGACCCGGCCAAGGCAGAGTCGCAGACTCAATGGAAGACTCATTGGAATTGAGAGGGAGGAATGAAGGTAGGTTTGCGACCAAAGGAAAGGGAAGAGCATGAAATGGAAAAAAGAACTAGACAGAGCCTGGGTGTGGTAGCTTCCATGTACTCTGCCAAGCTTGGACTTTGTTCCCATGAGCATCTGGTGCTTCTCCCAACATGGCACCTAGCTTAGCTTTCCACCATGTCCAGTGTTGTCTTTTCCCCCTTCCCTCAAGAAAGGAAGTTCCATAAGAATTTTATTTACCAATAAATCCCAAGTACCTGTGACCAAACCTAGCATATAGGACATGTTCAATAAAATTTGCTGAATGAAGGCATGCTAACTGCTTAGTAGCATGTCCAGTGTTTAAATGTCAGCTATTACGGGTTATTCTTTCAACTACAATCTGTCATTTATGCTCTTAAAATGCATTCTGGGGCTGTTTTTGGAAGAGAAGTAGACCTACAGACCTGACTACAGTAGTCTCCCCTCCGTGGTTTTGATTTGCACGCTTCGAGAGAGGTCTAAAAATATTAAATGGAAAATTCTAGAAATAAACACCTCATCAGTTTTAAGTGTGTGCGCCGTTCTGAGTGGCATGATGAAATCTCACACTGTTCAACGCCGCCCCGCGTGGATGTGAATCATCCCCGTGTCCAGCGCACCCACATTGCCTATGTCACCCATCGTTGAGTCACTTGGGTTCTCAGTTGGCAGATCGGCTATCCCAGTATCGCAGTGCTTGCGTGAAGTAACTTTACTTAATCAGGGCCCCAAAGCGCAAGAGTAGCAATGCTGGCAACTCAGAGATGCCAAAGAGAAGCCATAAAGTGCTCCCTTTAAGTATAAAAGTGAAAGTTCTTGACTTAATAAGTAAAGAAAAACTATTGTATGCCAGGGTTGCTAAGATCTACAGTGACTTTAATTACAGTCTATTGTTATTATTATTCTATTTTATTATGTCATCGTTGTTAATCTCTCACCGTGCCTATTTTATAAATTAAACTTATAGGTATGTCTGTATAGGAAAAACACGGTATGCGTATCATATACAGTATGATCTGTGATTTCAGATGCCCACGGGTGGAGGGGGGTCTTGGAACATATCCCCTGCCGATAAGAAGGGACTTCTGTCTTATGATTTTATCCACCTCTGATTTCCTTTTCAGTAATTTTCATAAACTCCCTCCCTTCTTCCTTGCCCCCACCACCCCCAGTCCTCTCTTCTGGGGCAAGAACAAACCCTTTTTCAAGTTCATTCTGACATGAGAGCCCAGCGCAAGGGCATGTGGGGATAAGGAATGCATGGGGCGTCAACAGAAATATTTATCCCGAGTTTCCTGCATGTCAGGCTATGACAGCTTGCCTTCTGTCTCGAAACTATGTTCATGTCAATAAATCTGCTAAACTCCTCCACCAACCTGCTCGCTCTTCCCACGGCGGAGAAGCTGTGAAGAATGGTTGTTCTAAAAAAAAAAAAAAATAGTACTACTCCCCGGGGCATTTTTGAAATGCACCTTGGTAGAAAACTATGTCTTTGAGAACTTTGTACTATTCTACCTGAGCTCAAAAAGCTAGATGCTGACCCAAAGTGCTGTAATAGCTATAGTTGTATGGGAGGTGGGACAGGCAGTGTGTGTGTGTGTGTGTGTGTGTGTGTGTGTGTGTGTGTGTATCACAGGTGTGGTGTATGTGTGTGGCATGTGATGTGTGGCATATGTGTGCATGGTGTGTGTGTGTGTGATATGTAGTATGTGTGTGTGTGTAGAGCATGTGTGCGGTGTGGTACCTTTCCTTTGCGTTAGCCACAGCGTAGTGATGGATCTAGTCACATTCCTAAATTTTGGCTCAGGTTGGAGGTCCCATCATCCTGATGGGAATTTCATGGTTTTGAAGAGCATGTGTTCTGATGGAATAAACCACAGGCTTTGGAAATACACAGACTTGAAGTTCAGATTCTGGCTCCATTCCTACCTGTGTAAGATCAGATATATTATTTAACCTTTGTGAACCTCGAGTATCATACCCACAAACTGGAGGGAACTAACTCTTAGAGGATTGTTATAAGGGTAAAATGAAAAAATGTATATCAAAAACTAAGTTCAGTATCTGACACCCAGTAGGTACTTCACGGCATAGGCCGAGGACACTCATCTCCCACATAGTAGATGCTCCTCATACCGCCACGTGCCGAGGCAACAATGCACACATTGTGTTACCCTCATCAGTGGGGGTTATGGTGGGGAGGGGAGGGCGGCAGAACTGTGAGGAGAGGGAAGGAGGAAGGCCAGGTGTACTCACGTTCCATTCACCACCATCTCCCAGAGTGAGGGGCCTGAGGGCTCCCACTCTAACAGTCAAGACGTGAAGCTAGAAGCAGCCCCCCTCTCCCAACAACAGCGGAAGGCGCAGCCCCCTCATGGCAAGAGGAGGCCCCATTCCAACTGCAGCTGCCGGGAGCCCGTGTCCTGATGCCCTCTTCTCAGTCTCTCTGAAACTGAAATTGAAGCAGCCCCTTCCCTATCTGGGCCTCACTTTCCCAAATTATAGGAAGTATCTGAATTAAAGTGAGTGGTATTCAAACCATGGGGCAGGATCTCCATAGGGGGCAGGTGTGCAGCTGGAAGGGAGGTTGCAAAGGAGGGCAGTTCTGGAAGCTTGCCATCTTCAACGTAAGCAACACCATGTTCATCTGTTTGGGGTGCTGGGCTCCTGTCTGCCAGAGGAGATCTAAAGGTAACCAAGGGTGCCATCTCAAGCTAAAATGGAAGCGAAACAAAAACAAACAGGCGTCCAACTTCCATCATGTCACCATCACTTTTCCAAAAAGCATCGATGAGGTTGGACAAACCTGCCCCAAACAACGTCTCAGTCCTCTGGAAATCAACCAAAGTCAGACAACAAACTAAGGAGCATTTCTCCAGAAAAATGACTGCATTTCTTGCAAGAGCAGCAGGAATCTACGGTGCTCCTGCCCGGAGCTTCTGCCGTCTCCACCCTCCACTCTGCCAATAGTTCAAGCAGGTCCGCACAGGCTGGGATAAGAAACTCCACTACCACTCCCAAAGGGCCTCATTGGATTTGGGACATAGTTCAGGTGGCAAGGAAATAGGAAGAGCAGGGGGCTGAGGGCATCTTGGAGCAAGCAATGGCCCATCACTAAGTCCAGCAATAAACTGGTGAGATAGCCAAGGCTTTCACAGAGAATTGCAAGAGGTGGGGTAACGGTGATGGGCCTTAACAAACTCCTACAAATCCTGGGTTGGCCACACGTCTGGCACATGCGCAGCAGAGACAGGAGCAAGCCCAAGGCACCCATACATTTCTAACCTTCCGAGACTTTGTGTTCATTTGTGCAGAGGAGATGTGAGAGGTAAGGAAGCCCCACCAAAAACAGAGGCAGAACAGACTTGAAAATATGCACTTTCCAGCCCAGATACAGCACACACATAAACATCCATAGGATCAACCATCTTCTGGGCCACAAAACAAGTCTCAATTAATTTAAAATGATGAAAACCATACAAAGTCCATCCTCTGACAATGATGAAATTAAATTAGAGTTGACAAAAGAAAGATATCTAGAAAAATCTCCAGTATTTAAAAAGTAATGCAATACTACAAAACCTCTGAGTCAAAAAGAAATTATAAAGGTAATCGAAATATATTTTCAAAGGAATAAAAAGTTTAAAGTAACATGTAATGTAAGCGATGCAGGTAAAGCATTCTTTAAAAAAATTATAGCATTAAAGACATATCAGAAAAACACATATATCAATGAACTGAGCCTCTATGTTAAGAAAGACAAAGAAAAGCAAATTAAACACAAAGCAAATAGAAGGAAGATTAAACTGGAAATCAATGAAATAAAAGCAGAAATCTATTAAAAACAACACTTGGCCAGATTTTGGCTGGATCAATAAGGTTGGCAAGCTCTTAGCTAGACTGACATATAAAATAAAAAAGGAAAATGAAGGAAGAAAGGGAGGAAGGGAAGGAAAACCCAGGGACACAGAAAGACAAATCAGAAAGGAAGAAGCAAAACCGTCCTTGTTCAAGTTTGACACAATCCCATATGTAAAAAGTTTTAAGGAATCCACAACAAAACTTCTAGAGCTAATAAATGAGTTTAGTATGATTGCAGTATGCACTAGCAATGAACAATTGGAAATGAAATTAAGAAAATAATGTAATTCACAATGGCATCAGGAAGAATAAAATATTAGAAACAATTCTAACAAAATGAGTGCATGATTTGTACTCCGAAAATTACAAAATATTCCTGAGAGGAAGTAAAGAAGAACTAAATGAGGACAAAGACATTCCATGTCCATTGATTTGAAGAGTGAATATTGGAGAAAAGGCACTTCTCTCTAAATTGATCTACCGATTCAACACAATCTTTATCAATATTATAGCAGACTTATCAGTAAAAACTGACATGAAAAGACCTACATTTGTATGGAAATGCTAAGAAGAGCCAGAACAATTTTGAAAATAAAAAAGTTGGCAATCACCACCAAATCTCAAAACTTACTATACTCCTACAGCCATCAAGACAGTGCAGTGTCGAAGGAAGGATAGGAGTATTGATC
Source organism: Potos flavus (assembly GCA_028534135.1). Classification (NCBI taxonomy): domain Eukaryota; kingdom Metazoa; phylum Chordata; class Mammalia; order Carnivora; family Procyonidae; genus Potos; species Potos flavus. Next base: position 6,855,525 of record CM052885.1, on the reverse strand, counting down.
TGTGAAATGAAACTGAGTGTCTAAAAATGAACACTTGCATTGATGATCAATTGCTTTTCAAAAAAGCAACTAAGTGGTGAAAGGATGATTTTTTTTTTTCAACAAATGGTGCCAGGAAGATTGGAGCAGCAGATGCAAAAAAAACAAAACAAAGGCCTAAGACCATTATTTCACACTACACACAAATTTAACTTCAAACAGGTCATATGCAAAATATAAGAGCTAACATGACAAAACTTCTAGAAGAACACACGGGAGAAAATCTTTGTGACACTGGGTTAGGCAAAGAGGTCTTAGACACGATACCAAATGTGTAAGGTGTAACAGGAAACAAAATGATAAATTAGACTCCATTAAAATGAAAATTGTCTGCACTTCAAACCACGTCATTAGGAAAATGAAAAAAAAAAAAGCCACAAATTGAAAAAAAAAAAAAAATTGTGAATCATGTGTCTGATGAAGGGCTTGTATCCAGAATATATAAAAACTTTTTTAACTCAATAATAAGATACTGAACAACCCACATAAAAACTGGGCACCAGACTGAACACTTGAACAGACATTTCAACAAAGAAAACATACAAATGACTGGTAAATCCATGGAAAGGTTTCTATCATTAGTAATTGGGCAAGCTCCACATCCATTAGAATAGCTATAAAAAAAAGGGAGGAGGCAGACAGTATCAAGTGTTGACAGGGACACGGAGTAAATGGAACCCCCACACACTGCCAGTGGGAATATAAAATAACACAGCCACTTCGGAAAAGAGTTTGGAAGTTTCTTAAAATGTTAAACAGACCCAGCAACTCAATCATGAGGCCAAGCAACTCTACACCCAGGAATCTACCGAAGAGAAATGAAAACATACATCTGCACAAAGACTTGTGTGTGAACGTCTATAGTGTCATTATTCATCATAGGCAAACCCGAACACAACCCAGTTGTCCATCATCCAGCCAACGGGCAAAGAAACGTAGTACAGCCTTGGAATGGCATGCTGCTCAGCAATATAAAGCAAACTAAACACTGATATGTGCTGCAACGCGAATAAACCTCCAAATTATTATGCAAAGTGTAAAGAAGCCAGAACGAAAGACTACTTATTATTCACTTAGATCAAATATCCAAAGAAGACTAACTTATAATCACCAAAAGCAAATTAGTTTCTGCCTGGAGCTGGGAGTGAGGATTTAATACAAGAAGGCTTAAGGGAATGTTAGGGGGTGATAGAAATGTTCCGGAACTGGATTTTGGTGATGGTTGTGCCACTCTATAAATTTTCCAAAACACTGTGTTGTACACTTACAGTAAGTGAATTTCGTGGAATGCTAATTTAAATAAAGCTTTGAAAAAGCACATTCGATGCTGTAGAAACACAAAAAAACAAAAGCAAAAAGCCCTCCAATTCCACATTGCTGAATATACTTTGAGTCTTTAATGCTCCATGCAGCTGAGACTCTGAGTTCCAATTCCATCCAGTCAATCCCCTGAGATCTGAGACTTTCCAGTTCTGGGAGAACCCTGTGCTAAGTGTTCCCTGAATTTTTTGGTTGCATTTGCTAGCAACGCTCACCTCCTTTTGCAGCCCATAATTTACACAGGTCACACACTATCTCTTGCGTGTGGCTCTTTCCGCTGCCAGGTACAAGCTGAGCCCATCCTCAGACTGACCTACACAATAACTCTTTTATAGTCTAATAATGCTTTCAGCTGCATTTTTAAGCAGGAAGCCCTGCTTGTAGAGGAGTTATCTATTTTCTGTTATAAAAATTTACCAATTAAATTGAGTGCCTTTGACCCAATTTAAAAGAGAAGAAAACGCTCTGGTATTTTCAGATAAGGCTTTTTTTTTCTTGGCAATAGCGGGGCCACGGTCTCCATTCCCCAAATCCCTCCAGGCAAGGAAACACGTTAGCAAAAGAGCTAATTTAGAACTGAGTTTGGATTTGGGCTGACGACGGCTCCTTGAACACGGATTCTGTAAGAATCTGCAGCTTCGTGGATAGGCAGGACCCTGGGTGCACTTCCCACTCTGATTTGTGGGGTAATTCTCCTTTCTGGAACGTGATGTCCTCTGGGAATGGGTTTGTCCTTAAAGCGCGGGGACTGTAACTGCAGAGCCTAAATCTGTCATAGATTCGGAGATTCTGATCTATAAAGCCCACAGCAAAAAGCTTCAGGAAGCTTTGGTGGAGATCCTCATGCTAATTTGAAACATGAAAAGGACATTGTCTTCTTTTCAAATGCGTGTCCTTGCACGGCGGCCAAGAACAGATACCGTGCTCCAGTTCAAGTCAAAGAAAATAGAGTCCAAAATAAAAAATGACTCCGTTTAAATCATAATGAGCACGTCACATCTGCCCTCATCCTCCTTATTTCATCAGAGATGTTAAGTCTTCACAAGAACCCACCTGACCTCAGCACGCTTTCCATAATTCCTCAAATTCTCCAGCTTGTCTTGTGCTCCTCCAACCTGTTCTCTCTGCTGCTGCCAGAATAATCTTTCAAAAATTTAACCTCTTCTCTGCTCATTATTCACTGTGAGATCTCTCTGCCTCTGGGGTAAGTCTAGTCACCCAAGCGTGGCACCCACTTCATCACCCATGTTTTGATGGACGTCTCAGTACTAGGCTCAGGGCTCCTGCTGCAAGTGACAGTCTGGGGTCAAATGGCTCGCCTGTCTCTAAAGAAGTCACTCGTGTCCGTGGGACATTGCCCGGCACTCAGAGGCACTTATGCCTGCTGCTTCTTCTAAAAATGTTTATGCTTTATTTAAGCCTTCAGCAGCAATGGAATCTCTCCGAAAACTTTGCAAAACTCGGCTCTCCAGCCAGAAGTCGGTCACTTCCTTCTCTCTGTCCTGTGCAACGTCACAGATCCATTACTCAAAACATTTCTGATCCGATGCAATGCAGTTGTCCCCGTGTCAGTGCCCGGGAAAGACCACACGCTCCTCCAGATCTGGCTCTTCCTCGTGTTTATGGGGAGCCACTCATGTAATAGAACAGCAAGAATGGGAAGGAATTAAGAACTCCTGAAGAACGAGGGATGAGAAAGACTCAGGTTCGCTCTCGGCCTTTAGCGTGGAAGAAATGACAGGAGGTGAGACAAGAAATGGAAGTGAACTATGCAGATACAGAGAAGGCTTGGGGGAAGGGACGAGGAGAAGTTGACCTATGATGTGGCCTGGGGAGCAGCCAGTGTGGACAGTAGTAGCCTTTCCACCTATCTGCCGGTTATCAGTTCCGTTTTTATCTACACCTTCAGAAATACCTAATATCCCTGATTCATGAGCCTTCCTGAGGTTCTGAAATGCAAACTCTTTTTCCTTTTCCCACTTCTTCCTTAGGAAGAAGCTTTTTTTCAAATCTGTTAAATTCAGTTATCACTTGTCTGTCAGCTTTCCAGATTCCAAGAGTCTTTGCTATATGTTCCTTTCCCATTGTGTTTCTTCTTGTGGTTAATGCCAGTTTCGCAGGGCTACAGTTGTGAAGCCGAGGTAAATGTTTATATTCAAAATGTCACCGGTAAGGGAAAACCAGTTTTTTTCCATCTGTTTTCACAAGGCCAGCTGGCCCATCTCAAACACTGAGTTTTCTCCCTAGAATCACAGAAAGAGTAATTCTTTTTACTCTTAAATAGTAAGAGTATTATTAATTATTAATTTATTAATTTAATAATTAATTAACTATTAAGTAAAAATAATTTCTGTGAATCCTACAGAAATTCCTGAAGGTAGGGTCAGTCACACTGTCTCAACTAGTTATTTCCAGGCAAATACCTTACATTAATAATGTTTCAGATTCTCAATAAACATTTACTGATTGATATTGACCGATTCCTGCCAATACACCAGGATGTTCTTACCAAGTCTCCAGCAGACAAATCCATATTCAGATTTTAAGAAAACACTACTCTGACTGCTAGTCGCACTAACGATGGCTTTGGGACAGTTGCTGCTTTCCAGGCTCTGATGTAAGTGATTTCCATGCATCATTTCATTTAATACTTAGAACAATGCTATTAGATCATTATTGACCCCTCTTAGCAGATGAGAGAAGAATAAATAAATAATTGTTCTAAGATCACACCACTAATCAGTGTCCAAAAAGATACCTAGAACCCATTTGTCCTGAACTAAAACATTGGGTTATAAATCAGCACCCAGAAAAGATGAAATTCTTGTACTATGGGAATCCCGTGTTTCTTGAATGCATGCTGCATCTATATGTGATAAGACCACTTCCCAAACCCAGGTCGAACCTGAGCACTGCTGGGGCCAGTCCTCAATCCCGTCACTCAGAAGAGCTAGCAGCCCTTGGTCGAGTGCTGAATGGGAAGTTCTCGTGTGGGCAACATTTTGGAAAGGGAACGTCATCATTCGTCAACCTTGGTTGACGACCCTGGAAAGTGATTACTTATTCTGGCTGGTGCTGAGAAGATGCAGATTCTGTGAACCCATCCCAGACATGAAGAAATATGAGGAGCTAAGTCCATGAGACAAACCCTGAAACTCTTTCCCCACATGGAGTTTGAATTCTATTGGAATGAGATACTAGGACAAAGAGTCAGGAACAGCCACAGCAGTGTGAGCCCTTTGCTAAGGGACAGTGGACTTCTGTCCAGAGGCAGAAACACGAAGGAAGCCAGGCCATCCACCTCCCAGGCATCTGTGCCACACAACCATAGGAAACCTGCAACCAGTAAACCAGACGAGACTTTCTTAAAAATGTTCTTTATCCGGTTCAGTTTTATTTTCTCCCTGAACACAGGGATTGGAAAACTTGGTGTGTCTCAGCAGTTCTGACTGGCAACAGCATAAGCGGGTTTGAAAAGCAGTGTGTACTGGGTCCCGGCATGCAGTAAGAGCATCCATAAGACTCGGGGACCCAGAGAGCATCTATCCAGAGAGGGGGTCCCAGAGGGTCACTAGCTCCTCTGCAGCCAAATGTCCCTCTAGAATGCTGTCCTATGTTCCTGGGGGAGTCTGTTTTGATTTAATAAGAGTATCACTATTCTTACACAGTGAGTCTAACACTGAGTTATTCACATTCCTGGACGCACTTGGAGTTCTGCCAGCACTACCAGGATTTAGAAAATCCATGTGGCCCATCTTCCTAGAGTGTCGATTTAATTTCTTGGTTAGTAATTTTAAGAATTCTTCTTTTTTGCCCTGTGTTGGGCTCCCTGTTCAGCGGGGAGTCTGCTTGTCCCACTGCCTCTGCCCCTCCTCCCACTGCTTGCTTGCTCTCGCTCTCTTTAAAAAAAAAAAAAGAATAATTCTTTTTTACAATTTTATTTGTGAATTTATTTAGAGAGCGTGCAAGTAGGGGGTAAGGGCAGAGGGGAGGGGCAGAGGCAGAAGCTGAACACGGAGCTCAATGTGAGGCTCGATCTCATGACCCTGAGATCAAGACATGAGCTTAAACCAAGAGTCTGGCACGTAACGGACTGAGCCACGCAGGCACCCCTTAAGAATTATCCTGTACTAAAACAAATAGGTTTATATTATGGAATGGTGGGGAGAAATTCACTGTGATAATTTTTAAAGATGAAAGAAATAATTTCAAAGAAAAATTCCAAAAGCAATAAATGCTTGGCTTTCTGACCTGCGGACACCTACTTTCTCCTGCCAAAGACAATGTTTCATTTCTTCTTGTTTCCATGACCCAATGTTTGCTAGACTCCTGATCTATGCCAGGCACTGTTCCATTCATGGGCATTAGGACTACACAGTGACGTGTCAGATGAGATCCCAGTTGTCATGGAGTTTGCAGTCTGGTGAAACAAGGGGACACATAGTGCCGACCCACAAGGAGGAACAGAGAGCGTAACGAGACAGAGCGAGCTGGGAGTGGGAGAGGAGTACTTTACAAAAGGGGATTTAGGAAAGGAAAGCCTCTGTAGGAGGGTGTCCCTTGAGCCAAAACCTGAATGTTGAGAAGGCAGCCACATAAAGATATAGGTAGTGAGCACTCCAAGCAAAAAACAGAGCAAGTGAAATTTCCCTGGGATGAGAAGAAGCCGGTGCATTCAAGACCAGAAGGCAAAACCCTGCACCCAAAGCTTAGCGTATGAGGGGAATTCAGATGCATGGGGAGACCCACTCCACCAGCTCATTAGACACCAGCATCAGGATCACCTGGGGCACATATATGAAAATGCAGGTTCCCTGGCTCACCCCAGACTTACTGATTCAGAACCTAAGAGGCAAGGGCCCAGGACTCTGCATTTTAAACAGATTTTTCAGAATGTTTACACACACACACACATGCACTAAAAGTTTCAGAACATCCTTTTAAAGAAAATGAAATTAAAACATTTTTGAAACATAGTAATGTCCACCTGGGTGACTCCCACTGGGACCTTAATTCAGACAGAAGTCCCTGATGCTATGTAAAAACATGGTAGGACTGTCTTCTACAGCTCTCTCCTGTCTCCTCTCCTGGTGAACCCAAGACCGTCTCGGACTTCCATCATCCAGAGTAACTTCTCGGGGAATACTGAGAAGGTGATTCATATCACAAGCAAGTGGAGTGGAGCCCTGCTGCCTGGCGTTGGGGCAGCCTGTCCTCCCTTCGCTTTCTCATATGAAATAAACAAGTGTTGACACTTGATTGGGCAACAGTTGTTCTAGTGAATTAACTATTTCTGAATTTAGAAAATTGCTGTGTTCCACCAGACTATCTTCCCAGCTGGTTAAATGAAGACAAACAGAGTCAATTATTATAATTTTGTGCAGTTGTGGGACTTTTTCTGCAAAAGTTACAGTATTTCTGTATTTTTTACATTAAAGATAAAAGAGATGAATGACGTCAATTTTCTTGGAATTTCGATTACAGGGCTCGAATCATCCCAGAGACGAGAGAGAAATTGAGAATTCAGAATACGCAACCGTCCTATGAAGGATTACCTCCTGTATCGGTAATGCGCACAAAGCTGTGGGGTGTGCCGGGAAACACAGATTGACTCTCATTTGCAATTATTTTAGGAATTACTTTATGATATTTATCAACTTCCCAGGAAGGGGTGTGTCCATGAGATCAGCAGGAATACTCGCTTCCATATGACGGTGTTGTGATTTCCAGAAGGAATCTGATGCAGCTCAGGGTTTTCGCTTCATGTGCCTCTAAGCTGTCCTAGGAGAGTAAGACGGGTCTCAGTTATCACAACCAGAAAACACAGGGAGTTTAAATGAGATGTGTCATCAAATCTTGGACATAATAGCTAATGTTTGCAAGCACTTTCACAATTTCAAGAGCATCTCCACTGACTTTATTCCTTTGATTCCCACAACAACCCTGGGAGGCTGAAGTGCTCTGATGAGGAAATTGAGACTCAGAGAGATTCAAGGTTGAGAACCCAACATGAAAGCTGCCATGTCTTCTTGATCAAGATACTAGATTATTCTGGCACAGGCTGCCCTTGACATGGCTATACTAAACTGACAGACTTACCCTCTTCCATATCTGAGAAAAAAAATATTTAATCCTGTACAGGTAACCTTGGCCTGAGGTCTCATTATGGATATCCTACTAATTTGGTGTTTCCCTTCTTTGATCCTGGTATAGGAGAATAAGCAGAGTTAGGTGGAATGATTTTACCTAAAATTAGTTGATTCTACATGGAAAGATATTATAGAATGTGTGCATGATGAAATATGTACATATTTTATATATGTGTGTGTCTATTTCTTGAAGTCTTTGGCACCCACTCTTTCAGAACTGCTCATAACAATTGGAGCTAACCCTCTCCTATGCTCAGTGAAATGCATACATGGTTTGAATCTGCCAGCTCTTTAGACACTTTGGGCTTGATGGATTCCCAGAGACATTTTGCTCAATGCATCCCTTCTTTTTATTTGTATATGTTTTTAAAATGTGATTTTACACTAGCTTGTTTTATTCAACAGGCAGTCGGGAGAATAGAAAATTCTGTTTGTGTTCCAAGCCGAGTTACAGTTGTGAATCAAGTCCACAGAAATGCCCATGCGATATATGTTCCAGAAGTGTTTTGTGACCGTTGCCTTTGCAGACTGGGCAGACTGGCTCTCGGTCCCTGAGTGGGCACCAAGTGAGACACTGACAAACAGGGTCCCAGAAGGCTCTGGGAATTTGGGGAGTAAGCACTGCTCTAATGTCAGAGTCACGTTTCCCTTGTGATGTACACATGTTCTCTTCCAAGCTTCTGGATATAATGTATTCCCTCTCAAAGTCAGAGACATCCTATTTCTGAGAATCTGCAAGAATTAAGAAACCTGAGGTCTTATGAGTGAAATAGGGAATAACGGTTGGAAGTGAATCTCTAAAAGTCTTCAGAAACATGATCGTGATCATCGAAATGAAATTGGACATAAACACAGAAGACAGTATGAATAACACTCTATACTAGTTAGCCATATCATAGCTCAGTAAAAATTAATTCAACACAACTACTTTACATTTATATTTGTATCTGTAATGTTTTTTAACTGAAGGGTTGGATTGTCTTTTGGTGAACTGGTATTTCATTTAAACATTCAGTGTTTTTCTGAATAAACAGAGGTAGAGATTTATTTCTTACAAGACTTTCTTTTTTAAGATTTATTTATTTATTTATTTTAGAGAGAGAGAAAGAGAGAGCATGAGCAAGGTGGGAGGGGCAGATGAAAAGGGAAAGAGAATCCTCAAGCTGACTCCCCTCTGAGCACAGAGCCAGACATAAGGCTCAATCCCACAACCCTGAGATCATGACTTGGGCTAAAACAGAGTCAGACACTTAATCAACTGCACCATGCAGGTGACCCCCATGTTAGACTTTCTAAAAACATTTCCCAGACTCATACACTGAGTGATTTTATTGTGAACTACTTAACCTAGAGTCTGAACATTTAGAAAGACATTATAAAAAGTTTACATTCAGGGAATCATGAACCATTTAGTTTAGCAAAGGGCTGGGTCCACATAAACGTTTGCGCAATTGGTGCTGTTGGGTTTCTTAAGAACAGACTAATCAAAGAATTCTTATTATTTCACAATATAATTAATCCAAGGTTGAGGTGGCATTTGAGCTGTCCTTGAAAACTGGATAGTACTTCAAAAAGCTAGTGTGGTTAAGGGAGCGGTTTAGGCCCAGGGGAGCCATGCAGGCAGAGCTGTAGTGGGGTAGGAAACTCACAGTAGAGGAAGCTGGTGGCAAATGAGTCTGGAGTGCAAGACTGTTTTTGTTATAGAAGCCCTCCCATTGTACGTTCCGAGACAAACAACAGGGAGGCTGCACAGGCTACATTGTTAAAGGGTGGAATATTACTAGTGTTCCCCACTTGCGTATGGGGTGGTTTGCTGGACTGTTTAGTGTGACCCTGGAATCCTTGTAACCCCTCTCACAGCCTCTACATGGCAGAAGAGGAGTCAGAAACAACATTTTCCAGATCCCCTCTCTCCTTATGATTCCCGGGTGCCAGGTATTAGGGAGGGTGAATGGGAGAAAAGAAGGAGGTTCTCCTGGTTCTGTAGGGGCAACACCATCCAGTAAGTGTGCAGGAGGCAGGGTCAAGGCAAAGGCTGAGTGAGTTTCCTAGGAAGCTCATTCTTCACTCCTACAGACTGCTGGCTTTGGTATGACCTCCCTGACTCACTCTCTCAGGCTCCCGTGGTCCCAAAGCCTCCAGTTCCCTGTATGAAAGCCCTTCCGTGTGAAATACATCAAGTAGCTCCACTTGCCGACTGAAAACTGACTGACAATTTGGATGGGAAGAGATTAGAGGTAGACCAGGTAACTAGGAAGACCAGTTAAGAGGCATTCATCCAGCCAGGACAGAGTCACGAAGCTCAAAGCTAGAAACCAACCTTTTCAAAATCATCTCATTGATTTTTCAGCCACTCTGTGTTAAAGCACAGCCAACATCACCTTTGGGGGAGGGGCGGGCATTGTGGAGGTTGCCCCCCAGTTAAATTCTCCAGCCAGATTCCACCTCTGCCTTTTCCCTCACTTGGCTTAACCAGGCTGGTGTCTACATTGCATCTCTCAGCCTTGTTGGGCAACATCTTCATTTAAATCCAGAAGGTTCACCACCACAGAAAGGACAGTTATGATCCACTGAAATGGCTGAGCACTTCCTAACATCAGGATGCCAGTGGAATTTAAGACATGGTCTGATCAGCCCAGCATATAGGAACCTCATTTACAAGCTGATACAGTTCTTCTCGAAGGCATCCTTGTCCCATCTCTACTGAGTGACTTAGACAAAATGACAAGTCTCCATGGCAGAAGGAAGTCAGGAAAGAGGCAGAGCAAGAGACTGCAAGGTGGGGGCCATGGAAACAGCACTTCACAATCAGATAGATCCCTGGGCTGGCGCCCCAGACATCCCCCCCTCCCTCTGAGCCCCTCACACCATGAAAGTTTGGTGTCACTGTCCCAGTTTGCCCGTGAGGAACTGTGGCTCAGAGTGCTGAAACACTTGGGTCCGTCACACCACTGACTGGGAAGTGGCAGGACCATTTCCCTTGGATTCCTGAGTCCACCCAGCATCTCCCTTGCCCACCTACCAAGTTGTCCTGAAACTCAGTCCCGCTGATGAGCAGGTTCCTCAGGCCAGTCTCCAAGGAAGGGCATGTGTAAGAGGGTTGACGCTTATGGCTGTCAGATCACTGGTATAGAAACAAGTGGAGACTGGTGTGTACTCCACATTTTAGGCAGGACATACTTTAACTGAAAGCCTTGTGTGCTTCTAAAAACAAAATGGAGAATTGGAAATATATTCCAAGTGAGGTACTCTATACTGGGTTCACTTTGCCATCCTGAATCCAACGTTCAAAGGTTCTGCTGAACAAAATTCACTAAGGAAAAGCCAGAAACAGGCTCATTATTTTCATTAGCCTTTTAAAGCCTTCATTTTAATCCATGTTATTGTAAATATGTCCTACCTTCCGAAATTATAAAGACTGAGAAACTGGCCCAGGAATCTCACCTGCCCTGCTGTGGTGTGATACCTGGCGAGGTAACTTTTATGTGTGCTCCTGACACTTCTATCAAAAAGGACAAGTCTCCTCTTTTATTGCTGTTCTCTGAGTACAGATATTCATCATCCAGATCTCCAAGTATCCTGGGGTGGAGAAAGCAAAGTTGGGAAGGTCTGACCCACCACCCGCAGACAGTGACTTCACCGGCTAAGGACTGGCTCACCTGGAGCCCTCCATAGCACAAACAATCCAAGGGACCACAGCTGTAGGAGGAACTTCATGCTCCGCCTTTGTCTACCTTGAGAAAACTCCCTATAATCTTCAAAATGAAGCTGAGGCTCTGTGACTCGGCCATTGGTGTCCCTTGCACTGTGGCCCCCGCCTCTTTTTCAGCCTCATCGTCTGATGTCCTCTCCTCCCCACTGTAACCCTCACCACTTCCTAGGTCTCAGCTTGAAAAGCTTTCTGAGACCCCAACCCCTTAAGCTGTGACCTTCTCAGGTCTCTGTTCTGTCCATCCCAGTGGAACAACAGTGTCGTTGAAAGCTTATCTCTATAGTGAAAGTGTTTGAAGCTTCCCGGAAAGAAATAATTTCTTCCTTCCTTACGGATTTCCCTTGCAGTCAATGAATACCTCGTATAAAACAGGAGTTACCCACCTTCTGATCATTCCTTCCCATGCAGTCCTCCAGATTAAACCCAGCTGCTAGTCACTCTTGCGTCTGCTGGCCTGTCGGTGTGTTTGGCACATGGAGACACACGGTAGTGACTTTTGAATAGCTGCCAAGTCATGATGTGCTTAAAATGATGCACTTCGTGCTTTTAAGGTATTTCCCAGAATTTGGTGTCCCGAACAGGACAAGGAAACATCTTCTTCGTCGTCTTTCTTTCCTCTTTGGGCTCTTCTCTCTTGTGTCGCACCAGGGAGAAGCAAGCTGGGAAGGCACCATGACCTTGGAAGGGGAGCCCTTCCCGCCAACATGCCAGGAACAGCCAGGGCCTGACACACCATTTGTGGCACCTGCTTATAATTCTCAGAGTCGGGAGATTTTTAGAGTACTCAACGCCCCCCATGCCACTGTTTTGACATAGTGTGTTCTTCACACTCACCTCTGAAATCCTCAGAACTTGCCCGCAGAGTCTAGCCGGCATCTAGAAGTTCTGATGTCAGAAGATGAAAATTCAAGAGGAGGCATGCAGAGTCTGGAGTGAGGACAGAAAATGCAAACAAAAGATTTCCAGGGGGAGAGCTGTAGCTTGGCAGGAGCCCTGTAGAAAATGGCCCTGGGCTATGGCTATAAGTTTAAAAAAAGAAAGAAAAGAAAAAAGAAATGCAAGTCCCCTGTCTGCACAAGGGAGGTATTTCTCTTTGTTGGAGTGTCTCAGAAGGATCAGACATAATTAGGAATAACAATTTTTCCCTGACTTTGCCACTTCCTGTCTAATTCCTAATTAGCTGAACTGTGTGCTGTTGGAAGAAAGACATGAATAATAGTTAAGACCTTAAGAAAAGGATAGTGGTTATGGCAATAAGCAAGTCCATTGACATATAGAGAATAATGCTTGATTTTGGAAGTATATTTATGTGAATGTCTGTTACAAATATATATCATATGTTTTATAAGAACAGCTAAAACTGAGGCTCTTGGCCACGGTAACCAAGAACTCTATACTTCAGTGTTCTCGTCCATCAACTGGACCAAGAATACCTACCACTGGACATTGTCATGTCGATATAGCGAGACAGCAGTGACCTAACATTGTCAAGAGAGTAGGGCCTGGTAGGTCCATTGGGTTAATTGCTAACTAATCACTCTCTGGGAAAATCAGAGTAGGCACCAAGTCAATTTTTTTTAAAGATTTATTTATTTATTTGAGAGAGAGAGAGAGAGGGTGGGAGAGAGAAGCAAAGGGAGAGGGAGAGAGAAACTCAAGCAGACGCCACACTGAGTGCAAAGCCGATGCAGGGCTCGATCTCATGACCCTGAGCTCACCACCTGAGCCAAAACCAAGAGTCAGACACTTTACCAACTGCACCACTTAGGTGCCCCCCGCCCAATTTAAATGAACCATCATCTACTGAGCCTGGCATGTTGTCCTAGACATCATGGAGAATACGAAAGCATCTCAAAATCCAAGGTAATCCTAAAGAATTCCAAAGCAAGTACATGTAACATACCACAATAATTGATATATTACCGTGCCAGATCCTAGTAGGTTTGCAGTTGCTTCAAACTGTGTTACATTCAATCACCTAGCCAAAGACTATGTCTGTCATTCGGATGTCCTAGCGGCGTCCCACACTGACTGAGATGATTGAGCTCCAACCAGAGAAGAGAGAACAACGTCCATCTAATTAGAGAGATGTTTGGTTTGCTTAGTCCTGAGCATGTGCACAGCACTCCAGAGTTTATAAACCACTTTCCTATGTGTGCTTTGTCCATAAACCCACGAGGGAGACGGGAACAGTTTGAGGACACATTGATAATGAGAGAAATCCAATGATCGCCACAAAGTCATGGATAGGACAAAATATCTCTGTGGGCTTTGTGCCTGGGACTCACACTCCAGGGCACCGTGCTGTACCCCGCTGTAACAGCCAGATGCCAGGGCTGTTTCTGATTAGCACCCTCATCCCCCCTTCTCCTCCTTCCTCCTCTTCTCCCTCCTCTTCCCCCATGGCTGCATTATCTGGTTTAACAGCATATGGAAAGAATTTTACTATGGCTCAAAAGGCATTTCCCACCACTTACACACACACACACACACACACACACACACACACACACACACACGCCCAGGCTCCTGCTTTATTCTTATAGCTGTATCTATTTTCCCTGGGCCAGAGACCTTGGTGAAATCATTAGTATTTTGTTCTTCTAAGACTCCTCAGCTACACAGAGAGTGGAGTTAGCTCGGAGTTCAAAAACAGCTTTTAAAAACCTGCACATACTTAACTCTAGGGAACAAACTGAGGATTGCTGGAGGGGAGGGGTGTCCGGGGATGGGGTGATTGGGGATGGGCATTAAGGAGGGCACGTGATGGAATGAGCACTGGGTATTATATGTAATTGATGAATCACTGAATTCTACCCTGAAACTAATAATACACTATGTATTAACAAATTGAATTTAAAATAAATAAATAAATAAATAAATAAATAAATAAATGTAATAAAAATAAAGAAAAACCTGCACATGCTAAATGCTCCCCACTGCCCCAAAACAGCAGTTCTAAATCAATGGATTCCAAGCCTTTTTGAAAATTCCCCTAAGGAAAAATATTTTGATCACAGACTCCTTGATATATCAAAATTTACTTATATTAAAATTTTTGCCTGTATATTTGTACATCTATACCTATGTAAATCTAAGATATAAATAATGAAACATTTAAAACTAGAACATTTTTGGGGTGCCTGGGTGGCTCAGTCAGTTAAGCATCTGCCTTCAGCTCAGGTCATGATCTTCGGTCCATGATCCTTGGGCTCCCTGCTCATCAAGGAGTCTGCTTCTCCCTCTCCCTCTGCCCCTCTGCTCCTCCCCCTCACTCCCACTCATGCTTGCTCTCTCTCTCAAATAAATAGATAAAATCATTAAAGAAAATAAAATAAATAAAGAGCTAGAACATTTTTAACCAACATTTTTTTTTTTAAAGATTTTATTTATTTATTTGAGAGAGAGAGAGTGAGAGAGAGCATGAGAGGGGAGAAGGTCAGAGGGAGAAGCAGACTCCCCGTGGAGCTGGGAGCCCAACGTGGGACTCGATCAAGAGACTTTGGGTTCATGACCTGAGCCGAAGGTAGTCGCTTAACCAACTGAGCCACCCAGGTGCCCCAAGCTAGAACATTTTTAAGTGAAAGCTGAAATAAATGCTGAATTTTTATTTTCTTTCTTTCATTCATTAACAGAACAAAAGGCTTATATAATTAATCAATATTTTAGACAAACGTATATGATCAATAAACTTTATTATTTTCTTGAAAATCTTGGTTTAATTTTTTTTTTTTGGTTTAAATTTTGTATGCAGAAATTTAAAAAACTGGTTCTAATTTAGGTGTATCTTAATCCTTTGGTTTAACAGTTGCCATAGATGAAAAAGATCCCTCAAAAGAAAAATATCTACAAAGCAAAGAATGCATCGTCAGTATGATTAATAAATTGTGTTACTGATTTTCCAGCTTTTTCTACCAATTATGCAAGGACTTTATTGAAATAACAGCTGATGTCAATTGGTAGTTACAGTAGCCTGATATATATGCACCTGATATAGATCCAGATATACATACATATGGATCATTTGTTTGAGAAAACAAACGATGTTGTCAACAAATGGGTTTGAGTAAATGCATTCACACCCCACTTTCCAATCCTTTGTCTGGGAAAGTTTTAACTTGTTAGTAAGTTGTGTTAGCAAGTTTTATTTTTTTAAGGGTAGAGGCATGAGCCTTTTTAAAGTGATTCATTAATTCTTGCAACAAATCATAAAACGATTAAAACATACTCAACCGCTCATGTCCAAAATGTTCTCTTCTCATCGAGATTAAAATAAAAAAATAAAAAATAAATAAAATAAAATCAGCTATTAAACTCACTTTTTAAACAGCGCATTACTCTGGGGGAACAAATTAAATACCCACATGAGCTGGGTAGTATGACTCTCACTTGTCATCTCATGAGAAGTTCAGGGAATTTCGAGTATGTGTTTCGTTGCTACTAAAGAAAAATGCCTCTTTAGATTCTAAGAGACATTTAAGTTTTGGGCCAGGAGAAAATCATAAATCTCCCGTATGACACAAAAGATTAAAATGACCACTCACATCTCAGTGCGAAGGGCTGTGAATATTATTTAAAGGTATTGTCTTCGTGACATCTACTGCATTGAGTATGACATCTGTCACCAGTGAACTGCGGCACATCGCAAGCCTCTGACAAATGAGTGAACCAGAGACAGTGTTAGACCCACTTTCCCCTCGGGACACCCATGTGCCCCTTGGAACACATCTCAAGCTGAGAAACATAAGCCTGTTAGAAATCCTCAGTGTTGCCTTGTCTCCTACATATTTTTTTTTTTTAAAGATTTTATTTATTTATTTGAGAGAGAGACAGTGAGAGAGAGCATGAGATGGGAGAAGGTCAGAGGGAGAAGCAGACTCCCCATGGAGCTGGGAGCCCGATGCAGGACTCGATCCCGGGACTCCGGGATCATGACCTGAGCCGAAGGCAGTTGCTCAACCAACTGAGCCACCCAGGCGCCCCCTACATATTTGTAAGACTTTATTTCTCTTACTTTTTCAAACACAGGGTCAATTGTATTGGAAGTCCCGACATGCTCTTCCCAAATGCTGGTGGGTCAGCCCGGGCACCCTCTGGGGTACGAGTCCCCTCTTTAGGGATCACCTCTCTGGGCGGCTCACACCTCATAATGATTTATAATACTTGCACCTTTCCACGGAAGTTTCACAGACGGTCTCTGGTCCTAGGTGGGTTTCCTCAAGAATTACATGTGAAACATGTCCTGGGCATCCGGAAGAACATTTTTCTTTTTCCACAGAAGCCATAGTTTATTATGTTCACAGAAGGGTCCCTGAACCTCAAAAACGTTTCGCTGCCACTAACCCAGATAATTTAAATAATTTTTTTTTCTTGTTGAATGATTTAGATAATTGCCCTAGTTCTCAGACAAGACGCAATTGAAACGAATTTTGGTCGCTCAGACCCTGAGAAGGGAAGTTTTCCCAAGGGACAGAGGGACGTCGTGTGTTTTACTGTTAACGTTCTCGTTAGGGATGAGGGGCAGACAGGTGTCGTGGAGACCCGGGGTCCTCGTCTCAGTCCTGCTAGCACAGCAAGAGCAGGTGAGCACAGGAGCCGTGAGGAGCAATGGCTTGTTAGACTCGAGGGAACACCAAGGTCAGGTCACAGCTTAAGAACCTTGACTTCAGACGGACGATCCCCACCAATCGATGATAATTAGCCAGCAAAGTTTCTCCACTGAAATCACCTCGCTTCTGTATACCCTTTGTGCAAAAGATGTCAGCTGTCCCATTAGAAAATCTAGTTCCCTAGCCTATACTTTTATTTTTTTTTTTTAAGATTTTATTTATTTATTTGACAGAGAGATACAAAAAGAGAAGGAACACAAGAAGGGGGAGTGGGAGAGGGAGCCCGAGGCGGGGCTCGATCCCAGGACCCTGAGATCATGACCTGAGCAGAAGGCAGACGCTTAACGACTGAGCCACCCAGGCGTCCCATAGCCTATGCTTTTAAATTCGGTCTTACTTCCTTTTTTTTCTTTAAGGGACATCGAGACGCCAAGGGCTGAAAGGAAACCTTGAGCCTCAGGACAGCTGGATTTCCTCTCAGTTCAGCAATCACTCTGATTAGAATTTTTATTTTCTTTCATGGCTGCGTAGATTTCCAAAAGCAAGAGACTTCCGGGCCGCCTTCCCCAAGCAGCAACCGAGCCGATGGCATGTCCTCTGCACTCTTACGACTCTTCCCTTTGTGTTTATTATGGGGACTGTGGTGAGCGCTCACTCTGGCTCCCTTCCCTTAGACAGTCCCCTTTGGGGCAAGGACTGTGTGTCCCCAACACCAGGCCTCAGGCCTGGCACATGGGGTCAGCGAATGGATGACGGCGGGCACAGACCTTGATCCCATGGATCAAGTGCCTCCCCAGGGGCTCACACACTCGCTGCCCCAGACCAGCTTCCTGGAGAATTACACAGGAAGGAGGTC
This sequence comes from Potos flavus, assembly GCA_028534135.1. Lineage (NCBI taxonomy): Eukaryota > Metazoa > Chordata > Mammalia > Carnivora > Procyonidae > Potos > Potos flavus. The sequence goes on along the minus strand of CM052885.1, from coordinate 6,837,840 downwards.
TCACGGTAACACTACGTTCACTGGTTCTTCAAGAATTCAACAGCACCTCATATTGTTCATCTCCTCATTGTAAGAAAATCCGTGTCCTCACTTCACTGAGTCACGGCTTCGGCTTATGCTGATTGTACCCATCAGTTCTCATTGGGTGATCACAGAGCAAGTTACCTGGGAGGTTATTCTTGCCTCTCACAGATAATTTTACATCTTTAATTCAGTTTTTCTTTCCAGCACAGAAAAGTCCTAGTACCAAAAAAAAAAAAAAATCCAAGTACACTTAGCCTCAGATAAGCTGGGGGCACCAAATAACAAGCCAATGTCTTAAACAAGAGCACTTCATATACGTGATGCAAATCTAAAGACCTGAAAACAATGGTGACCAAAGAGACAGCAACTCTGATATAAAACATACACTGAGAGGCAGGAGCTTGCTGGCACCATCAGATTTTCCATACTCTAAAAAAAAAAAAGAGTGGGTGAAATCACCATATCTAATCTTATTTTTCATTTTCAATGTATTATGTTATAAGCTTAAACATTGCATATTAAATGTTACCGATCAGATGAAAATGTGCGTGCATTATTAATGTTCTAGTTTACTCCTCAAAAGACATAAGCAGCATTTATGGAGGGGATAAACATATGCAGGGGTGCCTAAGGACACAGCATTGCATGAATGCATCTTTATGGGGGCTGCATTTTATGGGGGGATGCTTTTTAAAGGGCAAAAACCTGGCAGCAATCACAAATTCTGGATCATCCTTCTCCATCTGGTTTGATTTTGAGAACTGGAGAATTGCAGGTCCCCGTGGGCTTACAGCAAACGTGAAAAGGCCCATGGTCATGGTTGTTCCCTCTTAGGTAATGGTCTTTCAACACGCTCTCCTCAACCCCTTGCACACACGTACCCACGTAGGAAAACCCAGGTTTGTCCTCAGGCCAGCGGAGTGTTTGGCTGATGATTCAGGCTAATCTGATTTTATCTGCACAATGGACAAATCTTGGACAAAAAGAATTACCAAGAAGTTCCTTCACATGAAACTAGTTGGGCCCAGGAAGGTTAAAGGAAGTCACAAATCCAGGGAGTCAGAGAACACCTTGGAGGATACTTATAGCTTCTGCGAACCAGTGGCAAAAGGTAAAATCACCAAAGCAAGGATGTGTGCCCGCTCGGCCTCTGGCTTTGCCCAGCAGCGCACTGGGTGAGCCCTAGGCAGCCAGTCAAGGGACCCAAACCAAGATTACATGGGGGAAAGGGAAGTAACACGGCTCGCAGCAACCTTGCTCCTAGGAAAGTACATTCATGAGGAGACCAGGTGCTTCCTATTTGTAAGCCTCTCTATATTTAGGTATTCCTTCATAAATGTGCAGAAAGGTGAGTCTGCTGGAGCACTAAACCACGCACCGGGAATTCAGACATAAATCCCATGTTGCGCTTGCTCTTTTGCAGCAATGCTGTACTAATAACAATGAAAATAGCCACACTTGTTAAAGCACGTATGTTGGGTTAGGCTCCTTAAATTCATTAGCTCTAACTCTCAAAACACCACTGCAAAGGGATTCACTGTCTCCGTTTTCCAGCTGAAGAAACTAGGTCTCAGGGAAGCAGGGAACTCAACATCACACAGTGTCATCACGTGGCAGAAGGTAGCTTTATCCACCCAGCTCCTGGGCTGAACAGTAGTATTCTCATTTCACAGCCCCGTGTTCCCATTTCTTAGATGAAGATCCTTAGCTGCCTACAAGGCCAACCTTGTTAGCATTATTTCCAGCCTCCCCAGATCATATCTTGGATGCGTTCTGTCACTGATCTCGTGTCGTCCGCCATTTTCCTCCTTCTTCCCGGCGCCATGTTTCCCAGGCATCCCCGGAGTGGCCCACATGGCTGGGGTGGCCACCATGCTGGCATCTTACCAGGGACATCGAGGGCTGAGCGCCTCCAAGTTCAGCCTCCTGGGCAGCCCAGCTATCTGGGTGTGTTCTGTGTCAATGGGGGGAAAAGGCCTTCCTTATCTCATCGGTGTCATACTTTGCAACAGGGGAACTGGAGCAGTGCTCCTGGTACCCAGTACCTTACAGAGATGAGAATAAGATAAGCTCTTTCTACTTGGGGCAATCTGAGTGACACACACCCCATCGTACTCAGAATATCTTTTCAGTTGGGCTCTTCGCCCCTAACTTCCTCTTCTATAAGTTGTGTTTCTCCAGAAGGCTTGGGTCACACCAACATGCCAGACATGCCAAGTGGAACCCATAGGTGAACAGATGTGCAGGAGACTTAGATCGGGTTCCCTCACTGCACACACGCACGTACACACAAATACACGCAAACGCACACTGTTCTCAAAGCCTGTGCCTCTTCCCTGCAAAGCAGTAACTTCATCTTTCTTTCTTCTCCAGGACGGAAGCTGTATTTGTATGTGTGTACTCACAATTGGGCCATGCAGTCAGCCGATACCTTGAGAATGAGTGCGCTGTCCCAACTCTGGAAGCATCCTTCCCTGGGAAATCCATACACCATAAGCTTTGCCTCAAAGCTCCCTGCATGAGAAATGCAAAGGAGGCAGCAAAGAAGAACGACAGAAAGTGATGCTCAGACAGTGGTGAGGGTCCTGATGCTGGCCCCCTTTTAGAAAGGGGAAGACTCTGCAGAGGGATAAGGGATGAAGAGGGAGATGGGAAGAGATAGAGGCCAGCCTCCCTCCACTGTGAGCCCACGTTCCCATGGGGACCAATTTACTTCCTCACTCATACCAGGCAGAGCAGCCAGAGGTGTCGGTGCGGGGGGTTTGCAGAGAGCAGGAAGCCTCAGAGCAGGGAGGCTGGGGTCAGGCCACAGGAGAGAGGGGGGCAGCATGACAAGGTACATCAGTGGAGCCTGGACAGCTGGAGGTCCCTCCAACTTCCCAGAGAGAGAGCCAGGGCTTCAGCCAGGCTGGTCTGACATTTCCTTCTCCTGCCAGACTGGCTCACCTTTCCCTTCTGTGTTTCTTGCCATTCACGTGCATGCATGTGTTTATTCCTTTATGCAATATTTGATACTTATGTGTTGCATGCCCACTCGGAGTGCTCATCTAGGTGCCTGGGACACAACACTGAATGAAACAAGCAAAGATCTCTACCTCTTTGAACTTTTATTTTATGGGGAAGAAACAGGGAGTTACTATAATCAGTTGGCAAGGTATTTGCCAGCACAGAAGGTAGAAGGGCTAAGGAAGAAGGTAATGCAGGGAAGGAGCTAAGACAGAGCTAGGAAGTGCTGGAACACGGGAGGGCAACAGATGACTGAGGTGTGAAGGAAAGGCCTCCCTGCAGAAGGAGCATGGAAGTAAATTCTGGAAGGGTGACATATGCTACAGTGCTCAGGTGGGGACATGCCTAGAACATTCGGGGATGGCGGGAAGGCCAGGGTAGCTGGAAAGGAGCAAGTTGAGAGGGAGATTGTAGATGCCAGAGATGTAGGAGACAGCCAGAGCCTGTGAGGCATGTAGACTGCCTAAAGGTCTTTGGGTTGGCCTTAGAAGGATGCTGTCACAGGTGTGAACAAGGAAATGACATGACTGGACTTATTTTTGGTCGCCCTATCATCTGTGTTGAGAATGGATGGACAGAATCTTTGGGAAGCAGAGACAGCAAGATTTGCCAGTGAGCGGCACAGGGGCTCTGAGACATAAACAGGAGGTATAGGTGACTCTGAGCTCATTTACCTGAGAACCTCAAAGGGCGTAACTGCCGCTTCCTGAGCTGGGGAAAACAATGCAAAGAGCACCCCTGGGGGAGAAATGAGGAATTCAATGTTAGGCACGTGGGGTTTGCAGTGACTAATATAAGTGGAAATGACAAGAAGGTGAACAGATGGGTCAATCTGATCAGGGCCAGGAGAGATGACTGTGTTGGATGCACAAGTCTGTAAAGTATCTGTGCGTAGGTGACATTTAAGTCCATGACACTTAATGACATCACCGTGGGAATAGGCAGAAAGAGCAGAGGTCCAAGAACTGGGCATGGGGGTCTCAACATGAAAAGATCAAGGCGATGAGGAGATGCTGGAAAGGAAAACCAAGGAGGTGAGGACACTATAGAGAAAGGAAACGAGCAGAGGATGAATCCAAGTGCAGAAACTGTTTCATAGAGAAGAGCGGTAAACAACCATGTCCAAGGTTCAGGGAGATCAAGTATGATGCAGACTGACTACTGACCCTTTGATTGAGCAGCTTGGGTGTCCTCTTGTTAGTGACCTCAACGAGAGCCACTTCAGTGGGGTGGTGGAAGCGAGAGCAGAATCAGAGCAGTGTGGTAGAGCTGATGAGATGCTCATCAGTCCCATTTCCCTGGGCAGGAGGAGGATCATGTCTACTTGTGCCAATCAGTTTCATCGGGGTCTTCTGTCAGGAACACACCTGAACCTATTCCTAGACTCATGATTCTTAAATGATCCATCTGCCTCCTCACCTCAGCTCTGCAATCTCTCTCCTTCTCTCCCTCACCTCCTCTCCCTCCCTCCCTCTCTCTCTTTCTTTCTCCTTCTTTCCCTCCCTCTCTCCCCCACCCCCTTTCCCTCTCCCTCTCCTTCTGTCCTCCTCCCTCTCTCTCTCTTTCCCTCTCACCCTCCCTCTCTTTCTCTCTCTTCCTCCCCCACCCTCTCTTCTTCTGTCTCTCTCCCTCTCTCTCTCTCTCTCCCATTACCAGACTTTAGTGGGAAGGCCAGACCTGTATTCTGATCTATGCTGAGTCCCTTTATTCAATTCTGAAGTGTTCTAAGAATTTTTCACTCAAAGCCTCATTAAATCCTCTATCCTATTGTTCAGAGACTAAAGCAACAGGCCTTTCCAATTCTGTAAGACTCCACATTTCTGGACTCTTTTTGCTTTCATTTTTGTTTACAAATTAGCTAGTTCATATTGAACACATCTCTTGCATGTAGTATCTTGCACATGCAGGCAATAATGGCCTCCACACATCACCGAAATCCTACGCTTCAACTTTATCATAGAGCTATGATCTCAGCAGAAATGGGGTTTTACCAAATAATTTGCTGCTACATAACTGGATCTCTAACTTTTCTCATCTCTAAAATATCCACTAAATCAGGGCCATGTGTTTTAGGTTTTTGTTACAGAAAAAAAATTAATAGCAATTTCTGTATTAGTCAGGATAAGTAGTACTAGAGGCTATAACAAAAATCTTCCAAATCTCAATGATTTAGCAAAATAGTCTTATCCATACCCTTTTTCTGGACACACAAGGGCATTTTTCAGCCTCCCTTAAAGTTCTGTTGGGGCCTTGGGACCCAGATTTCAGAGAAAAGAATGTAAGCAGAAGGATATGTGCCAACTCTAAGCAGTCCTGCCCCAAAACTCCTGTGAAACTCCACTCATGCTCTTCACTTTGTGGTCACTCTGGAGCCTGAATGTTGAAGATAGAGGTGTCATAGCAGAACAGCCAACTGACTGGCTGCCTGGGGTCCACCCATGAGATGAAACACTCAGGAGAGCCAGTCAACCTACACCGACCAAGACATGAAAAAGAAATACACATTTACTGTTTTATCACTCAAATAATTCATTCCAGACACTATGCTGATAATACAAAAAGAGAGAATGAAGGCAATGAATAAAGACAATTTCTTTGAGGATTTTTGTTGTAAAGGAAGGAGATAAATGGGATAATAGAGGGGTAGTGTAAAAAGAGTTGTTTGTTTATTTGTTTTGTTTTTTGTGTGATAGGGAAACTGATGGAATGTATGCTTGTAGGAAAGATCTGGTAGACAAGAAAAACTAATGGTGAGGTCAGAGACCAGAGAAATGCCAGAGCAACATCCTTTGGAAGGGAGAGGAAATGGAATCTTGGGTACATTTACCAGGAATGGCATTGGCTAGACGCACAGGCAATTCATCTCTGCAATGGGAGAGGAAGTGGTACATGCAGGCACAGATACAGGTTGTTAAGTGGATGAATTGACAGAAGTTTGCAAAAGTTCTCTGGAAACTTCCATTTTTTTCAGCAAGATCACCAGCTGATTGAGCATTGGAGAGGAGGTGTCAGAGATTTAAGGAGAGAGGTAAAGGAGAATGAAATAGTTGTCAAGGATAGTGGGACAGTGAGTAGGCAAGAGGATTACAGCATGTTTGCTGGGTTCTTTTACTGATCTACTTGAAATTAACAACCATGAATTTAAAAGTGAGACCAGAATTTTTTGCAGCAGGTAATATGGATGGGCCATGGAATTTCAGTTGGGAGAGTAGGGCAGTGGCAATATAAGGATGAGAGCCGGTGAAAAAGCAATGATGGGATTCATAGACTCCTGGACCCATTGGAGGATCACTGGAGCCATGGATACAAGAAGAGCTGAAAGGGTGGCCATGAACAGAGAGCAGGATGCTTCAAGTTGGCAAGGACAACGAGTAACAGCTGTTCCTGGCAGTGATGAGGTCTTTCACTCGATTGTGGAAGTGAGTGGTAGAAGCAAGTGGGGGAAAAGGAGGAAGAATGAGCAGAAGGGGCCAAAGAATTGGGATCCCAAGTGTTAACAGGGTCATCTGGATAGGTACCGGTGCATCATGGAGATGTTGGCAGTTGACGTACGGAAAGCGAGTCAGGAGCAAATACAATGATGGAAAGTGACCTAGGAGTTGGTGGATGGCTTTAACGAGGAGAGGCAGTGGGGTACAAACTATTGAAGCAGGTAGAAAACTGGGGGGAGGGTTAAGATATCAGAAAGAAAGAAAGAAAGAAAGAAAGAAAGAAAGGTTTGGAATCTGCAAGAAGAAAGGACATCTGTCTTCCCACATTTAAACCCAAGAATGTGAGAGGTTGGGAAGGACATCACCACTAGCAAGGAGGAGGTATCCATTTAGGAAAGCCACATTTCAGGCAGTAAGAAGTAAAAGAAATCAGGGGATTTTTGATGACTGCCCATATATTCCAGCGATCACAAGGCAAGTTATAGGAGGTGGGAAAATTTGGAGAAAATCAGAAAGAGGTATTACAGATCTTTCTGGGGACTAAGAGCTGACCTGGGCGCTCAGAATGGCAGATACGAGAAGTGGTGGGAAGGGGCAGATGTTGAGGAAGAAAGGGCAAGAGGCTGGTCAGGAACACTCCTGCCAGAATTCTGCAGGAAACCCCAAAACAGACAGAAGACAATCTTACCAGAGTATGCCAAACTCCCATTTTGTGCCTTGAATGAATGAGGGAGTGAATGAGTGTGTCAATCAACTAGTCCAAGCCTTTCATTTTAAAAGGGAGGAAAGTAGGTCCTGAGGTAAGGGACCGTTCCTTCAGATGGCTTGGTGAGCTAGGGTCTCCAGGAGAAGGGGCAAACAGTGGCGGTTAGAGCACAGTTTCAGAAGACATGCCTCTAGGATTGATACCAACTCATACTCACCAGCTCTATGTACAAGCCTAGGCAATTTCCTTAGCTTCTGGGAGCCCCAGTTTCTTCTTGCTGTAAAGTCGTGGATAATAAAAACGCCTGCCTCACCAGTAGAAGAAAATGGGGTAATGAGTTCTTAGGACAATGCCTGGCATTTAGCAAATGGTTTTTAGGTATTACCTATGACTATAAATATGAACCTTGGTCAATCTCTTCATATCTAGAGTTTAACCTACATGCCCACAAGGCTTCTAATTCTTTGGGCTCAATCTTTCTTAGCATATCCAAAAAAAATGTCTAGACCCCCATTCTACATGCACCCTCCCCTAGATTTCCAAGGATTCCCAAGACCATGTCATGCTCACTCCCTAGCTGCCCAGGCTTGCTTCCTGGAAATTCTAAGACTTCCTAGGTGCCTCATTTCCTGAGGCTGCAAGCTCCTCCCCCTTCAGCTCAGCCCCCTCAGTGTATAACCCAGTCTTTCTCCTTTGATTTTTCAGAATAACCCTAACCCCAGGCTATCCTGGGACTTGGACACTTGCTCAATACTGAAAGTAACCTGAAGCATGCCCAGAATGGCACACAACTCAAACTCATACTGGCCATCAGGGTGCTAACTGTCATCTGTCATTCTTGCTAAAGAATTGGAAGGCTCATTAGCTTTAAATTGATGGGCCTCCTATCATTACCAAGTCCTTTTCTCTCTTCTTTTTTCCACTATTTTTTGCACAACTCCCTCCCCCCACACACACCTCCACACCCCTATACACACCTGCTCCCTCCACCATTCTTTTTTTTTCTCTCCACCATTCTTAATCATCAGAAAGACTCCAAACTTCTGCAAGTTCTTGTTACTTTATCATGCAGATCAGTTTCTACTCTCTACTCCAACCTTAGACCAGATTCTTATCCTAACTTGGTGGTTTACTTTTCTAAATACGAAGGATTGGCCTACCTTTTTAAAATTACTTCGTGTGGGGGCGCCTGGGTGGCTCAGTGGGTTAAGCTTCTGCCTTTAGCTCAGGTCATGATCTCAGGGTCCTGGGATCGAGCCCCACATCAGGCTCTCTGCTCAGCAGGGAGCCTACTTCCGCCTGTCTCTCTGCCTGCCTCTCTGCCTACTTGTGATCTCTCTCTCTCTGTGTCAAATAAATAAATAAAATCTTTAAAAAAATAAATAAAATAAAAAATAAAAAATAAAATTACTTTGTGTGTTTTTAGCACGTTCCACATTAAGTTCCCGAGGGGCTTTCTCCCCTTACCAAGAATGTATCCATGTGTCAGGGGCTGTCTAGAGCACTAGCCCACACACAAACCTATGAGATGAGCAGGGAATCCTATACCAGGTCTGAGGGGCTGAACCCTTCCTGGGAGTCGAGCACTGTCATGGAAGTACCATGAAGCCAGCCTTCATGCTTGACGGTTCTGTGTTAATCCAGTAGGGGCTGCTGGAAGGAAAGAGGCCCAAACACGTGACACAGAGAAAGTCGATTTAAAGTCAATAGCACACCTTTAGCCAGCACCCAGGCCCAAGGCGGGCTGACCCTCCAGTGAGGGGCCATGGGAAGATTCGAGCCACACCACCCTTCCTGTGACCTGCAGAAAATGAACAGGAAATGCGTGTTTGTAAGAAGAAATAAAGCAACATCGTTTTCTGCACTAGCCAGTTCTGGAAGTCCGTGTTTCAGTTTTAAGCCTTAAAAAGAGAAAACACCCAATGTTCTTTGTGAAAATCCAAACAGAGTTTGATCTATTCTTTACCATTAATGATCCCATTTAAAGCAGGAAATAAATTATGACATCAAAATTGTAATTCAAACTTCAACATACAGATGAAATCTTCATCTTTTTTTTTTTTTTCTGTTTAGATCAAACTACCAGTTCTTTTATCTGAAATATATATCTGAAATATATGGTTGGCTACATCCACCTGTTTTCAAACACAGTCCCCATCCTTGACATGAGGTCAAGAAACCATGCCAGAAGCCCTACACCCAGTCATCATAATCCCTGCACACACTGCGAAGGGCGTGTGATAAGGCAACTCGCCCTGTTGGAGTAAACCATCACTATTTTAATATGAGCTGTATCCTCTCATTCCAGCTCATAATATGCAAAAACAGGGGGAAAAAAGAAAGCAAGAAAACTCTTACGTGTGACTGCCCTGAGTTTCATTACCTAGACATGTCTTCAAAGACATGACATTTTTTCTGAATGTTCTAAAAATGGATGCTATGTATCAGCTAAAAATACGATAATTAACAAGTGTGCTTTGAATCACATGATAGCAAATGTCATTTTGCTGTAAGGTAGGAGTGTTAATCATGAGTTCTGAGTTAATCAGAAACCAACTGCACCTAACAGGAGCCGACCGGGCACCAGTGACTTGGCAAGTAGATGGCAGTGTCCTCTGGCAAACAGTCGTTCCAAGTTCCTGAGAGTATCTGCAGCCGAGGTTCCCTGCCCCGGGGACACAGAGGGGTTTCTAAACCTGGCTCTCCCAGCTGGGATTCACAGGTAGCCTTACAGCTTCTGGGAGGCAACCTGCCACCTTCCGGCTCAGGTTGGATGCCAACAAAGGGCAGAAAACCTCGGGGCGATGCGTTATTGCTGCTCACAGCTTTGGGTTACAAAGGAAACCAGGATTCAGTAGTCTGGTTATCAGCGTGGTAGCCAACCATAATCTGTCTTTGTGGACGAAAATCAGAAAACACCAAGAAGGGAAGTCTGTGATAAATCATTCATTTCGTTTCACTTAACTTTGGCTCACTAAATGCTTGTCCCCTGCCCGGCAATGTGCTGAGTGCTGACATCATGCAGATAAGCAGACACGCGAGCGACCAAGTACAACAGAGCCCAGATTGGAAGCGGCCGCACAGGTGCAGCAAGACGCTTAGGCTAAGAAGAGATTTTCTGAGTTAAGTCTTGGACGATGAGAAGCTGCCGCCCTACACGAGTGCTTGGAGGGCCTTCCGGGCACGAGCAAAGGCCCAGAGGCAGGATTACGCAGGCAGTGTTGAAAAAGCCGTAAAAATTCAATGTCACTGCTTGCTCCAGGGTTTTCATTTTCCTTTGTGAAAACACCCACTGAAGGGGCCTCATTGCAGGTCACTGGCAGTAAAAGGATCCATCCTTCATCCTTTCCCCCTCTGAGAAGCGAGTGCCTGTCCCCCTTGCATTCTCTCATTGGACAAACACCTACGTGAATCATGGACTGGAGGGACAGAGATGCCTACAAGCTGCTCACAGTCTTGTTAGCCAACAGATTCATGTGTGTGTCATGACGCAGACCCAACCAGGGACCAAACTTAGGAGAAAGAGATCCATGTCACAGGAGGGGGGGCAGGAAAGACGGAGTAATTGCTTGGGCATCATGATGCCCTCTGACTCTAGGCCTCATACTAGACTTGACCTTGCCAACAGCTCAGAGAAGCCGCGCAAAGCCGCTGGCTCTGCTCACTTGGGCAGGCCAAGGCTCCAGCTTCCTCCTTTGTTACTCCTCAAGTGTGTGTCTTCCTCTTGCTACTCAGAGTGTGACTCAGGAACCAACAGACCCCCTAGTAGCTTTTAGAAATGCAGACTCTCAGACTCCACCTCAAACGTCCAGAATCAGAATCTGCATTTGAAAGATCCCCAGGTGATTCAGACTGACAGGAACCCTCTGAAGAACTCTGGTGCTCAAACTTGGTTACACATTCCAATCTCCCAGTTTTAAAAAATAAAGGTGTTTAGGTATCATCTCAGAAAATGATTTATTTTGTAAAGGGTAATGCTGGGGCATCATAAATATTAAAAGCTCCCAGATCATTCTACTGTGTAGCTAAGCTTGAGGACTCTTCAACCACCCCTGTGGCCTGACACCTACCAGCGTGGCGGAGAGGCGCCAGTGGTTATTCTAGAATAGGCGAGCTGGAGGGAAGAAAGAAGGCCAGTAGGAGCAGAGAAGACGAGGAAGTGGTAGTCCAAACAGAGCTGGAGAAGCCCTCTCAGTACACAGCTTCTACTGTAATCCTCTCCTTTTACAATAATCCAAAGCCCAGAATGGGTTAGTGACTTGCCACCGTCACAGGTGAGAATCGAAGCAGAAAACAATTCAGATGAGGATATTGGAGAAAGAAGTTAGCAAGAACTTCAGACCTCCTAAATTGTTGACTCTGTGCTGTTCTCATCCCCAGCCCCCGTCTTTGGTGCTGAGCAAAATCCACGGTGCTCCCCCTGTGCTCATTTCCCATGCCACCCCCAGCCCCTCTTGTGCCAGCCATCCAGACCTTCATGGTTCCTGCCATCCACCTGAGTATCTGACTCTGAGCTTCCTGATGGTCAATCCAAGAAGATGCAGCCTTGTTACCAAAAAGGAATAATTGCCCCAGCTCCAAAAAGGAGGCCAAGCTTTTCCTGACCCTTATCTTTACAAAAGAATTTTTTGCTGTAGGCTCCATACGGAAGGAGCTGAATGACCTAATGCATACTACTTGAAAGACATCCCTACAGTAATAGTTTTTATAAAGCCATTATGTATAATATTCCTGGATGTAAGCCAAGGAAATAACATTAAAATGCATGAAAATTCTGCTGGGGACTAAGAACATATGGTCGAAGTGCACAGCTTGATGCAGGAATAAAAATTAGCACACTAGAGGAAGGGATAAATAGCATGCCCTTCAAGCAAGTCCTCATAAATATCACTTCCATTATCCAGGCTTTTGATATGGCAGCAGAGGACTGAAGTTTAATTCACAGGCCTGACATGTCATTGTTCTGTGTCCCGGACTGAAGGAAAAGCCCAAATAAGCAAACAGTGGGGCCATCAACCATTTGTGAAAGTTCACAAGTCTATCCAAGACTCAAGAGAATGGAGAATCATCCATTTTTGTGTAGTGTTGGAGCAAGGGCATAACCAAAGGACAACCCAGTTTTCTCAAGAGTCTGTCTCCATTAGGGGACATGAATACATGAGTGATGGATCAGGTCCTGAAGTTCTATACACCATGTTTGGTGCACCATGTGGGCCTGGGCGACACCACGTCAGAGGACTTGGTGAGGTGGGCAAGTCTTGCCAGCACAGAAAATGAAACTTGAAATAACCTTGAAAAATGAGGGGGATGTCAATGAGTCTAAATGGATGAGAACGGTGGGACTGAAGAAAGCAACTATAGAAGAGCTTTAGCTTTAAAGATGGGCATCACTGGCCTCCTCAAGGGGGAGCCAGTGAGGCTGGCGGCCTACCTGGCTGATAGGAATGGTTTCATGGTAGGTCATGGAAAATGCAGGTGAGTTCTCTTCAACCCAATAGCCACTCTTCCACACTCAAGAGCTCAACTCATGGTATGATCATCATAGGTGGTTCAAGCTAGAAACCTGGACATCATCTGGACTCCCTTCCCTTCACTCACACATCCTATTGTCACTATGTCAGCTCTACTCATGGAATGTCTTTTGAATCCATCCCTTCCAATCACCTCTACTTTTCTTAGACCTTGTCATCTCTCACTTCATCCACTGTAAAAGCCACCTACTTTGTGTCCTCTCTGTGGCTCTCTGCTCCAGGCCACCCTCCCCACTGTAGCCAGAGTGGCTTTCCTAAATGTCTTGGTCAACAGCATCTGTTTTAAGACATATAAGCCCACTCCAACTGGTTAGAATAAAAGGAATCTTTTAAAATTTATAGTGGAACATAAGAACAGAAGGGCCACGGGCCTTGTAGGAAAAGAGAGCCAGGATTTGAGCCTCTCTCTCTGATTTTAGAATCTGTGTGATCACTCTCGTTATTGCTGTTTTTCCCTATTTTTCTCTCCTCTGCTTGCAATATTCCCAACCAGCTCCCAGCTCAAGACTATGAGGCCCTACAGACCCAACATACTCACCATAATTGACTAGAGTCTCCAAATCTCTTAAATTTTTGAGAGAGAAAATCTGATTGGTGGGTGATCAGCCAATGAATTGGCTTGGCTTAGTCCACATGATCATTCCTAATTCTGAGGGCGGGGTTGTGTGCCATAAATCAGGGTCACCAGAACCTGGTCTTTAGCAAGGTATATGAACAAGTCACTCATTTTACAGGTATTTATTGAGCACCTACTAGGTGGCAAGCATTTTACTTGGAATTGGGAATAAACTTTAAAAAAAAAAAAAACCACTAATGCACAGTGTGAGAGTGGTACAAAGGGAAAGAAATGTTCAATGCAAAATAAGACTGGAAGGATAAGGGGTGGAGTCAGGGAGGTTTTTTTGGGGAAGAGGACATATGTACTGAGATCTGAGAGGTGAAAGGAGTCATCAGTGCAAGAGTCTGAGAAAAGCCTGTGTGGCCCAAAGAAAGATGCATGTGAATGTCCAGAGGTGGGAGGAAGGTGGAATTAGAGGGCAGGAGGAGGGAGTGTGCCTCAGGCTCTGACCCTGCAGCCACTGGCAAGGTCCAGACCAGATAAGATGCTTCGGGCTACAGAAGGATTTTGAAATTACTAGCTAGAATCCACTAACATGTTTTAACCAGGGTGATGTTTTAAGTCAGTGTGATGGGACTTGCCTTTTTCAGGATGTATCTCTGGCTGCTGCGTGAAAGGGGAGCTTGAAAGGTATGAGTGAAAGCAGGAAAACCCATTGGAAGATAGTTGCAGGAGGTTAGGTGAGAGAGGACAGTGGTGCTCATGAGGAAGGGGCAGTGGTGAGGAGCCAAGTAAAGGTGGGATAGCCTTAGGAGGTGTGAGGGAGAGATGGGATGATTTGGATTCAAGAAGGTGAAGGGAGCATGAATCAAAAGGATCCCCACCATTGCAGTTGGTCATTTAAATGACAATACCCAGAGAGGAAGGCCAAGGTGGGAAGGCCAACCAACATGGCCACTCCAGGGGAACACAGGACGATAGGTTGTCTGCCGCTGAAACCCTTTTGCTGCCTCCTCTGTAGTTCACGGATACATCCAAAGTCTTTAGCATGACATTTAAGTTCCTTCGCCATCTTGTCCCAGCCTAATGATCAGCACGTCCCAATCTCACCTCACCCCTACTCACCTCATCCACACTCCAGGGACATGTCAGGCCTCTTGAGTCTCTTGTACCCCTGCACCAGCCTCTCCTTAACTCTTCTCTCCCTTAACTGACTGGCTAACAACACCCGTTCTCTCTCCCTCATCTCTGCAGCCATGGCTGGCAATTCAGAATGCATCTAGATGCTTCCAGAGTAACTTATCAGTTCACTGACCCCACATGCAACAGTCTGCAGTTATCTCTTCCAGGGGGAATCTAGATTTAACGTGTGCTGTGTACTTCTAAAACCCGGTGCCCATTATCACTGACGTTGATGAGACGTGTGACCTCAGCTCTGCAATGTGAAAATCGGAGGTAATGCTTGGTGATCCCTATGGGTTTTCCCACTCCAGCTTTTATGAATCTTTGATGACTAATGATATTGAAGAAGATGAGGTGACATATCTGTATGCTTGCGAGAGTGAAAAATGGTCATCGGTCATCACCTCAGGGGATTAGTCATATCATGAGCAGTACTGATGCATATTTTTAAGTCCCTAAATAATATATGCAGAGACAGAAGCATAATAGATAATATTGATTGAATTCATACATATGCCAGGGGCTTTCCTTAGTATTTGAAAGAGAAACTTGAGTGGAAACTACCCCAAAATGCACTGTCTTTGTTTGGCACGCACAATCTGAACAGTGTGGTGGGAGAGCCAGTGTGTGCGTCTTGTGCAGATGCCCAATCCCAAGGAGATGCCTGGAGAGCCTGATTCCTGCCTTGCAAAGTTATATGTGCAACTTTGTTGATTTTCCTGCACAAATGACTCAGACTCAAATAGCACTAAGAGTTGATGATTTTTTTTAATTAGAGGAAGAGGATTCTAAAATAGAATCATAACTGAGGATGGAAGAGGTAATTATCATTTTTTAAATCATCTGTGAATCCAGAGAAGAGGCACCATTTTTTTAAAAACTTTTGGAAAGTCTCTTTTTTGGAAAAATGACAAGCAACTCCAAATGAGGGATTGATCTAGGCTCTAAAAGACCAAATGAAGAAATCAGGTCCATAATCAAGAAAAGAGATTTCTGAAGTGACATCAGCAAGTCTGAGCAATTAGATGTAGCTGGTGAGGGAAAGAAGGAATGAGAATGACTTTCATGTTTCTGACTCGTTTCTTCATAGGGAACGAGAAAAATTTAAGGAGAAGATGAGTTCCATGTTGGCACTCAAGGCCCCCGTGGAAAATGTGACTGAAGGTGTCTAATGGGCAGTTGACTATGTGAGCAAAGACTGGGTTAGGTTTTTGGATGCAGGAGGGGAGTAGGAGTGTGAAGGTTGAAGCCCTGGGAATGGATCAAAGTGAACTGGGCTCCTTAACCCCTTGGATTACTGGCCCAGGCCCGTGCTGCGGACACAGTGCGCATCGCGCTCAGTGGACAGGAGATGGTCAGGAGCTCCACTGCAGGAGGAAAACTGACACTGTAGAAGAAAAAGTTCACCATTCCTCTTCCTAACACCACTGAGATGTCCCCGGGACCACATGTCCTCTCAGAAGCTCAGTTTCTCTATCTGTGAAGGGAGACAAAGAGCCCTTCTAGGAACTGAGTGGCTTGTAACACATGCGATGGGACTGTGGGAAAAATAGATGAGAAAAAAATAATTCTCTCAGTTCCACTTCTAAACTAGAGCTATGTGTTTGGTATTCACTCTGTTGACATGCATTTATTAAGCACCCACTCTGTTACAAGCACAGAACAGATGTGACTAAGAAAATTGGATCGAAGAGTATACATGTGCAAGGGGGACATAGACTTCACACCAACCAAGTACTCGAACAAAAGTATAAGCCAGTTACTAGGAACACTCACAGGTGTTAACTCCTGGCTTGAGTTTGTAGAGAAGGCTTCCAGGAACAAGGGATGATTGACATAGTCTTCAAACAGTCAGTAAGTGCTCGCCATGCAAAGCTCAGCAGACAGAAGTCTTAAGCGGGAGGCACCGTACTAATGTGATTATGTTTGGGGTGCCCTGAATTGTCCTAGATAATTGAATCACAAGATGTGGGGGGTCACTGGTGGGTGGTGAGGCAGAGTGCAGGTGGTAACCAGCTGTGGAGAGCTTTGAAGGCCACACCAAGAGCTTGGGTTTTATCCAACTGGAAGGGAGCAATGGGTCATGACCTTGTCCAGACAATTATTCCGTTTCCTAATTTTAGCCACGGTTGAGAGGAGATAGTTTTCTTGTCGTAAAGAGCACCACTCCCATCCAGGGCACCCCTTTGCCTTGCATCTGGCTTATTCTTACGTTGTCATAGAGCACGGTTCACAATGCTGCATGGACTCACATTACAGACTAGGAAGCACAAAAATAAACAAATAAATAAATAAATAAACAAACAAACAAATAAATAAATAAATAAATCTCCCACCTCTAACCAATTATATCCCAATAGTTTCTGTAGGGTTCAGGTACTAGAGGTTTTTATAAAAAGCTTCCCAGGTAATTATAAGATGCAGCCAGATTTGCAAAGTAGTGCTTTACATTTCAACTTTCTTGTGTCACCAGTGGAAACGATCGCCATCCTTCTGAGAGATTGTAAGATTCGTAAAGGTCAAAGAGCCAAAAGAATTGTATTATTCAAAAAGCATATTTGAAAAACATTAGGATAAGCCTAAAGGACTTGACTCTAATACATTCTTAGTCCTCAGTGACCCTAAGCTTGACTTAGATTCACATTCCCCTTTTGTTCAAACAAAGCAAATTGAAACAGCAGTCTACGTAGCTGAACCCCTCTAGTCCCTCAGTCTGAATAAGTGCCCTGGATTGCTCACCGGTGTCCCTGTGCCCACCCAGAAAACACATGAACAATCCCCCAAACAGGGAGGCCAGCTGGGACCTTCACCCCCTTTATCAGTTAGTGACCTCACATGAAATGCTTTAGAGGATTGAATTGTTCTGATAATTTTACTTATGCTATTTATTAAAATGGCAGCCAGATGAACACATATCTTGTGCAGAGTTTCAATATGCATTGGAGCTTTTGCTTTTCCTGCCCCAGATATAACCTGGACTATCTTTGAGATAGATTAATTAAATACAATAAATAACTTATTGCTAACATGGGATATGCATATCCATGAAACATGCTGTTTACATGTCTAATATAGTAACTTTGGGGGTTCGGATAGCACTTTGACAATGACCCAGAAGAGCGCATGAAGGTAAGTGTTAGAGGAGGCAGAGGCACACATCTTTGAGGAGGCCAGTGGGAAAGAGTCACATGACCTGGGTTCTAGTCTTTGTCCTCTGTTGACATACCATATGACCTTGCACAGGCTCCTTTCCTGGAACTGTTTCCCTACTGGTAAGTGGAAGGTGGATTAGTTATCTTTTCCAATTCTAAATTAGATTTATACCAATGAGCAACTTTTAAACAGGAAAAGTCCTTTACTTGGTTCAAATCACATCTGTTATTTACTGGCTGTGTAATGCTTAGGTCACAACTTTTCTCTTTTCTGTAAAATGGGGACAT
The DNA here is from genome assembly GCA_028534135.1 of Potos flavus. NCBI lineage: Eukaryota > Metazoa > Chordata > Mammalia > Carnivora > Procyonidae > Potos > Potos flavus. Next base: position 6,819,961 of record CM052885.1, on the reverse strand, counting down.
AGCCATTTACTGGGCAGATCTCACGTGTAAAGCAGGACATCCGAAGTTTCTAGAGGCTCCATAAAGGTAAAAGTGAAAACAGCAATCCGTACTGAGTGCTACTGTGTGTGTGTGTACCTATGTTGTGTACACATGATTCAATTAATCAACAGTTTCCATTTCTCTGCAACCCATCAGGGTTAGAAACGAATTGCCATGTTGTTTTCCTAGCCTCACAATACAGCAATTCCACAACTGAGGAAAGGAGACACATTCCATGTCAGGATGCAAGGACTTCTCACCTGCTGAACAAGAACTCAAATTATCATGAAGAATCCTCATTGAAACTTCAGAACATAAGCTTTCTTTCAGACCTGCGCAGTGGAGTACGAGGGGGCAGGGAAGGCAAGGGAGGCAGCACGTGGAGCCCTGCCCCTGCTCCAAAGCCCATGCTGGACACCAGGCGCGCCCTGTCACTGAGGCCTCGCCTCCAATTCCTCCACCACGTGCTCTTCCTTCCACCTGACAGATCTCAGAGCACAGGCATCTCCCCTAACAGCGAAGCTTCCAAGCGGCCTAAACTAAATTCTGTTTGAAGCTTTCATTATGTGCTGGGGTCTGGATAGACCTTCAGAAGCATCCTCCACAGCCATTCAACACAAGATTTTGTACACTACTCTCGTCTCTTGACATTTGTTTGAGAACAGAATCTTAATATATCCAGATGTGTGCCCAATACATCAATTTGGATGTTATTTCAGCACGTACTTCTAGGGGAAAAAAAGAGAAGAGAAAGAAGAGAGGAGAAGAGGGGAGAAGAGAAGAGAAGAGAAGACAAGAGAAGACAAGAGAAGACAAGAGAAGACAAGAGAAGACAAGAGAAGACAAGAGAAGAGAGGAGGAGGGGAGGGGAAGGGAGGGGAGGGGAGAGAAGGGGAGAGGGGAGGGGAGGGGAGGAGAAGGGAAGGGAAAGGAAGGGAAGGGAAGGGAAGAGGAGAGGAGAGGAGAGGAGAGGAAAAGAGAAGAGAAGAGAAGAGAAGAGAAGGGAAGGGAAGGGAAGGGAAGGGAAGGGAAGGGAAGGGAAGGGAAGGGAAGGGAAGGGAAGGGAAGGGAAGAGAGAGAAGAGAAGAGAAGGGAAGATGGTCGTCCTGTCCACTCCAGGTAAGGTCCTCCTGAAATCCAGCCCACCGACCCTGTCCCCTAGGTCTTGGATTCCGGAAACCCTTTTCTCAAGGAGCCTGTGAGCAACACTGCCATCACAGGGATGGCGTAGGCACTCGGAGCTTTCAGCCCCGCACCTTCAGTGAATGCTAGCTCTTATTTTTTCCCCATTAGAGAAAAGGTCAAGCTCTACTAAATAGCCCTGAGCCCATTGAGAAGAAATCTGGGTCATCTCAATTGGAACAGACAGTGCAAACCTCAGTAGTAAAAAACCAACAATGTCCACTTCAGAGAGAAATGTATTCACAGTTGCAGCGCTCCCCGTGACTGACGGGGTGAGATCTGACCTCGCTCCTCCCTAAGTTTCGGTAGGAAAACACTGTTGGTACATACTCTCTTAATCACTGTTCCAGGCACTGTAGGGGGAAAGAAGCATGAAATTGTTCCCTGGCCTGGGGGAGCCCCCTGCTTCTGGGACAAATGGAGGCTGGAAAGAAGGCAGCATGTCCTTATGGGGGCAGAAAGGGTGAGAGGTGGGAGCAGAGAGAATGGGGGCAGAGAAGTAGGGGATGATCGTGAAAAACCTGATTGATAACAAGGGCTCAGGATTTCTCCGGAAGGATATAAAGGAGTTCCTGAAATGTTCTAAGCAGAAAACTCATTTGGGCGTATCTCTTCTCCGTGCCCACTTTATTCTCTCATCCAAGTACTAACCAGGCCCGACCCTGCTTAGCTTCCGAGATCAGACGAGATCGGGCGCATTCAGGGTGCTATGGCCGTAGACTGTGCCCACTTTATTCTTACATGTGAGGAATAATTATGAGTCCTGTGCCTTCTAGCTGGGTTTACACTTTGTCAGATTTTTAAAGGATCCCATGGAACTGTGGGTGCACCTAACCCACGCGTGGAAGGTGAAAGTGGCCCAGCAAAGCCTTTGGCAAAGCTATGGGTCCTTGCCCATCTGTCCTTTCAGGGTCTCTTGACCCCATCTGCTAAACTGCAAGAAGGCTCTTTCTTACCTGAACAAAGGTTTGGTCTAAGCATGGCTGGACTTGAAGGTGAACCATTAAGTTCCTCCCATAGTGTCCTCCACACGGTCCAGCTGCACCACCGACTAACATTTGCCTCGTGCCCGCCATCTTGGGGGAAAGGCTCCCATATGGGAGCAGGAAGCTCTTGCCCTTGACCACCTCGGCCATTAGAAAGTTGTTCCTAACATCAAACTGAAATCCATCTGCCGTTAATATGCATCCACTGGTCTTAGTTTCACCCTTTTGAGTCATACAGAAAATGCCAACTTCCACTTCAACAGAGCATATTCATTTATATGATTCTCCCTGGAACTGTGAGGTCCTTAAGGATGGGGGCGGTGCCTGGTTCGTGTGGAATCCTCAGAATCTAGCACAATGACTGATATACAAGTGCTCAGTAAGTGTTGGCTGAATTAATGGGTGCGAGAGTGATAAGATTCATAAATGTATGCCTGATAAAGTATGCTACTTGAATGTAAAAACAATATTTGTAAGTACTATTCATATCTTCCAACTTCTCATAATCCTCTCTTCTCATGACTATTAAATGAAGGTCAGAAACTCTCAAAAAGAAAAATTGGGGATCTTTAAGTGAAGACTTCTCCATAGTAACCCCAGATCAGACTGAAATATCCCATTTGCGTGGGAGGACGCATGACACTGTCAGAGCCCATTCTCCTTTATCATGTGGGTCAGGGTCTCAAATTAGCACTTTCTCACCTTGGGAGAAAATGAGACTCCAAGGAAATGAAACTGAGGGCAAATCCATTTGGCCGAGATAGATGGAGGTGAGAGACGTCCAGAGAAGGTGACCTCCCCTCATTACCTCCTTCGTCACCCCTTTCCTGTGCTCCCCAGAGAGCGGAGCTCCCCCCTCTCCGTGCCAGGGTGGAATCTGTCAGCAAGTTCCTTCCTCCACTGCACTTCATGCACGGTGGGGGACGATCTGCCATAAGCCAGCCTCCGGCAGCAGAGGAGGGAGCTCTTCAGGAGTGGGTAGCTCTGTGCATCTGATTTATCTTTATGTCCTTAGCCCAGCACAGGGCCTGGCATACTAAATAGCAAACTGCATTCTCCCAGTGCATGCGCTCGGAATTAATTCACTCTCTGCCAAATGCGACCAAGCATGGCTGTGTGTCTGCCCTCCAGAAGTGGGATTGCCTTGTCAGGTGCCTCTGAGAGAAGGCTCCTGCTTCCCTATAACATTTCCAGAAATGAAGAACATTTTCATTCCCAGTAGTGCATTCCAATTTCCTGCCAGAGCTCGCAGTTTAGTTCCCTGCCTTTTAAAATCTGCACCCACTACTTGATTCAGAGGGCCTGGAAGACATTAGCTCAACCATTTGTACATATGAAGCAAAGCCATAAAATCACATCATGCCACTTTGCTGCTTTGTCCCTTCTGTTTGGAATGACATCCAGACTGTGGCCTGCAGACCCAGCGGGATCTGTCCCTGAGCCCTCTTCAGCTGCATCTCCTGCCACCCCACGTCTCTGTGCACTGAGCTGCGGGATAGCTGGGCTTCCGTTAGGTCCTAGAGCGTGCCAAGCTCCGTTGTGCGGCAAAGGCTTTATGCTTACTTGTCCCTCAGCTGGGACTCACGCTCCCTGGCATTTCCAATGAATGACTCTTCTCATATGTCAATTGGGAGTTTAAGTGTCACCTTTCCAGAGATGCTTTCCGAGACACTGCTTCCAAAGTAGAATCTGCCTTGCATCTTCAAAAGCATTGTGCCTGTTTCTCCGGCAGTGCCATTGCAATAGAAATTACCTTTTTTGGTCATTTGTTTATCATTCAGCATCCCTTGATGGTGTGATGTGTGTCTACGTGGTACGCGGTCATGTCTCCAGTGCCACACGCTGTAACAGAATGCTGCGAGATGAAGTTTCCCCGAGTGCTGTCCATGGGCCCGGCTCTGTGCACTTCAGCAGCATTCCCTCTTGTAATCTTCACCACAAAGCTAAGGGGTAATGACTCTCCCCGTTTGATAGATGAGAAAACAGAGGTTAAGTGACTTGCCTAAAGGGTTTGAACACTAAAGGGTTTGAATCTACATGTCTGATTCTAGAATTCACGATCCTCTGATTCTAATCCAGAGCTACGACATTCAATAAACATGTTCCCAGTAAATAAATATGAAAGGCAACAATAGCACATCTCATAATTTCCACAATTGTGCATTACTAGAAGATAGGAACCACGTCATGTATTACTTTGGTCGTTTTCAACACCCATTACAGTGAAGGGGAGTAATTCAGAGTAACTGAATTGATACTTGCAAAAAGCAGCAATTTAATAATAATACAACCCATGGTGGTACGCTGAGTATAGCGACACTGGGCTTATGATATGAATCGAATCACAGAATGTAGAGCAAAACGGGTGCTAGAGATCATTAGCTCAGCTCCTGTCTTTAAAGATTCATTTGCTCCCAAGTTCCAAGATCCTTAACCAGGCACACATGGTGTTCCACGGCTCACCCCTGCTTTATTCCAGCTTCATCTCCCGTCCTTACCCCTACCCACATCCCCCTTAGCAGCTTCAGGAACTTAGGCTTTAAATTTTAGGCAGAGGAGCCACTGAAGAGTTTTGTGTATGGTATGATTAGATTTGGTGGATTTAGGTAGACCACTGTTGACTAGGTTGAAACTCATAGCATGGGCCACCATCAAGAGTACACAATGATTTTACCTCATTAATGTATACTTAGTAAATAAATATGGAGGGAAGAAAGCCAAGAAGAGAAGGGATTGTCCTTGGAATAATCCAGCTGAGTTGATAACCAGAGATTAGTTGAAGGACATGTCTTTGTATCTGGGCTACAAATAGGAGAACATCCTAAGGGTAACGGACTGAAAAATAGTAATTCTTTCAAGCTGTGCAATTTCTCTGTCATCTCTTCAGCTAGTCACCACACAAAACCCGCCATAGATAAGACCGACTTCCCCAAATTGAGGAAGTCACAGGGCACAGCTGACCAAAGAAAATCCATAGTCCTGCTGGGAGGAAAAGGAAAAGGTGACGTGAACACAATGTTAGTCTGCTGCCAAAGAAAGCTGAGTTCTAGTCCTGTCTTGGCGTACTTTACTAATCCGCTCAGGGTCCACCAGGGACGAATGGACAAGGGAAATGGAGCTGGATCTCAGATTCTCTACCGTGGACTCTTTACAATAGGAACAAATTGGCCTGTCAGTGAGGCTCCCTACCCTCACCTTGGAACACTGCTTCAGAGTCCGACAGATGTTACAGGTGCATCAACAAGCTGCACCTCTGAAATTCTTCTCCTGTAAATCATTATTCCTCCGCAAGCTTCAAGGCTTGGTAACAGACTGCCTGTAGCTTCTGGAGCAGAAGCCTTCAGCAACATCACATTTTCTTTCTCATGAGCTCTCGTTACTAAATCGAACCCCTTGGAAGCTTGTACGGCCAATGGGCCAGTGAGCCGAGGGTGGAAACTTCCACCATCCTCTCCTCTCCATGTCTCCCTTGCCCTGTCCCATTCCTCTCTTTCTCTATGTTTGTGCAAGCCATCTATGATTATTTCTACACTTACCTTAAAATAGAATGTTGGAAGTTATTTTATTCTTACAGATAATGGCCTGGTTTTTGTCTTACTATGAAACCAATACACATTAAAAAGAGAGGTATGTTTCTCTTTTTTCTCATATAAACAATTCCTAAATTCTCCTCCAGCTCTCCCATTGTGTGCTTTCTCCTATTCTAAATCTGGGCCTGCGGAGCTCATTACCCCATCATGATTTGCATGTTTCAGAAGTCCCGTTCTGAGCAGAGATCAACACTCAAAATAACCATCCTCATTCCCTTCACGGTTCTTCACTTTGTGCCTACACGATGGGAAGTGAGGATGCATGGTACGGTTCCTGCCTTCGAGATACAGGAATAATAAGGTCTCTCATAGACCTGAGGCTGTTCTTACCATTTCAGATCCCAACACAGGCATCTTCCCCTCACCCCAAATCAGAGGGATGCGTATGTCCGTAGCTACATTCGCATTATTAAGAGGTTGCTCTGATGATAGATCTTACAGGACTCACATTTCATCCTGAAGAATGTAGAGCCTTTGTAATTTCTAATGTCCAGGCAGAGAAAAGGATATTTAAGGACTCTGAAATAACATAGCAGGAAATTGAGATTCACTTACTGCATATAAAGTGATTGAAAAATCCCTTCTTTCACTATCTCTTTTCCCCTTGGGTCTGTGGTTCACAAACTGCAGAGCATAAATCGTGGGGCAAACCGTGCTGGAATATCAATAAACCCACATCGACCCGAGGCAGGAACTCAGCTTGCAGGGTCGGGACTTTTTTTTTTTTTTTTAGATGTTGGTTGGCAGCCAGGTTGATGAAAGGAGATACCAAAGAGAATAACAGCTTTGCAGCACGAAAAGAGGAATTAGAATTCAGGAAATGTTATCCATGTGCTGCTCTCTAAATGCACGAGGAATGAAGTCGGGTGGAGGGTATATGGTGAATGGTCAATATTGAAAGTACCGACGTAGTGCCGGAGGTGGCGAGACCCCAGGCCTGAGTAGTCCCCAAGTGTTATGGGTTGAGTTGTGTCCCTCCTGAGGTTCATATGGTGCAGTCCCAGCCCCCAGTACCACGGAATGTGACCCTACGTGGGCATAGGGTTTTTAATAGCAGCATTCAAGTTAAGTGAGGCCATTAGGGAGGGTTCTGATCCGACATGGCTGATGGTCTCATAAAAATGAACATTTACATGCGAACACTCAGAGAGAGAAGCTGTTGTGAAAAAATATCGGGAGAGCAGAGCCATCTACAAGTTAAAAAGAGAGGGTAGAACAAATCCTCCCTCCCAGCCCTCCGAAGGAACCAACTCTGCTGAAACCTTGTTCCCAGACTTCCAGCCTCCAAAACTGAGACAATAAATTTGTTGTCTAAACCACTCTGTGTGGTGCTTTGTTGTAGAAGGCCTAACAAAGGAATACACCAATCTTCTGGAAATACCAGAAAAGGAACAAAATGGCTGCCATCTCTTCTGCAGGTATCCTTACTTTGAACTTCCAAATAAATTCTTCCCTGAATGACTTCTGCTCTTGGTCAGTTTTCAAATAATTTTCCCTACCTGTACTAGTGTATGTGTGAAATAACTAATTTTTATTATCATTCTATAATAATCAAAGACAAAACTAATTGCCATCAGAATATCTGGTCAATATGAAAAACAAGGGGGACCACCTGGAAATAACATAATTACACCCAAAAGCAAAGAGAGATGAAATTGACTTAATTTAGATAGATTCTTAATGAATAAGTGTAGCAATTCCACCCAGCTTTCAGAAATGTGAGAAATACTTCGTGAATCTCATCCTCTCTCCCTGCCATCCCCACCCCCATATGACTTTCGTGGACACCAAGGTGGAATTAAGAAACTAGATCTGGGCTTCTTAAGGGCTGTTGGCAGACATGTGTAGAACTAGAAGCCCAGTAGGTTATTTTCAAGAGCTCTTCCCACCACTCCCACACCCCAGCTCAGGAGCATCAACTCCCCCTACCCTTTTTCTCGATAAATGAGAAAACAAAGATTCTTCCACGCCACCAGTGTTTTGACAAACATTAGCAGAGCTCATACTATGTGTTCATGACATGCTGGACATCAGACACTTTAAAAAGATACAATCTGTAAAAAATAATAGTAAAAATAAAATTTTTAAAAATGTAAAACATACAATCTTTTTCCTACATAGGTGCCCAACTTGTGAAAGTTTTGGACATGAAGGTGGGCCGTGATGATGCTAGTTTGTGTAAAAGTGAATGCTAAAGAAGGGCTTCTAATCAGACTCAGGGAGTCAGAAAGCCCTTCTGAGAAGTGCCTTCCAAGCAGAGGAGTTAGCCAGACAATGACAAGGCAGAGAGGACAGCGTGAGCAAAGGTACAAGATGGGAGACAGCACTGTTGGGAGTGAGGAGGTGCACGTGTGCTCAAGCATGCACACATGCCCACATGGTACAAGCCTCGTGGGAGAGGAGTAGATTTATGGTTAGAGACAACAACAGTAGATGATAGGCAGCCTGAGTCGCTGGAGAACCAAGTGTGGTCTTAAGAGTAGCATCACAGGAAGCTGCACATGCTGGCAAGGCCCAGATTGGAGGTTTCTTGGGTCCAGCAAGATTAAGTGATTTATCCAAGGCCACTTGGCTGATTAACAGAGATGAGACTTAAGTTTTCTTTCTCCCAAGTCAGTGCTATCTCCACTGGGTAATAATAATGGCAAACAAGTATTGGTAGTTATGATAAGATATTACATGCATTAAATCATTTAAATCCTTACAACAATCCAATAAAATCATTGTTACTATCATTAACCCTGTTTTCCAACGAAAACACTGAGGCACAGGGAGTTTAGGCACTGCTCGAAATCACAGCTGGTAAGCGATTATCCATTTTCTTAACCATTATTTCATGGATCCTCTGAATTATCTTCTATAGCAGCAGCATATACAGAAAAAGATGGTCAACCTATGTGATATATCTGAGATAGGAGGAAAATATGCCTATGCAAGATATAAGGTTATCTTTACGGAGAAGAGTGCCATTTGATTATTTAATTTTCAATATGGTGAGAACTTACACTAATTTCAGGGAAGCTTAACATTTGTCTTCAGTGGAAACAGCAAAACAAAACCCTGAATGATTTCTCTCTTGCTTTAGCCTTCCACCTCTCATGGGCATCCCCAGTAGCACTTTGGTTGGATGCGATTTATACGCCGATACCTTTATCTTTGACTACCTCAGATGTATCTATTGTGAGATCATATATGAAAGGATTCTTCCAAGAAGGAAAGGTGATTCGAGAAAAGGAAGATGAACCTGAAACACCTTTCAGGATTGATAAGCATCACTTGTCAGAAAAGTCAAGGTCGGGCAGGGAGATTACACCTTGAACGTGAGCTCTAATTCCCTGTTGTGCTCAGTCAGACCAGTGGCGGAATGCATGAATTTACTATATTGCAATCATGACTAGCAATTAATAAAAAATAAAATACATTCATCACTCTTTTTAGGGCGTGCTGCACGTGTATGTGTTCTATGCCTGATGCTCTGTTAGGCAGAGAGAACACAAGATAATGGTGTACTCCTTTCTTAATGGAGAGCATGTCAAAAGAAAGTAAAAACTAAGGATGAATAACATGTTGAATTGACAGAGACAAGGCAGAGTGGAACGAAAACTACAAAGTCAATGACCAAAGACTGGGGAGTCCAAAGTACAAGGGAGTGAGAGAAGCAGAGATTTTTTTCCTAGAAGACTGGCCTGGCTTTGTTAGTTAAGTTGTTATTGCAAGTTCTGAGCTTGGAGTCATGGGAAAGTGGCTGTGGTAGTCACTGGAGGGTGTGCAGATGAGTTGCCCAGGGCAGGTGCTGGGCCTTAATAAAGAGAAGGGCTGGCTCCCTCTGGAAAGAGTCACAAGTGGCCTCAGAGGGAGACAGTGTGTCCTCATGATTAAAGTCCCACTGAAGTCAAGCTCCTGTGTTCTACCCTATGAACCACTTAATGTTGGAGCCCCAGCAACTGTGTTATCTCTATAACCTTTAGCTTCCTCATCTGTAAATTTATAATGAATAATAGTCCTCATTTGATGGAGATTTGTGAACAGCAAGGGACACAATTTCTGTAAAACAGTTAGCACAGCCCTATCCCAGAGTTAATACTCTTTAGATATTAGCTATGATTATTATTATTTGAAGAGCTGACACTTGAGCTGGGCTGGAAAAGCGAAGAGTATTTTGCTAGGTGGAAAAGGGTGGGGGAGGACATTCCGAGGAGCAAGATTAACATTGAAATTGATTTTCCAGGCCAAGAAGAAAAATACCTCTTTTGTGAAAAGATCCTTTTTTAGCTTTACTGTTAGAAAAAGCAAGCCAAAAATTCACAAGGGAAATGGGATCTGAAACGCCACCTTTCATTCTGAAATTCAGGAGATATAAGTTTGCATTTTCTTATTCTCTGTTGGTTGTTTTCTTTTCTTTAACCTCCATTCCACCCCACCCGAAGTGCTTTGCTAAAGCATTTTGCTCTCAGGTTAAAAAGGAATACACTATTCGGGAGTGTAAAGGACTGATGTAAGGATACAAGTAAATGAAAACAGAAGCTATTCAGACTAATCAGCCCTTTAGTCATTTCGTTTGTCAAGCATGTATTGGGTTTTTACTCTGTGCCAAGCATTATGCTTGTTGTAGAGGATGCAAAGGTACTTACATCATTGTCCCTGTCCCTGAGGGGCTGTGACTAGTGAGGGGAAAGTGCAGGAAATGAGACAATTTCAACTTCAAAGGACAGAGGGAAGAAAGAATAAGCCCAGCCTGCAGGGTCAGGGCAAAAGTCACATGATATTAAATTCAATATCGACATCCCTTAAGTCCCCCTTCTTTTTAAAGATTTATTTATTTATTTATTTGAAAGAGAGGGTGTGAGTGTGTGTGTGTGTGCACGTGTGCACACTCAGGGGGAAGGGGCAGAGAGAGAGGGAGCGGGAGAGAGAGAATCTCAAGCAGACTCCCCACTGAGCATGGAACCAGTGAGGGGCTCAATCTCACCATCCAGAGATCATGACCTGAGCTGAAATCAAGAGTTGGATGCTTAACCCACTGAGCCACCCAGGTGTCCTGTCCTTAAATTCCCCTCTTGAAAGAATGTTGGAGGGGCACTCGGGTGGCTCAGTCAGTTAAGCTGGAGATCATGACCTTCAGCTCAGGTCATGATCCTGGAGTCCCAGGATCGAGCCCCAGGTAGGGCTCCCTGCTCAGCGGGGAATCTGCTTCTCCCTCTGCCCCTTTCCCTGCTCCTTCTCTCTCTCTCTCTCTCTTGCTCTCTCTCTCAAATAAATAAATAAAATCTTAAAACAAAGAATGTTGGAGTGAGAACTGACGAGGTAAGGTGGAGGTTGTTCTCCAGCTATCGCCTGGTGTGCATTATAAAGTGTGCATAACTCAGCTCTACACGGAAGCGATAGAGAGCGTCTTTCCAATGGATATCTGCTTCACACTTTTCAATTTCCTCCTTCTGAAAGAAAAAGTTCAATCAGAGCTAAATTAAATTAGAAATGTTAATGCTGAGATAATTGCCACTGCTTTCCAAAGAATTATCTTTAATAACTCATTTCAGTCATCAGCCCTAAATGCAGTTTTGATCCCACCATCTCCTGATGTGGCGGAAGCAGTCCGGAGGTGCATTTGGATTTCCGTACCAAATGGTAACTTTCAGGCATTCATCACACATCAAGGCCTGTGTCCAGAATGGAGGGTGAATTCCAATCACTGCTCACCTGAGTGTTAAAATTCAGTGTACAGACACACAACTGCTCAAGGATTCTTTGAATTTAATGAAGTTGACTCACAAAGCTGGGGGGTAAGAAGGGCAGATTTTTGAGGCCGTTGGCATTTGGGCAAATCAGGTGAAGAAAGCTTAGTCAGGCTTCTCACGTTGTCGCCATGGGAGCAAGATATCTGAGACAATGTTTTTCCATTGCAATCCTGTGGAGTCTTTTCCAAGTTGGAAAGTAGTGGGCACAAGCACAGGAGGGAGAATCAGATTTGCCTTTTGCTCTCCTTCCCACCAGCTCTGACACTTATTAGATATATTTTGCCTAAATTCACTAAAACCATAATTTTCATCTATAAAATGGGTTAATAGAACCTATCTTATAAGGTCGTTATGATGATAATATAAAGAAATACTTCCCTGCCTGCCATAAACACTAAAAGATGAAATAAGAAGTGACTGGCAAACACTGCTATCATTTACTTATTTATTTTCAGTATAGATTGGGAGAGAATCCATGCTTCACACTTTTGGATAACCCATGTTCTAGCAAAGCAGGGGCTTGGTGAATATTTGATGAATAGTTGTGTTGTAAGGACATCGATGCAGGAGGCTTGGATATATAAATCTCTATCACATCTTTTTTCATTTTTACCACTGCCACCATAGAATTCACTTTCCATACTAAGAAAAATGACACCTGGAAAAAGTAGAGAGTAAGTTTATAGACCTGGAGGCAGGAGTTCTAGATCTATAAGTCATTTCACCACCGTAGGCCTCAGTTTTCCCTTTATACAGTAGAAATTTGGTCTCGTAGATATATTAAATACCTTCCAGCTCTACCTTCTGTTGGGAAGAAAGGACACAATAGCTAGAGAATGCCTACCATGTGCCAAGCCCAGTAGTGAGCATCTATACATGTTATCTCATTTAGTACATTTTAAAAGCAATTTTTTTTTGGAAATCATAATGATTTTTATAGGTGAAAGAACAACAACTAAGAGTGTATACTAGTCAGAGATTGTTTCCATTGCAAAAGATATACACTTATTCACACTAACAAAAGCAAAATTCTGGGTTTGTTATCAGTCATAGAGAGGTTTCACAGAATCCAGAAGGGAAGCAGGAATATCCATTGAGGATGGCGGGGCTTTGCCTCCTGATCCCCCTTCACGGGATACACTGATTATGCTTCCCAAACTCCTTGCCTTGGTAAAAGAATTAGAAATTGTTTCTGTATTTACTAACCCTGTCTGTCTTTTCAGGGAACACTTCAGATAACTTCGTTCTGAGTTTGCAGGTTTAAATATATGAAATGCTTAAGAATCAAATTTTGGTCATTGAACATCATGATCCAATAGAGTTCTTATCCACTACATTTTTGGAAAGTGATGAGGAAACTGTAACAGAGAATCCAAAACATTTGGTCAAGGGTTCTAGGCTGGAAAAAAAAAAAAAAGGCAAAATAAAATGAAAATTTTAAAGGGCTCTGAGTAAAGTATTTTTGGTTGACAGGGTATTTTGTTGTTTTTGTTTTGTTTTTGAGCATTTTAATATATCATCCCACTGTCTCCTGGCCTACAACATTTCTGCTGAGAAATTGCTGAAAGCCTTATTGGTATTCTCTTGTATCTGATGAATATTCTTTCTCTTGCTGCTTTCAAAATTCTCTCTTTATCTTTGATTTTTGAGAGCTTGATTATAATGTGTCTTGGTAAAAATCTCTGTTTGGGAATCTTTGAACTTCATGTGCCTGCATGGCCATATCTTTCCCCAGATTTGGGAAGTTTTCAGGCATTATTCCTTTAAATAAGTTTTCTGTCCTTTCTCTCTCTCTCTCTTCTCCTGCTGGACTCCCATAATGCAGATATTGTTCTCCTTCTGGTATCCCATAATATTCATAGACTTTCTTCATTCTTTTTAATTCTAATTTTTACTTTTCTCCTCTGACTAGATATCAAGAGTTCTATCTTCAAGTTCACAGATTCTTTCTTTTGCCTTATTGAGCCAGATAGTAAAGCTCTCTGCATTATTGTTTCATTTTATTTATTGTATTCTTCAGCTCCAAAATTTATGTTTGGTTCTTTGTTATGTTGAACTTCTCATTTTGCTCTGGTATAGTTACCCTGAGTTCATTGAAAAGTCTATCTGCATTCTCTTGAATCTCACTGAGCTTTCTTAAAATTTATTTTGATTTATTTTTCGGGTTACTTGCAGATCTCCATTTCCTTGGGGTCAGTTACTGGAAAATTATTATGTTCCCTTGCTGGTGTCATGTTGTTTTCATCTTTCTTAAGGCTTTGTGCTGCTATCTGTGCATGTGATAGTATGGTCACCTTTTCCAGCCTTTTCAGACTGGCTTCAGTGGGAAAGACTTTCACCTGAAGGTAGAGATGAGGGCACTGGCTGGAAGGGATGCATCATCTTTGGTTCCTGGGGAGGCACAACCACACAGTCTCCATGCAGCTCGGTCAGCTGAGATCAATATCAGTGCAGCTAAATCAAGATGTATGAAATGAGATAGATAAATAACTATAGTTTTGTAAAATAAATAATACAGCAATATAGGCCATGATGTGGAAACATAAAGGAGAGAGTTAATAATTGTGCATCAGAGGATTTTCAAACTAGATAGCTTTTGAAAAGATTTTTGAAACCTAAATAAGTAATTCTACATCAGTTAACGTATAACCATCTACATAAATCCTTAGTTGTACCAAAGGCAAAATGCTTTTGATGAGTGATAGAAATTGTTTTAATCTGTAGTGTGTGTATATATATATATATATTTTATGTATATAAAATATATATATATATATATATATATATATATGCATTCCTCAAATATGTTCCAACTGTTCATTGTTTGCCAAGTACGAGATCATAAAACATGGTCCCTGCCTCCAAGAAGTTCATATTGCAGGAAAGGATACAGAGAAGTAAGTCAATTGAACTACAGAAGAGAATGCTATATGCTAAAAAAAAAAAAAAAAAAAAAGAGGTATGTACAAAATATATATACAGAGGAGGAAATTGATGCAGGCTAGGGAGAGCAAGATAATATTACCTTCTAAACATATTTAAATATGGGCAACATACTCCGTTAATATTTGACTCAATTAGAATACATTATAAGCTGGAGCACCTGGGTGGCTCAGTCAGTTAAGTGTCTGCCTTCTGCTCAGGTTGCAATCCCAGGGTCCCAGGATTGAGCACTGTGTTGGGCTCCCTGATAAGTGCAGAGCCTGCTTCTTTCTCTCTCTCTGCTGCTCCCCCCTGCTTGTGCCCTCTCTCTCTCTGTCTGTCAAATAAATAAACAAAATCTTAAAAAAAAGAAACACAAGCTTGTATAATAGTAGTTGCACTCATACAAACCTAGGTACCACTCCCAGCTCTATTGCTTAATAATTGTGTGATTTTAACCAAGATATTTAATCTCTCTTAGCCCCAATTTCCTCGTCTGTAAATTCTGAGGGGTAGATGGGATGAACCTACCTCACGGAATTAATTGAGATAGTAGATGTAAGTATAATTCATTGGAAAATAACTAAGAGATTTTAGTTACTAGTAGTATTGTTGTTATTAACAACAATTCTTCCGCCAATTAATTTCATTCAAATTGAAAAGGAATGTTGACTCACTGGGAACTACCCAGTGCTACCTTCTGTTGTCATGATAGCTACGTGAAGGGTCAGTGTCGGGTCCTTTGAAATCCTGAGGGACAGCTTTGTTGCATTCTCATCCTATTGAGGAGGGTTACAGGTAAGATCAAAGTAAATCTGATAGTGGTTTTAGCACAAAGATACAGTTGACACCTAAAGAAATCCTTTCTTAACAAAGAGAATCCTCCCTGTCAAAGCCTCTGACACATTAGCTATCCACGGTTTCAAGAAATTCTTGCCAAATAGATGAATGAATAAATAAATGAATAATAGAGTATATGAATGAACAAGTATATGAATAACTCTTGTCCCGTTGGGCAATTTTCCCAAACAACAAACCATTCAGTGTGAAATCTTCACCACTCTTCAGAGTCAGATCCACCAGCACATATGAAGTTCTGTCATCCCAGGTAAGGGACTTTCGTATACATTATCTTCATACACTTTCTCAACAACCTTTTGAATTAGGATAGCATTAACCCCATTTTGTGAGTTTGGGAATGGAAATCCAAAAAGGTAAATTGTCTCACCCAAGAATTACACTGCTGGTTTGGCAGAACTTGAATCCAGCCAAGTGCATTTTCTATTTAGTAATATAATTCTTAGGAAAGCTCTGAACTCAAAGTCTTTTCACCGAAACACACCCCTCTTTTTTTTAATTTAATTTAATTTTTTCAGTGTTCCAAGATTCATTGTTTATGCACCACACCCAGTGCTCCATGCAATACGTGCCCTCCTTAATACCCACCACCAGGCTCACCCATTCACCCAACCCCTCCCCTCCAAAATCCTCTTTGTTTCTCAGAGTCCACAGTCTCTCATCCTTCATCTCCCCCTCCAATTTACCCTAATTCACTTTTCCCTTACTTCTCCTAATGGCCTCCATGTTATTCCTTATGCTCCACACATAAGTGAAACCATATGATAATCGACTCTCTCTGCTTGACCTAATACACTCAGCATAATCTCCTCCAGTCCTGTCCATGTTGATACAAAAGTTGAGTATTCATCCTTTCTGATGACTGTATAATATTCCATTGTATATATGGACCATATCCTCTATCCATTCATCTTTTGAAGGACATCTTGTCTCTTTCCACAGTCTGGCAATTGTGGCCATTGCTGCTATGAACATTGGGGTACATGTGGCCCTTCTTTGTACTGCATCTGCATCTTTGGGGTAAATACCCAGTAGTGCAATGGCAGGGTCATAGGGTAGCTCTATTTTTAATTTTTTGAGGAATCTCCACACTGTTTTCCAAAGTGGCTGCACCAACTTGCATTCCCGCCAACAGTGGAAGAGGGTTCCCCTTTCTCCACATCCTCTCCAACATTTGTTGTTTACTGTCTTGTTGATTTTGGCCATTCTAACTGGTATAAGGTGATATCACAATGTGGTTTTGATTTGAATTTCCCTGATGGCTAATGATGATGAACATTTTTCATGTGCCTGTTAGCCGTTTGTATGTCTTCTTTGGAGAAGTGTTTGCTCGTGTCCTCTGCCCATTTTTTGACATGATTATCTAAAACACACCCTTCTTCCACTTTCACTTTTTTCTTTTAAGGCTCTACTGTCTACCAGCCACTTATTCTAGAAACCAAGGCATCAACAGAGAATCCACAACTTCCCCCACTGCCTTTCATTTTTGATGAATTACCAATATTTACCAATTCCCATCCTAGAAATCTCAGATATTTCCCTCCTGGTTCCTCTCGTATGCATTCTCTTTGTTCAGCCCCCTGTCTTCTTTCTCCTCATCTAATTTAATTGCCTTATAGTCCTGAGCCCTTCAGCCTCTGTCAGCTTTATTTCATTCTCCATACAACGGTCTTTATGGAACTTTATGGAACACATGGATGATACCCTCACTCTGCTGCTTTCCATTCTTCAATCATTCCTCTTTTCTCATAAGAAAAATATGCATGAAATATGAAGCCATCATGGTCTGATTCCTCCCAGTGTGTGCGTTTTCATTCTACACTATTTATTCCCTCCTATTATGATTGCCCTGCCCTTACCACCGCACAGTGCTTATAAGTAACTACTGTGTGTCAAGAACTGTTCTAAGTGCTTTACTTCTAATAAATTCTTCAATACTAAAACAAAGCTATGAGATAAGTGCTGTATTAGACTATGAAATCTGTGGGAGAAGAAACCATGTGACCGTGTCTTATTCAACTTTTCATTCCCAATGCCTAGCACAGGACATGGTCCAAAGTAGTGACTCAGTGAACATTTGTTAAATAGGTGGACAAATGAATGGATGGATATTGTATGGGATAAAGGTGTCTAATGCCGATACTAAAAATAATCTAAAATTAAATGCTACGGCAACACTGAGCCCAGTTAATTAGAACTCTATATTCTTCCTGTATCCGGTTTGAAATCTCTATAGAAATCTGATTTTCGACACACTGGTTGAAATATAGATTCACAAAAAATCCAGAATTTAAAAATGAGAAACTAATAATGAATGTAAAATGTTGCTTATTCTCTCCTTTCCCAAGATCTTATGAAGTTTTGCCATGCAACCCAATGAGAAGACTACAGTTTAGTCATGAAGTCTGAGTCCAGCCAAATGCATCTAACCAAGACCGGGAAAAGGAGACTTACCCTAAAGAATAGCTGTTTCTAAATCTCTCAGTAATTGAGCTGATTTGCATTTTCCCTTCAACATGAACTGATTTTAAGTGGGAGAAAAATCAACCTCTGTTTTGTACTCTAATGGGAGGATAAAAGTTATACAACCATGAATTCCACTGATTAGAGATTCCTGCTCATTTTCTGCTGCCTGCTGGCCATTTGGTAGCATTTTAATTTAACTTTCCACTTGCATGTTCTCCATTAATATTTATGAAATGATTACTGGATGTGGCTCAGTCTTTAAAAACTGGATTTGAAACACTCGGCAAAATACATTTGCTAGTAGTTGTAAACAAATAATGCTATAACAAGCTGTTAGGAAGCTTTCATTTCTTAATGAATCTCTTTTTTTTTTTTTTTCCTGAAGCTAAGGTAATTAAAAAGCAGTGTATGCCTAATCAGCAGGTAGAAGTGTTAATAATTACACTAAACATTATATATTACAGGAATCTTTAGGCCTGTATCCCTAGATTTTAGTTCAATTCCTGACTTTTGAACAAAATCTGTGGAGTCTTAAAAGCCCATCAGTTAAAGAGAGAGCTTTATTCCCAGTACCTACATTAACATAATAAAAACTAAGATTCAGAATGATCTTTATAATTGAAAGTTCTTTTTCACATTTTTTAAAAATTTTATCTTTACAACACCTCCATGCGACAGGGGTGGTCATTCCTCTTATTTTATAAATTAGAGTTTTTAAGATCAGAAGGCTTAAGTAATGTCATTCATTTAATAAATACTGTCTGACCGGCAGCTCAGTGCCAGACTCTGTACTTGGTTCTTTCATTGAGAGGATACATATTACAGTCTGCCCATCCATGAGCCCACGACCCCTGGAGGAGCAAGTCATTCAAGTAAAGAGATCATCGCAGTGTAGTAAGTGTTCAAAGGACCGAGAGCAGCGGAGGTCTGTGTAAGTTTCAATATAAAACCAAAGAGGAACTAAGCATAACTAAAATGGGGACCAACAAGAGGGGTCCTGGAAAGTTAATAACCTATTAAAGCTGCATCCTAAGGACCATTAAGCAAACACAACACGGAGGCATAAAATACCCTTCCTTTTCAAGAAACTGCATATGGCCTGATCCGTAACAGTAGAGAGTGAGGTGGGAAGGGCCACTTGGAGAAGGAGACATGAACCAGATCGCAAAGGGCTTTCTAGTTCACATTTAATTTTTTAGGTAATGAGGAATCATTTTTTAAAAATTAAGCAGGACAGTGATAAGATAAACTCTGTGGGCCGGACAGGTCGTTCAGTAATAGCAGCTGACTAAACCACAGAGTAAGAGACCAGAGACAAGAGGACCAGTAAAAGTCCAAGAAAGGAGTGACATGGGCTTGAACTTGACCATGGGGCAGGGACAGTGGGGATGAAGGTCAAGCTGCCAGAAAGTGTCGGAGCCCCTTATTAAAATAAATCCTGTGTCTCCAAATGCTATGTTCTGTGCACCACACCACACTGTCTTTATAAGACAGGCTTTAAAGACAATCTTTTATAGGCACAAAGAAACCAATAAGATAGTGTCCAGGGGTGATGGAACCCATACTGGATATCAAAGCTGAACAGAGTGCTTACCATCACAAGACAGAGTTACATTGATCAGGCTGTTTCAATCGTCTATGTGGAAGCCTGGCTTGTGGCAAAATCAGAAAAGAGGAGCCCTTTGACTCTTTCATCTCCTTCCTCCCTGTCTGAATGATAACATCTTCCTTGACATTGGCTTAAAATGTAATTTCACTCCAAGGTGTACCGGCATGAAGAGCACTTGAATACTTGGGTCCAAGAGATTTCATCTCTGATGGTGGAAATCCTGGAACTTTATGAGATACTGGGGAGGTTGTTGACTACATCAGAGAACCTTGATCATAATCGTTCTTCCTGTTTGTACTGATCTCCACCTTGTGATGCAATGTGAGGGCTTCCAGAAAAGCCCCTTTTATTCCCATAAGTTCAGTTCTTCCTTCTCCTGGCTTGGGCCATTCAAGATTCAGAGCTTTATATTATGTCCCCTAGAAGTTTGCAGGTAAAACATAATTTTCTTTGAGAGACGAATTCATGGAGTCATTATCCAATATTATTAGAGAGTAATGACTAACCTTCTGCATGAGGAGCTAGGTGGATGAAATGAAATAGAACAGTGGACCCTTCATCTTTACTGGTAGCAAAGGGTAAGGACTTATGGAAAGAGTGTATTAGTCATCTTTGGCTTTGTTGAGGTGTCGTGTTTGAGAAAAAGTAGACTATCTCATTCATACATGCACACACATATGCAAACGTGTACAGGCATGCACACACACACAAATCACCACAAATAGGAAGGAACTGGATGAATTGCCCACTTGTTCATGACTTCCTGTCACAAAGAGAGTTGTCCTATGGTGGCCACATTTTTCAAACCAAAATCATAACTCGTTTCTAGAAAACTTTCCCTTTTATTATTTTTCTTTAGTAAAGTCAGTGTTTCATAAAGTCCAAATGATCCTCATAGCTTAGTTCACCTGATGCCCAGAGAACAGATTTGCCCCCCTAAGTCTCCACTCCTCATCCTTAATAGGACCTGCTCCCCATTTAACTGAAGTGATTGTGGGTCTTTGGTATAAATGCCTATTCTCTCCTCCTCCTCAAAATATTTGTTTCTACTCTACTGTCTTCCTTTAATACAGTGAAACAGCATAAGAAAAACTTCCCAGGAACAGGGGCGTGACAGACAGAAGACTGACTTCCAGCACTGACTCGTCCAAACTCTGTGTCCTAGGGTAAGTTCCTCCATGTTCTTGACCCTTGGAGTTTTCTTTCATCTGTGAAACATGCGTAAGAGTATCCTGTGAAGCTTCAGAAACATAGCAAGTGTTCAGTAAATATTTGCTCTCATTCCCTCCCTTGGCCTTCATTTTCTCATCGTTGGAAGTCTTGGTGCCATCATTCCTAATATCAGTGTTCTTCCTAAAGTTGCTCTCACCCTTTGCACTGCCTTTTCATCAGTAACAATTTCTGAGCACACCCCAAGAGTCAGTTCCATCTCCTCCAGTCCTGTAAGAGATGTCATGGGAATTTCTCTTTTTAATACGAGTAAATATAATGTTTGTATCCCATGGTTTATTTCAGACTAAAATACAGCCTTTCACAGGAGGCAAGAGTTTATTTTACTTGGTTGTTTAAAAAAGCAACCTCAATGTTTCTACATTTCTGTAGTTTCTCTGACATCAATAAAGTAAAACCCATTATTTTCAATGTTCATTTTGGTGCTTATAAAAGAGAAATGAGTATATTAATGTGGGAGCTTAAAATATTCACAGTGAGGAAGGAAGTACTGATCATTTTTCATTTATGCATCTTGAACCCGTGGGCCTGAAGTGGTAATATATTTATGAGCTGCTTTGAGAATGAATGCAATTATTAACAGGGCAGCATGAAAGAGAATTGATTAACTGAAGAGCTCTTTTCTCATGCTTCAGATGCCACACACCACCTTGTAAACACTTAAAAAATACTTTTGCCTGCAAGGCGGCTCAATTCAGTTCAACTAACATTAAGATGAAACTAGCACAAGATACTTGGGGTGTTGCTTATTAGAAAAATCTTATGTTCCTCCCCCGCCCCTCTGTCTTCCCCAGCTTATTATTGTTCAAGAGCTAGCTCAGATGTCTATCTGTCATCTCCTCCAAGAGTCTTCCTCTGATCCTTGCAGCTGAGTTTCATGCTGTTATTCTCATCCTTCTAGTCGTGTGCTGCTATGGGCACGGCACGCCTGCATTGCATCATACTGTTCTCTTTTTTCATTTGTGACCCCCAGTCATTGTGAGCTCCTTAAGGATAGAGACCATTTCTTTCATGGCTAAATCCACAGCACCTAGCCCAAGGTCTAGCACACACAGTCATTCACTAAACGTTTGTTAAACAGAACAATAAATGGATGAATCAATGAATGAAGCAAAGAATGAGTTGAAGAACCTATTTAATTAAGCATTTTAGAGAATGATACACAGAAGGCGTTGACTGGCCTGGTGCCAGTGAACAGGTAACTAACTAGGACAAAACGTTGAACTAAAGAGAGATTATTTCCAGTACTACATGCAAGTGTCTATGCGTCCATTAGCAGCTGCTATAACGTGCTTCTTGCACCTAAAAAAATCGTATTTTAAAGTAAGATTGAAATATGATTCAATCGTTGTAGTAGTGATAATAATGATAATGTATTGTAATATTCCTGTACATTTGCCCAAAGCTTTACATTTACAAATAATTTTTAATTATGTCAGCTCAAGTAATTTTCCACACTTTATAGTAAAGGAATAGAGTTCCAAGATGCCATGGAACTTTCCCTGTGGGCTCTCAGGCTCTTTATAACACCAGGGTCTACACTGGTCTACTGGTCTACTCTCCCACTGGAGGTGACAGTTCTCTTTGTGATTATTACTGGGCTGGATTCTGTGCAAAGACACACATGTTTTTCTGAGAGTTGATGACAATTAAAGGGTAAATTTGTCAAAAAAATTTAGCCAGATGATAGGTTTCCTCAGTCGAAATCTTCAAATAGTGGCGATTTTTGTATATAGTACTGTACAGGGCCAGTACTCAAACTTTTTATAAATTTCTCAGCATTTGAATCCATTCATCAAAATGAATTTTACTTTTGCAATGATTCTGTGTATCTTTTATATTGTTATCAAGTTTATTCTCATTTTTCGCACTTTCACTTTTTAAATTTCTAATTTATCTTCAGACAATTACCCTAAATTCTACTTTCCTAAAAATTGTATGACATTTATAATTTTTATCTAAATGAAAAATTTTCAAAAGTAGATGCTTTTGGAGACGTGTCTTGAAAGAAGTTGCCGTGGCCGATGTCGAAGAGGTTACTGCCTATGTTCTCCTCCAGGATTTTAGTGGATTCCTGTCTCACATGGAGGTCTTTCATCCATTTTGAGTTTATCTTTGTGTATGGTGTAAGATAATGGTCAAGTTTCATTCTTCTATACATAGCTGTCCAATTTTCCCAGTACCATTTATTGAAGAGGCTGTCTTTTTTCCACTGGATATTTTTTCCTGCTTTGTCGAAGATTATTTGACTATAGATTTGAGGTAACATATCTGGGCTCTCTACTCTGTTCCATTGGTCTATGTGTCTGTTTCTGTGCAAGTACCATGCTGTCTTGGTGATCACAGCTTTGTAATAAAGCTTGAAATCAGGCAACATGATGTCTCCAGCTCTGTTTTTCTTCTTCAATATTTTATGGTGACTACCATAACACAATAAAAATATATATATTAAAAAAGTAGATGCTAAGAATCACAACCTCCAATGTGGAAAATTTCTTAGCACTCCACATTGATTTTTTTAAATCTATTTTAAAGCAATCTGTCCATTCTCTAAACTCTTTCACCAAAATTTATTTTAACTCTAAATTTATCAGTTATTCTTGTTTTGCTTTTTTTGTTTTCACCACAGTAAACAGTAAATTTATTTTATCTTAAGGCACTTTCACCTAATATGAGCATAAATTTAGCTACCACATAACATCATATTTCCATCATTTGATAGGACTTCTGAAGTCTAAAATAAAGTTCTCATTAAAGTAATGTGTGATACAGATTTAAGGAGAGAGCCTAACCATTGATTTACACAAATGAACTCAAACAAATGTTCCCAATGAAAATTTACATAAAAATTCATAAAGGATTAAAAAGACTTTGCAAAATACAACCAATGCTTGAAGATAGGTAAAAAATGTATAAAATTACCCCCATGGTGCACCAAATTATTAATGCATAAAAACATTTACTTTTGCTCAATATGCTTTTTCTAAGACATAAGGTAGGTTTATTGGTGGGATATCTAAATCCACAACCTAATAAATGAAACTTGTGATATTATGACAGAAAAATTTTAGTGCTAGATTACTGAACAACTCTTTAATTACCATGGTAGGTTTCATTTATTTGTTTATTTTTGATGAGGGGAGTTTCCTCCCTGAAGATCATGTCAATAGTCCTGGTCAAAAAATGTTGGGGAGAAGATGCTATTATTACCTCCATTTTACAGATGAGGAACAGACTGATGTTTAATATGTTTACAACTAATGATAACATAAAGCAAAACAAATAGGTGCTAAAGAGAGATATAAATAACATAACTAGGAAAGAGAGGGAAACAATTCATTCTAGCAGGAAGGACAACCGCTAGAAAATGTAATAGAAAAGTTATATTTCAGCTGAGATTTGAAGAAGAAAAATTAACTGTAAGGCCACATTGCCATAATAGTAGCACTATCAGGTCAACTCCAATATCAGACAATCAATAAAGATGTTGTCTACTTGACCGAAGCAGACTTTTCTCGTGGATTTGTTAGGCTCTTGCAGGGACAATAGGGGATAAAACAATTTCTCATTCAGCCCGTGATTTTTGTCTACCTTGTACTTACACATTATGTTTCCAGGTCTGTTAGATGTCGTGCATGTGAGTGTGCAAAGAACAGAAGACAATGAACAGAAGACAACATTCTTTTTGCACTCCAGTGCAAATTCATCATTGGAATTGCCTTTGGAGAGAATGTCAAGGAATGGGGTCCAGGAAGCTCACCTGAACTGGGAAGGTGGTTTCCCAGAACAAAGAAAAACCAAATCATAGCTGATAAGGGAAAGAAGTTCTATCCAGAGTCAGGGACACATCTGGCCTGAAGACTAAGACAAGACTTCATATGAAAATATGAATCATGAGGATAAATCAGGAGGTCAATATGGAGAAAAAAGTATGGATATAAAAACTATGATGAAGACAGAGATGTAGATTCTCATCTATATGGGGCATTTCTGAGAGTTAGATTTTCCACTTCTACTGATCTGCCTGAGATTCTTAACTATTTCTCTTAAACCAAGGCCAAGGACAAGGCACAGCTTATCCACAGCAATAGAGCAAAGCATGGCTGCCTAAGCTTAGAGACTTTCAGAATTACAGGCTAGTCTCAACACAGAACAAGTTGAGAACTAAGTGGTTCGGGTTCAAATCTGGGTCACCAGGTTCAAATAAGATAAATCCAAAGGGTCAAGATCAGGCAGATAAATGATAAAGACATAAAGGAGGCAAGGGAAATAGAAGTTAGATCCAGAGTATTGATCACATTGACCACTGATACACTGCATCAGAGTAACTAAGCCCTATAGTTTGGGGGGCACGGGGATGGCAATTCCAGATGTCCATGCTATCATGGACAGCGGACACCAAGTTTGCAGAGAAGCCATACACATGCCCTGTGGCTCTCTTGGAGGATTAACAATTTAGTTTCAGTATCATGGGCAGTTTACTTAGTCTAGGTATGCAATAATTTATAATTTTCCATACATATTCCTTACTGGCAGCTCATTTGTTTTGAGCTTGAAGGAGAGATAAAGTATAATTAGCTCCATATACCAGACATGACCATGCCAAGCTCTCTGAGATGTTCTAACTAGTAGCGTTCTTTAGATTGTTTTCTGGTATTTGCAGATGTAAGGGTCGCCCATTGCTAAGAAAAACAAGCATGTCCATCCATTGTGTGTTTGCCCTTCACACAGAGTAATATAGAACTTTGAGAGTACAATTATCTATTCATTTTCTGCTTCCTACCCCCCAAAAGAATGACTGTGGCACGTCATATGACTAGGGCAGCAGGACGCTAGGAGTCTCTTTCAGAAGCCTAGCTTTCTTTCTCTGTTTACTTCCCCAATATTATTTTCCACTTTTGGAAAGCTCCTGGCTCTGTGAACTCACAGCAGCAAACCATGAATGATAGATGAGAAGAAAAAGTCTATCCTTCCCAGCTATTAAACTGTGAGAGACCAGACTCTCTGAGACAAGCTCAATAACATCAAGAACAACAAAAATGATATTGGAAAGCAGAATTATTTGAACAGGGGTGGAGGAAGGAAATAAAAGAAAGGGAGAATTAGAAAGTAAGAAAAATTATATTGCGAAAGGGATAATTTTTTTTCCTTTCATGTTTTCAACCCTTTCATCTACATGAGAGAATCTGAGAATAAAAATTGTTTACTTACATAGATACACACACACACATACACACAACCTACCCTGTTTAAATCTATCCTCTTAACCTGTTATGTGACTTTTTCAAAAACCTGAAAAAACCTGTCTATTTTATTTTCCAATGTGGTTATTCCAATTCAAACCACTGTCATGATGGGATAGTGACTATTTCTTAGTCATAGGGAACAATACACAACTCAACCATCCTGACCTATGCCTACAGCGCTGGCTTCATAAAACAGCTATTGGCTCTGGCCACACTAAGCCCTGGGGCTTTTGTCCTGGACTTGCTATTTAATGGATGGGATCATGGGGGTTAGAGAGTTCCAAAGGGGCTAGACCCCTGGATGTCACAACCAACTCCCTCCCCTCCACACAGACAGAGTTCAGAGTTTCGTTTTAATTCCTATTTTGCCATTTACTAGTTTTAGGATTGGAGGCGTATTATGTAAAGTCTGTGCACCTTATTTTTTCTTTTTATCAATAATTTGGGGGAAGTAATACCAGCTTAAAGTTTTGTATCAGGGATTAGTTATAACATATGCAAAGCATGTAGTATCTGAAACATAATGGGCACTAAATAAATAATAGACATTAAATCAGTGTTCTTTTAATATTAAAAATTAGTGATTCAATCTTCCTTGATTAGGGATGTTAGTTATTGTTTCAGTTATTCCTGTAAGTGCCTTTTCCTGGTTATTACCCTTAATTTTTTTCTGGAAAATGTGTATCGTAATTCCAGTATCTGAAAATGAAGTAATAAGTTAGCCAATGGGAAAAAAAAGAAAGAGAATATTCTCTTATTTCTTTTTTGATTAATACTATCAATCAAAATTATATCTTTAATGGACAATGAGTCCTAAAAATCAGCTTCTGTTTTATTATGAAGAGCGTTCTAGCACTGATGAAAGTGTCCCAGTATTGGAGCCAGACAGACTAGACTTCGAATCCAGAACTTTCTCTTAATTGCCATTTTGCTCTTGGGCATATCACTTAGACTCTTGTTCTTATTTGATTCAAAAAATGATCAGGGGAGATCCTAGAAGTGTTTCAAAGGCTAGAGAAGCTGTGACAACAGTGTAAATCCTAAGAGCTACAATTTCCTTGCTGTTATATGGACACAGTAAAAGCGACCATTGTCCCTTGCTTGAACAGCGGTGATTAACAGCTCTCTCTGCTTTCATTCCCCTCCCACTCCTCACTGCCCCACTGCCCATCTCTTCTCCCATGAGATCCAGAAAATCTGCTAAAACATCAATAAATTGCATATCTGGCTCTCCTCTGCTCATACCTCACCCGTGGCCTCCTAGCACAGGTAAAGCAAAATCCAGAATTCTGAGCATAGCCACAAGGCCCCCCCTCCCTTCACTGTCCCTTTGCTCAGTGTGGTCCACACGCTGGTCTTTCCTTCTGCAAACAAGCTGAACTCTTTTCTATCTCAGAACCTTTGTGCATGCTGTTCTCTGCGTCTCTCCCCCCAGACTATGTATGGCTTAATCTCTCCTTTCCGTAAGATCTCCTCTCAAAGGTCACCTCTCTAGAAAGACCTTCTCTCACCTTCTTATCTAAAATAGGCACCCCCACTGTCTTTGTCTCCTCATCACCCTCTTTGCTCTTACCCTGCTTTACTTTCATGCATAATACTCACCATGACCCCAAATTATATCAGCTATCTGTGTATTTGATTATTTATGGTCTGTTTTGCCCACTAGACTGTAATCTTCAAAAGGTCAGGATCTTGATTTCATGTTCACTCTATTATTTCCACGACTTTGAAATTATGTGCCTGGCACATAATGGGTACTCAATACATATTTATTGCCTGCCTGAGCAAATAAATGCTTCCAAGGCTATTTGATGATTAATGAGATAAGATATGTAAAGCGACAGCAGAGTGTCCAGTCCCACGTGGAAGTTTAATGAACGAACTAGCAGAAGATTCTTGTACCAATTCAAACATACCATGATCCTTCACCCAGGATTTTTATGGATGCCCCATTGTCTTATAATTTAATATGTTCCATACAGTTAAGCAAACACAGGAAAGGAGAATGGGAAGTCCTTTTCTTGGAAAATTCTCACTCAAGCACAAAGCGGAGACTCCAAAGACCCAGCATGAGGATGAACTAGAGCAGGGCAGAGTGGAAGGCACGTTCACGGCCAGGGACAAGA
Organism: Potos flavus; assembly: GCA_028534135.1. Classification (NCBI taxonomy): domain Eukaryota; kingdom Metazoa; phylum Chordata; class Mammalia; order Carnivora; family Procyonidae; genus Potos; species Potos flavus. Next base: position 6,791,990 of record CM052885.1, on the reverse strand, counting down.
AATCATGTAGGCACAGCTGCGAAATGGCCACAGTTTCCCTGCAGGTGGGCCTAGGAAAAAAAAAAGATTTTACCTAGAAAGAGTCAAGCATCAACTCTTGGGAGTTGATGCTAGGTGCTGGTGACTTTGGAGGTCCATCCCTGAGTCTGAAATTCCTCAAAGAGATGGGAAATTTCTTTTGCTGTTGGCCACGTGAACTTTTTTCTTCTCAAAGACTCCCCATCCCCCTACCTTCCTACATCAGTCACCTGGACAATTGCAGCAGCTTCTAAACAAGTGCTGTCATCAGTCCATTCCTCTTTCTATCCCAAATCCCTGTCCTTCAATCCATCTTCCAAAATGGACGCTGTCTTGTATCACTCTTTCAAAGAGATAGAATTCTAACTTCTGAGCATGCCATCTCGCTCCTGACTTCCTCTCCCACCTCAGAGCCCACTATTTCCCACCACAGATAATATCCTCCAGCCCTACAAAATTACTCGTCATTTCCCAACGTCTTTTGTTCTGCCTTCAATTCCGCTCCTACCTTTTATCACATGATACATTCCCTTCCTAGGGTTTCCCGAGGCCCGCACACAGGAGTCAGAGGCACCCACACTTTATCACCACCTCCCTCTCATGGAAAACAGCAGAAGCTCCATTTTTGTCTAATCTGATTACTGATCTCCCTTTTCCTATTCGTCATGTCAGCAATGCATGCCCTTCTCAGAGCGGGGCTGTCCAAGGACCCAGGTTAGCTAATGAAAGTACTCCGTCCTTTCACCAGACAGAATTATTCTATGAGGGGGACATGTTACAAGCAAAGCTAATCTGTTCCTTTCCTGGGATTGAAATATGAAGGTGGGAAAGATAAGCATCTTATGTTCGGCTGTTATATTTGGATAACGGGATAGAGCCATAATAGTCACCTGGCCTCCCCGAGGTCAGATCTCGTTTACAGAATGAAGCCAGACACAGACATGCAGAGCTGAGAGGGGCAGAGACACAGGGCCCTGAGGACATCTGGCACAGAAATTGACACTGTCAAGTCGATAAACACAATGAACACAATACTGTGTATTGAATAATGGACAGATGCATAGGTAGATGTGTGGACAGAAGGAATAATGATGGAAGTACAGATAGACTGATGAGGTGGCATGCACCTGCGCTGTAATTAGGACCAGATGAATAATGCAGACTGTCTGTGGTGTCGAGTCCCTCTTCTGTTCTTTACGTTATACACTATTCCAAATAGCACCATGCCTTCCTGTTTATTTGTAAAGTCATTCCGGGTTGCATGTTGCTGGGTGTCTCTGATTTTTCAACCACTACCATTGTTCAATCAAATGAAAGATTTTTCAGAATATCTCATCTGTGCATGTTACTAACAGCTCTTTATGATTCATCATTGAGCAAGCTCACTCTGCATAGCTTTAATTGACATTATATTTAGATTTATTGCTGTGGCTGACTTTATTTATTTTTTTTTTTTTACACTTTCAATTGGATTATCTTCTGAAGGGAAAATATTAGAGCTTGAGTAGAATTATATTAAGTAAAAAAATCTGCCTCGGAAGATTCCAAAGATTGATGATGCTTAGTTTTGTGACAGGGGTGTAGAGAAAGGAGCCCACATACCCTGCTGATGGAAGTTGAATATTGGCAAAACTTTACTGGAAAACAATTTGTCAGTATATGTCAGAATAGTGATTCCACTTACGGAAAATTTTGCCTAAGGAAGTAACTGAATAATTGTTCAAATATATATATGAATTATATTCATTGCATCATTATTTTTTTTAAAGATTTTCTCTTTTAAGTAACATCTACGCCTAATGTGGGCCTGGACCTAAAACCCTGAGATTAAGAGTCGCATGCTCTAGCGACTGAGGCAGTCAGACATCCCTGCATCATTATTTTTAATAGTGAGACGCTGAAATGTCCAAACCATCTGTCAATATGGGATCAGTAAAACAAATTATAGCACATCTAGGTTATGTAATATGATATACAAACTAAAAAGATAAGATACACATATAGACCCAGATATATATGGATATAGAGATATAAATATAAATATAGGAATATGTAAGTGTATGGTTATATAGTAGATATAGAAATAGAGATGAGAAGATCTTCCTGATATGTTGTTAAATTTAAAAATATACATTAATGTTTATAACTCCACTTCTATTGAAAATAATATACTATTCACATGTACATACTTATAGACATCAAAAAATCTAAAAGCTAAAAATATATTTACCAAACTATTACCAGTAGTTCTCTCAGGGGAATAGATCATAGAAAGCTTCCATTTTATTTGATGTACTTTCCTGTATTGTTTGATTTTTAATGGGTTAGTAGGTATACTTTAATAATAAGATAAATAGTAAAGGGGTTTCTGTTTATGGAAAACTAGCTTCCTCATGTTACTCTTTATTCTTTGGGATATGTACTGATTATAGTTCTGTCTATTTTTTATAAAACATACCCATGTAAATTGAGGATATTCCGTATAGATACTAGCAGTGCATCCAGTTGTCTAGAAACGTGTGTGTACATCACATATTAGGCTTTGCTTTGATGTTTGGTTTGGGACAGATACAACAAGTGTAGACTGTTAGAAAACATAAATGTATTCCTTAGTACATTTGTCTCATGATATCATCAAGATAAAACTAACTAGATTCTAAAACCCAGTATGAGAATGCAAGTAAAGATTAAATCCTGAAATCAGAAAAGCTTGTGTGTCTGGGAATGTAAGAGAGAAATTTCCCGGTACAGGGTGATCACTTTTAACATAAGTGATGGAAACCAAAACTTCCAAAGAAAACCAGCATGAGTATGAGGTTGGAGGCTGTTGAGGGAAGATGGCCGGAGAGCACAAGAAGTTTCCGAGTGATGCTCTACCCAGTGTAGACTACTGCATTTTTTGTTTCAGTTTTAGTTTTTTGTTTTTGTTTTTTTAATCCATTAAAACTTGCTTTGTCTCTCCATTCTAACCTAAGGCAACTGACTTATTTTGAGACAGGGTGGTTTAATAGATCACAATTTCTGGTCACAGGACTGAGCTACGTATTTCCCTGGTGACCACAGCATGTCTATGTTACTTAATTCCTCAGACTTGGTTTCTTTGTTTGCAAAATGGCGGGACTTGATTCCTTCCCAGAATTCCACATCAGAGTATATGTGTGAAAGGATTTTGTAAACTATAAAGCACTTACAAAGATCTTAGTCCTTTTTATTTTTGTCATCATTTCCCTCAAAATCTCCAGAAACCACTTTGGCGCTTAGGAGATTTAAAAAAAAAAAAAAAACATCTCATTGTTTGAGTCCAAGTTGAAAGGATAAAGGAGGCAGGAGGCAGAGAAACCTGGGTTGGGTCTTCCCTCCGCACCTTCCACCATGTCAGCAGGCAAGCCAACGTGGACGTAGAGCCGTGTATCCTCTTCCAAACAGCAGGATTTCTAATCCTGCTTCACAGCATGGTTGTGTGGCTCAAATTAGACAATAGTTTCGGAAATGCTTCATAAACTGTTCTGTGTCATACGGATGTCAGCTATCATTAATAACATTGCTATTGACACTTGTTAATGAAAACCAGAGCTCAACGGTAGTTAAAGTGGTAAAAACAGATTTTATTCAAGAATGATTGCAACCAGGGAAGAGAGATCTCGGGATAGAACTGGGCTCAACTCCAAGTACGAGAAGGAGAAGTAGGGATTTATAGCCAAGGAGCAGGTTTGGGGGTTAGTGGGTGGAAAAATTACCAAGTGGAGACACTGAGGGTAGAGGGGATTCTTCCTAGACTGACCAAGCAGGACCTTGCTGAAGGCAGGCCAGGGGCATCCGATACCTCCTGGGTCTTCCCCCTTCACACCTTATTTCTCCTTCTGGGATAAACAAGGAGGATAACAAAAGAAAATAATGTCTATGGCAGCACACCGTAGTGTGTAAAGAAATTATACAGATACTGGCTTTCTTCAAAGTTTCTAGTTTCATCATTTATGCTAAAAACTGTATTGGGAGCAGACTGGCCCTGGGCAGTCTGTAGGCATGCTCCTTGCATTGCTCACCTCTCACGCTATGCTGGAAGTAATTTTGGAATTGGTCTTTAATAGCATTGTGACCCTTATCATCAGGATGTGAACCTGGCATTATCTTTTTTGTCCAAAACATCTGCCTGAAATATGGTGGCAGGAAGCAACTGGCGAAAAGTAAGAATCTAACTTACGCTGTCACTCACTTTGCTCAAATTAAATCCATTTGCATTTCCAAAATGTATCAGTTCTATTCAAAGCATGCCATAGAAATGGAAATGGTCTTGAGAGAACAGCCTGTTCCTAGTCAGTGATCCTAGGGGATGAGGCAGTTACTGACTTTGAATCCCGACCTCGATTTCTCTGCAAGAGACTCTACATGCAAGTCTCCAAAGATGAGTGGACGTAAATGCCACTTGCCTTCTCGGCGTGACTAATTCCCAGGGTCATGGCATCTAGAGCTGTCAGAACCTATTAGAAAACTGGAGGAGAGAACTCCCTCTAGACAGCATGAAACGAAAGTCACAAAACAATAACTACAGACCAAAAAGCCACTCTTAAATCTTCAGTGAACTCACTTGGGATGAGAAGGGCAGAAGCAAAGCCACTGGTCTGAATTTGAAAGGTTTCAAAAATCCTAGTTCCATAAAGGAAAGAAATACCGAGCAGTGAAACCCAGGAAAACAGTCAGTAGGGACAAAAATAAAAGTATTTTTAAAAAGGAGCCACTAAAAATTGCTACCGGAAATTCATATCTCTAAAACCAACAGTGACCCATGAGAGTGGCCTCCATCCCTTTCCCACCTGTTTAGGGACAGTGCCACCTGGGCATTACCCCCAGACATCACAAGTGCCCCCCACCCATTTGTTGATACTTCAGGAAGTCCCCACATTTTAATCTATGTTTCTAAGGGCCAGATTGTTTTAGACACACAGTAATAAATCACAGACATAGATTCAGGATTTAACATCATGATTTCTTCTATTCCCAAAAGATTCCACAGACTCATAATGAGTATTCATTTGCACTTTGCTGAGCATCATCTAGACTGTGCCCCCACCAACTCAGGTAGCAGTGAATCGAGCTACTCCCCACGAGCCACATGTTGACATGGTTTGAGATTCGTCACCCATCACTGTGTCCACAGCACATTTTGTGGAATTTAAAATGCTTCTGCGTGCCAAGCAGCTCTCCCATTTTTAAGAAATAGCATTAATGTCATGTGAAAGATTTCTCGTGGAAAGATAAGCACGGAATATAGGTGCTTGTTGATTGAATGTGATTTGGGATGAAATTAACACTTCAGCCCACCATTTTCTTATTCACAAATTTAGAGATTTGACAACATTGTCGGGATGGACGCACCGCAGCTGTTGAGGACATGCTGTATTTGTCCCACCTGCTCTTTTGAGCATTCCAAGTCCTCCCCAAAGTGTCTTCTAAATATTCAGGAAGCCTACAAGAGAAACCATACGTGTGTGTGCGGGATCCAGCTGTCAGGCACCTACCATGTGCCATATCTGGTATGGTGTCAGGCAATGGCAACGCAGTGGTGAAGAAACCAGAGGGGGCCCCTCCCCAACCATGAAGCACTCACTGGACATCATCATTTCTTTCCCTCCTGTCCCACCTCCCAGTGGGGCCAGTGTCTGATCCCCTGGAAATTTCAGACATTGCTGATGGCCACAGTGTTATATTCATTTCCTATCGTAACTGTAATTATCACAAACTCGGTGGCTTAAAACAACACAAATTTATTATCTGACAGTTCCAGAGCTCAGAAATCTGAAATGGGTCTTCTGCAGCTAAGATAGTCAGTAGAACTGCATTCCTTCTAGAGGCTCCAGGGGAAATCCACCCCTTGCCTTTTCTGTCTTGTGGAAGCTGCCGCCTTCCTTGGCTCCTGGGTGCACCTGCAACCCTCGGTTTCATCATCTTCTCTGACTCCAGCCCTCTCGCCTCCCTCTCACGTGGCCCCTTGTGATTACATTGGGCCCATTGCATATCCTGGGATAAGTTCCCCATGTCAAGATCATTAACTTTATCAACATGTGCAAAGTCACTTTGCCGTGTAAGGCAACATATTCATAGATTCTGGGGATTAGATCATGGACATCTTTGCAGAGCCATTATTCTGTCTACCACAATTGTTAGCTCTGCTAAGGCTGCTGGCTGCCACTCTGACCTCAGTGCATGGGATATGACTGCCACTTGATGTCACGAGAAAAAATATGCTTTTTCAACCTGTTAATTTATTCTTTCTGGAAGTATTTATTAAGTGTGCCAGCACTGTTCAAACTGGGCTTAAATCAACAAGCAAGGTAATGTTCATGTCCTCAAATAACCTATTGTTCTCATTTGAAGGGGGAACTAGCTCTAATCAAGTGAAAAAAAAAAAAAACCAATAGCATTTAAATATTGGTAAATTCTGTAGAGAAAGAAGGCAGAGTGACATTATAGAGTAAGCCTGGGGAGACTGTGGGAGACCCTCTGAGGAGATGGCCATGAAGCTTGAGACCTAGGTTTTGTGAGGAAGCAGACATGAGGAAGCCAGAAAGAAGTGCTCCGAGAGGAGGAACCCTGATGCTGAGGCTCCATGGGGGAGGGGACTTGGCACTCTGGGAAGGACCAGTGTGGCTGGGGGTAAGGACTTCGGGGGAGAGTGGAACAAAATGGAGCTCAACCATGCAGCCTGGAGCCAGGTTGCGTAGAGCCTTTCTATGCATCGTACAGAATTTGGGTTCTGTCCTGGGAGCAATGCAGTACTGCAAGATAAAAGTGACCCAATCTAAACTGTGACAAGAACTCTTTGGCACTTGTATGGAGAACGAATGACTTGAAGGCCAAAAGGAAAGCAGGGAAATGAGTTTTGGGATGAGTTCAGTAGTCCAGGTAAGAGATGATGGCCATTTGATTATGCGTAATGGAAACTATCTGGAATATATTAGATTTGGGATATATTTTTTGAAATAGAATTAAAGAGGGGTGGAGGGTTGGGCGAGCCTGGTGGTGGGTATTAAGGGAGGCATGTATTGCATGGAGCACTGGGTATGGTGCATAAACAATGAATCTTGGAACATTGTAAAAATAAAATAAAATTTAAAAAACAGAATTAACAGATCTTTCTGGTGGATGGGGATAAAAAACAAACAAACAAACAAAAACACCCAGAAAACTCAAGGTGTTGGCTTTTTTCTCAAGAAGGCGGGAGGATAAGGCTGCTTGGGTGGTTCATGTTAATAACTTAAGTGTCTGCCTTTGGCTCAGGTCATGATCCCGGAGTCCTGGGATCAAGTCCAACACCAGGCTCTTTGCTCAGCGGGGAGCCTGCCTCTCCCTCTGCCTGCTGCTCCCCCTGTTTGTGCTCTCTCTCTCTCTCTGACAAAATAAATAAATAAAATCTTTAAAAAAAAAAAAAAAAAGAAGAAGGTGGGAGGATATGTGGGGCCTGCCAGTCACATGAGGGAAAACAGAAAGACGGGAACACAATCGGATTCCAGATTGCAGTGGGGAGTGCAGTGGGAGTCGAGTTCCATTTTGGATAAGTCAGAGTGGGTGCCTTTTAGACTTCAAAGAGCAGATTCAAGGCAGCCGTGGGACATCTGAGTCTGGAGCTTAGAGGAACCAAGGAGAAAAATATAAACAGGAGTCATCGGAGATGCCAAGGCGCCGGGTACTCTGCGGACAGTGGATGCTGCAAAGACACACTGACTCTGGGAAAGAGAAGAAGCCCCTGGGCACAGGGAGGCAGCCTAGATGGCCACCATCAGCTGCAGCTGAGATGTCGCTGTCATGTCTCCACTGTGCTCCCTCGGGATGACATAAACTCGGCACCTTAAATAAAGAGCCGGATGGTGCCGAATAAGAACGTATCACTACAGCCCTTTCTGTATTGCTGCGTTCCACTAAGCAGAAGAGAAAGATCCACTTGCTGTGAAGGCCCAGTCCTCCCCAAGGGAGCTTGCCTGCACATCAAGGTTCAGGGACACGGGCTCTTAACAGAGAAGAAAAGAGTATCCATCACTTCCTCACCAGGATGCTGGTACGGAAGATTTCCTTTCTGCAGAAACATGGCTCAAATGATGCCCAGGTAGCAGCTTCTCATACGCTCTCTCCCACCCCCACCCCCACCAAAATTCCAGCAAAGACAAGGAAAAGGGGGACAATTAAGGGCTCACTGGGGAATCAGCCTGCCAGGCAACTGAATGCCGTAAGCTGGCTGGAATTTCCTCCTACTTAGAACTAATTTTAAGGGAAAAAAATAGCCAAAGCTCAATAAATAGTAAACCCTCACTTCTCAAAATGACAATGTAATGATCTAAAAGGTTTGGGGCCATTTCATGAGTCCCCAGGATCACCTATTGGTTCAGAGACCCCGGGCTTAGACCGACCGTGGACAGTTATCTAGTTTTCTCGCTTCTTCACCTGTCAGGTGGCGAGCCCTTCTCTCAACCAAAGGTCTCACCATCTTTAACTTCCTAAGCTGAGTCTAGATAATGAAAAATTATTACACGTGAAAATTATGTAGAATAGCACTGGTACGTGTTGTCTTAAAGTTAGTTCCATCAGCACTTACCCAGATGTCAGATGGGAATCCCTAGCTATTTTAACATCTGGTTAAAACTGATTCAATCTCTCCCTCCACGGCCTGAGGATGCTAAAGTATCTGCTACCATTTCTATGCATTTCAGGGCTGCCAGTATTCTCTAGATCATCCTTTTTCTTCTGGTTCAGCATGCATTACCTCAGCAATGCATCAACCCAGATCCGAAATGCATCTCCTGCCTTGATTCGACAACAAAAATTATTCATATAAGGTACTTATGAGCAGAGCATAATTTGCTAGAGATTTGCATGGTTGGAGGAACAGGGAATATAAAGGAGCATTTTTAAAACAGAACCAAGCTGACGCAGTCAGGTAAGACTAAATTAACGAATGACCCCAAATCTTAGTGGCTTCTAATAATGAAGTTTTACTGTCTATTCACCCGACATGTTCATCATGGCTGGCCCTGGCTCTGTTCCCGTTTTCTTTTTTGTGGATGGAGGCTGACAGAGCATTTGCTACCTGGAACACAGCCAATCTTCACTGAAGAGGGAATCACTCGCTGACTCTTAAAGCTTTTGCTTAGAAAATGATGTACATCAATTTCACTCATGATTTAATGACCAAAGCAAGTCACATGGCCATGCCTGAGTTCTGAGAGTGTGGGGATGTATAATCCTCCCACAGGAAGTGGCACCAAACACAGATGA
>CM052885.1:6725926-6776882 GCA_028534135.1 Potos flavus | reverse complement strand
TGCTGTTCATAATTCAGTGAGCACTGGACAGTGTGCTCTCAAGTGTCCCCAGTACGGAGCCAACCTGGCCAACAGGTGTCAAACTTTTTAGAAGTTACTGACCCAGAGGATTCCATAAGGAAGCAGCCATGGTGGGTCAACAGTTTTGTCGTGAGAAGGCCTTTGTTTCCGCTGGAGTGCTGGGCCCCCTTTTCTCCACAGAAGCCCCTTCTTTCACTTCTGCATTTGTTCGGTTTAGGGGTTTAGCTGTAAAAATATAACAATGTCAATTATTGGTTCAGGCATCGGACACTGGATGTGTGGGTTTCAGGGTTCCCTGGGCCTCTCTGAGGTCATCGGTGTTGCCGTCACTGTACTTGAGAAGCCTGTGGAACAGAGCAGAGACTTTGCAGTCAGGCAGCCCATCAGCCTCGGTGTCCTCCTGTCTCAGGACCCCGGAAGAGCAGGCAGCTCTCCACATTCCAGTCGTGATGCCCCAGAGCCATTAACCCCCTCCCTATTCCAACTTTTGGGATTTCTAAAAATGGTGGGGCCTTCAGAGTAGTCTCAGATGGATAAGATGTGCCTTCATTTTTCTCAAGAGCATAGTCCTTTCTGTACTCGACACGAGTTGGTTTTTCCTGAGACAGGCAATGATCTTCCTTTCCCAAGCTGCCTTCCCCCCTGGGTAGTTCCTTAGCACTACCATTGTTAACAATAGTCCCACCTTCCAGCTTTCCTACATAACCCACAGGCTCCTCTCCCTATGGCACCTCCCTTATTAGTCACAGAAGGTAATAAAACCCCATCTAATTCTTGAAAGGATTTAAATAGCTGATGCTAAAGATATTAATTTTTTTAAGTCATAAAACTGAAAAAGACTAAAGTAAGTCTTCCACATCTCTTCTACAGACACTATCTCTCCCACCCCTGAACTCACCAAGCATCTTAATTCTTTTAAATTACTCATCACATTTCGCCTGCTTTTATAGTTATTCTGATTCATAGCTTAACCTTCCCTTCTAGACTATGATTTCCTTGAGGCAAAACCTATACAAAATTCATGCAGGTTCTTTGAAATACATGATGAATGAATGAATAAATACTTAAAAGACATCTTTGGGAGAAAAAAGACAATGAAAGGGGCATTATTCTGAAGGAGCTCTTTATACAATGTGTGAGGCAGATCCGTGACCATGATCATAATTCACTTTTGTAAACACAATGGTACACTAAGTCAAGGATCTATGGGAGCATGGAGAAGGGATGCCCAAGCCAACTTAGACAAATAAATTATTTACAGCAAGCATAATAAGATGCCATGAACAAAGAATGAAAGGAGGCATTGACAATTAACCTACCGCTTGGTAGTGAGCATCCGAGCAGCCAAGGTGAAAAGAGAAGTAGAGTGCCACGTTTATAGCTCTGGGTATCAATCACACCAGTGTACAGGAAACACAAACATTTATCCTTGTTTGTTTCAACTTCTGAGAACACCTTACCTAAGGGACACTGAGCTACATAATGGAAAGCATAACAGAAATAATAGTTTCAAATTATAGAAATGACAAATTCAGGGGCATAGCATTAAGCCATTTGGGGGGAGTAATTCTCTATAAGAAACAGAAGAAATAAAAGGCTGGTGGGGACGTGAAGAAAATGAATCATTCGACTGGTGGGAATATATTCAGCCAGGCTGGAAAACAGTTTGCAGCTTCTTATAAAACTAAATATGCAACTACCATATGACCCAGCAATTGCATCCCAGAGTTTTTTTCACACAAAAGCCTATACATGAATGTTTATAGCAACTCGATTATAGTAGCCTGAAACTGGAAACAACTCAGATGTCCTTCAACTAGCAAATGGGTAAACAGTGTGGCACACTCGTGCCGCAGAATACTACTCAGACATAAAATGGAACAAGCTTCCAAGACACCCAACCACTTGGATGAATCTCCAGAGAATCACACCGAGTGAAAAAACTCCAATTCCTAAAGAGTACATAGTGTGTGATTCCATTTATCTAACATTCTTGAAATATCAACTGGTCAACTCATTATTGGTTGCCAGAAGTTAAGGAAGGGGTGAGGGGAAAGGAAAGAGGGGAGCTGGAAAAAGACCAGATGAGAAATCTTGGGATTTGGGGGGAATGGCCTGCATCTTGACTGTAACAAGATCAAAATCCTGGCTGTTAACATTGTACTCCAGTTTTGTGAGATGTTACCACCACCAGGGAAAATGGCGTCAAGGACACATGGACCCTCAAGGTCGTTCTGTATTATTTCTTGCAACTGCATGTAAATCTACCACTGTCTCAAAATAAAAGTTTAGTTTTTAAGACAATGAATCATTAAAACAGCCATTTGAAAACTAGTTTGGCAGTTATAAAATTATAAAATTAGGCACAGACTTACCATAAGACCTACCAGTCCCATGCCTACACACTTGCCCAAGACACATGAAAACATATATCCACACAAAAACCTGTGTACAGCAACTTTATTCACAGTGTTCAAAAGCTGTAAACAATTGAAATGTCCATCAACTCTTGAATGGATAAGCTGTGGTACATCCATACGCAGAATACTACTCAGCAATAAAAATTCCTAACATGCCCCTTTGCTCATGAGTGTAGATCGAGTCGAACACAGCAAAAGGCATGTAACACATTGTCTAACATTCATGTTACCCTGTGCTGTCAACACCCTTTCCGAGGCACAGAGATTTTAAGACATCTGTACAAGGCCTCACCACTAATAACATGGCCCAGAGCTAGAATTCCAGCCCAGATTTCGCAAGGCTGGAAAACTGTGCTTCTTGGATGACATGCACTGTGTGATGCTACGGGTGAGGGACTAGAACGTATGAATTTCAAAACTGCCATTTAGAGAGCAATCATTCAGTCGGTGATGGTATGTGCATCCATTGTGAAAACAGAAGAACCCAACTTGGACTTGGAATCCTGCTACACCCTCTCATGTACTCGAATGCAGAGGGGCAACGGGCCTAACCATCTGGGCCTGGGTCTGCCTAGGAAAGGAGCTTCAGATCACCCTACCATGCAAGGACAACTCAAGATTTCCAGCGGAAACCAGCCCGGGGTCCTGGCCCGCCTGCCGACTTGATGAAGCACTAGGACAGTCGGGATTCCACACCGAAATAACCAGAATGCCGACCCAGGCTGCTGCGCACCAGAAAGGCTGGTGGGAAGGGGACCAAGACCTGTCCGGCCACGATTACCTCCTCCTAGCTCAGGGCCAGGGCACAGAGGCCCCAGGAGGAGACACTCAGGCTGACCCAGAGGGACAAAGGATACCACTTATTGCCCATGAGCAATAAGACTGGCTCAAAATAGCCTGAGAGCTATTTTGGCTTTGGTCGGGAATTCCGTGTCTAGCATCTGTTCACTCGACAGGTGTTTACAGAGGACCTGGAATGCCCAGTTGTGAGATGAGCCATCTCTCGGGTCATTCTTAATGCGAGACAGTCACGTCTACCCCTAGAGAAGTCTCTGCTTTGGAGGAAGTGAAGAGAAGCTCCGCCACCCCTGCTTTCCGGCTCTGCCGTGGGGACTGCTCCCTGCCTTCCTTCCCTGGAATTTTCCAGCACACCCCCTCCCCTGCTCCTTGCCGAAGCTGTTTCCGACCAACCATCTCCCGAATCTCATCTCTTCCTGTCCACCTGCACTGTCTCTAAGTTCCGACCCTCTCATCACTCAGCCAGATTTTAAAATCGGTTCTTGACCCATTTCCTTGATACCGCCCCCTCTGCGAATCTTCCCCCTGACCCGGGACAGTATCGAACACTGGTTCTTTGCCAATTTTGCACCCTGCTCCTCCTCCCCATTGCCAGAAGAGGCAAGTCTGAATCCTTGGAGCAGGCGTAGTCAGAAATAGTCAAGTCAGAAATAGTAATATGCCAAGAGTTATCATTCATCCATTCAAAAAATATTTAGTGAGGACCTTCTGTACCAGGCAGACCTACATACATTATCCCATTTAATCATCCCCCAAACCGAATCAGTGGTATAATTACATTCTTTCTATTGATAAGGAAACCGAGGCTCAGAGAGGTTGAGTAAGTCACCCAACATCACACAGCTAGTGAGCACAGAACTGGGGTCTGAATTCAGGGCCCCTCTGATTCCACACCTGTGCTTGTTGTACTGTATCTCTCCACCCCTCCTTCCCTTTCTTTCCGTTTTCCACTTGCTCAGAAGTTCATCCCAGGGCACAGCACATTCAAACACAGAACAGAACAAACTCCACTTATTCTTGAAAGGCCAAAGGCATGGCAACTTAATTGAAACAAGATAATCCAAACATTTACTTCTCTTAAGGTTTATAAATTCCATTTCACTGGCTTCTATTTTCACAAATGACTGTCGTGTCAACGTTATTTTATTTTTACAAAAGTTAGGAAAATATAAAGACAGGAAGTTTTAGAACAAAATAACTTACAACATATTTTCGTCCTTTCTTCTTGGTATTGTAAGGAAAGTGTAGAAGTTTCCAAAGAGAAACTTGGAAGCCACTTAATACCATTCTTCCAGGGACCCTGCCCCCGGGCTCAGACTCTTGATGACCCCAGGGACACTGACAGCCTGTCATTCTCTCCTTCAAAACCCCTCCTCACCTGCAACCCCAAGATCATTTCCTAGTGGGCCCTCCTTGCAAAATCACATGCAGAAATAAGGACAGAGAAGGCAGAGAACCCCTACATTTATTGGGGGCATGGTAGCAGCCACAGTGACCAAAGTCACTGGGACCAAAGTCAGCTCCGCTCCCCTCCTAGGAATAAGTTCCAATGTATATAAAATGTCACACTGTGGCATTTAAGCACTTCAGTCCCTTCAGTGACTGAGTAGTATTTCACCGTGTATATACACCGTGTCTCGTTTGTCCGGGCATCCATTAACGGACACTGGTCCCCACCGCCTTTTGAGTATTATGAATAGTGCAGGTGTGAACACACATGTATCCGTATTTGCTGGAATATCTGTTTTCAACTCTTTGGGGTGTATGCACCTCTTCCACGTTCAAGCACCCATATGACGACATTGGGCCCACCCAGAAGATGCAGGACAATCTCCCTTAATTCCACCTGTACATATGTAATGTAACACATTCACAGGCATTAGGGTGTGGACGTCTTGGGGGGATGGCATTCGCCTGCCTCCCACAAAACCAGTGTGATCACAGATTGGGAATAATGCAGAGGCTACAGGAAAGGACGCTGTGCTGCTGCTAGACCAGTGCTCCTTAAATTTGAGAAAAGTGTAAGATGCGTGTGAGGGGGGCCTGGGTGGCTCTGTGGGTTGGGCATCCAACTCTTGGTCTCAGCTCCGGTCATAATCTCAGGGTCGTGAGATGGAGCCCTCTGATTCTCCCTCCCCCTCTCCCTCTAACCCTCCCCCCACAAATAAAAAAATAAATCTTAAAAAAAAAAAGCATGTGAAAGAAAGCGCTCAGGGATGTGGTTACCGGCCCCCACCTTGAGAGACAACTCAATGAAAGGTTAACTGTCATTTTAACAATCACAGGCTCTGATGCGCTCAGTGACACAAATGTAAACCCAGACACCAAGATTGTAAGGCAACTTTTCAATCAATCCAGATCGTATTTTATACTAATTTTTAGATTATCATCAAATGAAAAAAGAAATTTTTAGAAATTTTCATAGAATTCACTTCAATACCAAGAACTTGGGGCCTCTGGCTATTAATAGGATCAGGCGCGAGAAATTCGTGGCTAATGCAGGCCTGCTTGTTCATTGCCACGCCGCAAAGCCCAGAACACTGTCTGGTGCATGAAAGTATTCAAGACGTAGTGCTGAATAAATAAGTAAGGTACATACAGTACGGGAAGCTGGGGGGCAGGTGTGTGGGTGAGGTTGGCAGACACCTGCTGGATCATGGTCAGGCTTATTTAGAGTATGTTCTGTACCATCCTTAAGAGCTGTCTGAGCATCCTTACCGACTATATGCCTCCCGCGGTGATTAGTGTTTATGGCTTTGTAGCACACTTCATCTCTGTTAACAGGGAGGAAGAAATGTGGCAAATCCCCACGAAGGGCCCGGGGCCATGTCGGGAAAAGGTGGGGAGGAAGGGGTGATGAGAGGGAAGAATGCAGCCACAGGGGTCCTCTCACTCCAGAACCCCTGTCCTAGGAGCGGCTGGAAGGCACTGCCTAGAAGATACACAAGAATGGGTGTCCAGTGAACCAGGATATCCAAAACAAAATCAAATTGCCCATGAGCACTGAAAATGTGGAGCGGATAACTCATAGCTCAGGACCCATTTGGTTATCATTTCTCATTGCCAAAGAGAGGAGGGAGGAGTTTGATGTTCTTGGTTGGGTGCAAATCCCTCAACCCCAAGTGAGCGGTTCCATTGGTATGTTCTAGCAGTGAAGGTCTCCTAGGAATTAATGAAGCACGAGAAGGCTGTGCGGTGGTCCCAGACAGCATTCCTAAGATTTCTAAGAAGGAACGCTATTTCAACCTCGAGATATAAATGCAGTACTTTTCACTTTATTCTTTTTAAACACAATTTGGCTCTGAAAGTCGAAAGGAAAGCTTACCTTTGCCAAAATGTCAGAATCAGGCAACAGAAAGTGCATTCAACAAGTAACTATTATTTCCTATTTTATATAAACTATTCTTTTTCCAAATTCCAAAATCTCCAAAAATCTTCAAAAATTAGGCTGTGCCAATCTATTTCAAAAGGACTGTCAATAGGAATAAAGATGTGGTTTTCTCATATGACACAATTTCATGAAATCTCTTAAAAACAACCTGGATTAATACATTCCAATTTTAAAATCTCAAGGAGAAATTCTTTGTAATTTGGTAGTTATAAAGAAAAAGAATGGCACTGTATTTCCAAGCTCTAAATGTTTAGAGAGAGCCTAAGAATTGTGCAAATCCCATTTTACAATTTAGCTGGAGTCATAAATCCTCTACCCTAGCCTCAGATCTGCCCCCACTGAACTGGCCATATCTCTTCTCCGGGACCCCAACTCCCCAGCTATAACAGGAGGAGAGGGACCAAGGGATTTTTTCTAACACGATTCTGTGAATTCTCTGCAAGTCTGAAGAACCCAAGTATAATCTATGATGTTGGAGGTGTATTTAATCTCAGAAATAAACAACGTCCCTCCCTTCCAAAATACACACTTTCTTTACAAAAAATAAATCTCTCCTAAGAAAGTATGGAAGACATTCTCTTTTATAGACCCTTCTAAAGTTATGGCACTAAGTGTTTCCACCTGTACCCAGCATGGACTCGGCCACTTAATCGAGATGTGATTGTCTGGCTCAGAGGTTAGCCAGAGTATAAGTTTTAAAGAAGTAGAGAGCTGAACCGTGTGGTTACAGGCAGAGATTTCCAGGCTCCAGAGAATCCAAGTCTATTGGGAGTGAATGTTCAGAAGGTCATAAGCTTTTAAGGACAAATACGTTGTGTCCTTATTAGAAAGATTTGCCAACACAAATAGTTATGACTTCTATGCTCCTGCTCAGCGCATTCTCCTACTTCTGTCTCCAAAATACTTCTGGAGTGTGTTGCTGGAAAATCCCTCGGTTATTGTCCTAGTTCACGGTCCCCTTTTTCTCTCTTTTTAAATTAATGTCCTTGCTTCCAGTTTCCCCCTTTCTAAATCATCCTCTGTGGAGCCAGAGTAATATTTCCAAAACAGAAATCTAATTATATCATTTCTCAGTTTAAAGACCTTCCAAGACCACCCCACAGATATCGGAGTGGAAATTTTCTGGCATGAATTTCAAAGACCTGAATAATATGGTCTACCTGCTTTGTATTCTAGCCTACAGTCACCAGATTTAGCAAATAAAAATACAAACGCCCAGTTAAATTTGAGTTCTGGATAAACAAGAAATAATGCTTTCAGCATAAGCATGTCTCACTCCACATGTGGGATATGCTGATACTAAAAAACGTTCAATGTCTGTCTGAAATTCAAATCTACCGAGCCTCCTATATTTTATCTGGCAAACTACTCTAGCTTTAATCTAATCATTATTTCCCAAACAAGGTCATTTGCCTGCCCTTGTGCAATTAGGCATGCTATTTCCACTACCTAAGGGCTACTTTCTCCTTGCAACTAGAGAACTCCTACTCATCCCTTAAAACCTAGCACATCTTTGAAGCTTCTCTGACTGCTAATGGCATCATGAAGCACTCTCTCTTCTGCCCTCTTCTATTTATTTCCCCTTCTATACTCAGCACTAGATTGGTGGTGCCAGGAGAGACGTTGCCCACCTTTTAACTCCCAGGCTCAGCACAAGACCCACACAGGTTCGGTGTTCAATAAAACGTACTAAATGAATGAAGAGTATACCACTATGTAAGTCATGGGGATGACTTCAAACACATTCTCCCATTTCCCTTCCCGGTGTAATTCTGAAAAGGAGAAATACAATAATTTTGAGTTATTTAAATCCTCTTTATCAAAAAATAAGAAAGGGTCACTAAACCACAAAGTAAACATCTCCTCCCTAGAAGTGCTTACGCCCTTCCTGCTCAGTCCCACAAAGGCTGCATCACCATTGAATGCCCCCACTGGTAGATAGGGTCGCAACATTCCCCGGTCCTCCACAGATCCTAATCACGTCAGCCCCCTTCCTACACATGAGTGTGAGATTGTATGTGTCCTGAGGGATTTGTCTCGATTTCCCAGAACGACTCACACCTGCTACCCCTCTCCCAGAAAGCCTTGCCAGCCTCTCCATGGTCCACGCACTCCTCCTTCAGTTGGCTCTGGCTGTATTTAAGATAGCAGGCCCATCTCTCCCGTCCCATGGTCCACACCCAGTGAGAAGATTCACTCGATTCATTTGCAGTTGTCCCCTGGAACCACGTTATGCCCTACTTTCCCCCTCTGTCTGATCTCCTCGTCTCCTGACGCAGCATCTCCTTATTATTCTGTTTAGATAGCATGCCTGCCTCAGGCTCCTAAAAGCAGTCTGCCATTTTATCCACCTGGACAATCCCTCTGGTTTGTTCACAGTATATTTTTGTTAAATGAATGAATGCATGCATGAATCTTGCTCATTCAAGAACCACTCATCGAGAAACTGAGGTGAACCAGCTCTGGGTCTATGGTGATGACTATAACAGAGTTCCTAACTATAAGGAACTTGAAATCTAAGATATGAACACCAAAGCAGTTGAACTCCCTTGGACATACATTCATCTTCAAAGAAGGAAACAACTAATTGGTGGAAGAAAGATCAAGCGTTTTATAAGAAAGAACATCCTGACTGCTTATGAATTTTCTCAAAATTTAAGTATTAGTTCTGAGTCTGAAATTTCAAACCCAATACAATTCCTCCCTTTGGTGAGTGTCTCTGTGGCCTCTCACAGGTAAGCAAAAGCAAAAGGGCAATGAAGGTTAGATGGTCAGTGATGAGTAAGAAATGCAAATACAGACAATCCCTGATGCAGAGGATTACCTTATTCTGTTAAAAAGTCTAGAAATGCTATCTCTCTGAACTAGGTCAAAGGAAATGATGAAAAATCTTTGTGCTCAGAATGTGGGGTGCTGAACTAGGAAAGTCATATATGTGGCATACTTATTTCTTGATGATAGTGACTAAGCAAGATAGGACCATACTTTATTTACTGGGTCTATTTATGTCCTTAGTTTTTCAAAGATACCAAGCAAAGGCTTTGCTCCATGTATAAAGAAAATATCTGCAAGGTTTATTTAACTCTGAAGAATTTCTGAAGCCAAGCATGAGAGGAATGATGAAAAGAGCCTATAATCATTGCACTCCTTCTGTAGCAAGAACTATGCTATCCCTTGACCCCATATAATCTCATTTAAATCTTAGCACTTCCCTGAAAACCAGCATTATTATCTTCCTTATTCAGATGACACTGAAACTCAGAGAACTTACTCCTTACTTAAAATCACTCAGCTAAGAAGGATCTCAGTGGAACTTGAACCAAACTGTCTTTCCAAAGCCTGTGTCCTTCCCATGCCACCACAGTAGCTCACTCAGAGCCCTCACCATCCACGTCATAATGGATGAAAATTACAATTGGACACTCAATCAGCAAACACTTTTGTAATATGTGGTGAGCACGTGGCCAGGGCACATGGCCATGCAAGAAAGTGTAATAACATTCTGAATAAGTATCCTAGAATCCCTCCATCAACAAGCCATGTGACCTGGGGCTGTCACTGTCCTAATCTGTGTAACAGCAATGACAATGGCCTCCCTACAATCTCAGAACTGGTGTGCACATTGAATAAACCACTGAGTGAGGAAACGTTCTTGTAAAGTGTCAAATGCTGTAGAAATTCAACATGCAAACTTGTTTATTCATTCGACAAGTCTTCAGGTAAA
The DNA here is from genome assembly GCA_028534135.1 of Potos flavus. Classification (NCBI taxonomy): domain Eukaryota; kingdom Metazoa; phylum Chordata; class Mammalia; order Carnivora; family Procyonidae; genus Potos; species Potos flavus. The sequence goes on along the minus strand of CM052885.1, from coordinate 6,766,528 downwards.
CAGAAACTTGAATAATTTCTGGAGGTTTTCTACAGCAGGAAGTGGAGTGGCAGCCCACAGGCGTTGTCAGGGCCCCTCTTAACAGCGAGGCTGCATGGCGCACAAAGGAAGCTGAGTCACCCCTGCTCAGCTAGGCGCCTGTGGTGCTGAGGCAGTCAATTGAGTCTTCCTGTGAGAAAGCGGAAACCCAAATCCTGCTGTCCCCACGGTCCCTCTTGAGAGCTAGCCCTTGTGGTTGGCCAAGGTTGGCCTCGGGACCCTGTGGTTCCCTTCTGTGGCTTGGCTGACAAAAACGGCCAGCGTGGTAGATGCCCTCCCAGCCCACATGCTTCTTAGGGTCTATGGTGAGGAGTCAGAGAGAGAGATAAGAACCAGAAATGCCAAGTGACTTTGGACCTCGGCCACTAATGAAGTCTCTCTGTCAGAACACGTGTCTGTCAAGCTCACTGTTCTGGTTTCTCTTTAGTTACCTGACATCGGAAACTTTCAGAACACTGTTTATGACAGGGGTGTCATAGGAGGTAGTGGAGTGCTAATTCTTGGGGGCAGGGGTTGGAAGGTCAATCTTCCACTTACTTTGAAATATGATGGATTCCCCATAGCCTTGAGGCCAGAGTGTTCTACGGAGAACTCTGAGCATTTCAGAGCCCTGCACAGGCAGCAGATGGCAGAAAGCCCAAGGAGTCACATGGAGAACAGAGGAGAATGTTCCATGACCTGATAATCTGTCTTGTCCACTCCTGCTTTCTGGCTCAAGCAAGAAGAGGATAGAAGATTCAAAGAAGGCATTGGCCATTTCAGAAGATGGTTTATTCAGATATCAACAGAAAGAGGTATAAAAACTGTCCTAGGGCTGCCTTCCAGTCCTCTGGCTGAAGGGCAGCAAGGTAGATGGAACATAAAGCCTGTGGAGTCAGATACCACCAGGGTTCAACCCCTAGTTCACCACTTACCAGTTGTGTGGCCTTGTGAAGACAATATAAACTCTCTGAGCTTCCATTATTTCTCTTACCCCAAAGAGATGACTTTCACCCGACCCCAGTGCAATGCCCCCAGTGGAACAGTCGTGAGAGCCAGAGATGATGTACCTAAGGGGAAGAGTCTGAGGTTCTCAACCAAAGGAAGCCATATTGTTATATCTACTGCTATAAAGGGCCCATGGGGCCAGGTGAACCCAGACTTGGTTTGAACAGATCCATCCAGATCACTAACGAGGCAGAGCCAATGCTTGAAGTCAGAGAGTGGAGCCTGGAAGGCAGGAACAGACTCTAGTCCTTTGGGCAGATGTCAGCGTTCTATTCAGCAGGCTGGACTCAGAAGTTATAATCCTGGCAGGATTAGAGACAGAATATCAGTAACAGAGCCTCGGAAGGTGGGGCTGAGCCTTCGGTTGAAGACTATCTTCCCATAGCCTTCCCTGCTCAGGCGAAGACCTCAGGAAGCCCCCAGCCTTGCCCATGTCCATTGCAGCCTTCTGCAATGCCATCCATCTTGTTAATCTCATGCACACTCTAGCTCCTCAGCCTGGTGTTATGAGTTGAATGGCGTGCCCCTAAAATATGTCGAAGTCCTAACACCCAGGACCTCAGAATGTAACCTTATTTGGAAAGAAGGTCTTTGCAGATTTAACCGGGTTAAGATGAGGTCATTCAGGGTGGACCTAGTCTAAATGATGTCCTTACAATAAAAAGAAATGCGGACATAGGGACAGACATGCAGAGGGAAGGTGATGTGAAGACACAGGGAGAAAGCCACGTGAAAGCAATGGCTGGGGCGATGCGTCTGTAAGACAAGGAACACTGAAGATTGCTGGCAAATTGTCAGAGGCTAGAAAGAAGCAAGGAAGGATTCTACCTAGAGTCTCAGAGGGGCCGTGGCCCTGCCAACACTTTGACTTTGGACTTCCCGCCTCCAGAAATGAGACAATAAAATTACACTCTTCTAAGCCACCCAGTGTATGGTCCTTGGTTACAGCAGCCCTTGGAAATGAATATACCTGAGAATGTGGCTCATTTCAGTTCAAGGTATAGTCACTGAGCTCAGTGTAGTGGGAACAAAACAGATAACTGGATAATTACCACTCTTTATGAGGAGTGAGATGACAGTGTATTTTTAGAAGATATTCAAGTAATGACGAGGGAGAGGTCTTCAAGAAAGACTTCTCTGAGGGCAATGGCTCAAGTCTTACTCATCAAGTAAAATGTAAATAATTTGGATTCTACAAATTCTAAATATAATCATCTTCAAGGCCAAAAGTGTCTTTTCATGATTATAAAGAAAGGATGTGTTCAGCCAATGAAGGATGTGAATAGAATTAAAAGAAATAGAAGCTAAAACTGTAAAATGATTTGAGAAAAATAGTTCAAAGAAGTCTGGTCCCTGTTGAATTAAGATGACTCATCTGCTTTTTACAGCATGAACGATCACTACGGCTGGGAATTCAGAATTGTTATATACCTTTAAAAAAATCCTGTAGGGGCGCCTGGGTGGCTCAGTTGGTTAAGCGGCTGCCTTCGGCTCGGGTCATGATCCCGGGGTCCTGGGATGGAGTCCCACATCGGGCTCCTTGCTCGGCAGGGAGCCTGCTTCTCCCTCTGCCTCTGCCTGCCTCTCCGCCTACTTGTGATCTCTCTCTCACTCTCTCTCTGACAAATAATTAAATAAAATCTTTAAAAAAAAATAAAAATAAAATAAAATAAAAAATAAAAAAAATCCTGTAATTAGTTCATTGTACTGATTCAGAGTGGCATTCCACCATTGCGGAGGGTTGGCTGAATTGTCTGTGCTTGAGGCTCCCGGGAGAATTTCACTAGAGGCTGTATCTCAACCCTGTGCACTCAAGTCTGTGCTACCAGAGACCCCCCCACCCCGCCAGCCCAGCACACTGTGACTGTCACTGTCACATGCCATGGGATCTTCGGGAAAGGGATTGGCCTTTTCCCATCTCTGTCTGTATCCCTGTAGCCCAACCAGAACCTTTCATGGGGGATTAGCAAAAGGCCACTGTCCTAGACTGATCCAAATCACAGTTTCTTGCCAGAATCTGTGAATCCTTGGTATTTTGAGGCCATGGACGCAGATTTGACATGCTTGCATCTAGATAGTGGTGCAGGCATGCTCATAGCATGATTACCTGATTTCAGATACTTATCAAGGTTATTTTCAATAAGCACCATTCAGTTGCCTGTTTTGCATTGGTACCGGTGGGACTAGGGATTATGGATGGAAAGCCATGCTTTCTGCCTTCAGTTAGGCATATTTCTATACCTTATCAGATAACAGAATATCTAGTCAAAAAAAAAAAAAAATCTTGGAGATAAAGCAGATTCCATCTCCTTCCACGTTACAGGAAGAAAAATTGAAGCCAAGAGAACTCAGGAGCCAGACCTATCGACCTCCAGCTCTTCCTAGATTTTGGGACATTACCTACTTTCCCTGAGCCTCACTAACTTTATCTGCAAAAGGAAAATAACCACCAGCCAGCAGAATTTCAGATGACTGAATGGGGTGGCACATGAAAACGCTAAGCTCAGAACCTTGTGTATAGTGAAACTTCAGCAAATCTCAGCTCATGCTGCTGTAATCAAAGCCACACAGCTTCTTAGTGGCAGAGCTGGGACGATGAACAAAGTTTCTTGAGTCACTACTCTGAAACGTATTTTGCTTTTGATGCAAAGTTTTGTAATAATAACAAAATAATTCCATTATACTTTTGGAATACGCGGCGTTCTTTTTATACATATTATAATGTTTAATTTCAAAAACAAGCCATCAAGGAGCTACTGCATTCCTTTTTCAATACGAAAACTGAGGCAGAGAAATATAAAGAGTTGAGTAAGAGCACACAGCCAGTGAAGGATGCAGACCTAGGGCCTGGGCGTCCCTGGAAGACACCTCATCTTTCTCAAGACTTTTGTCACCCCCATACTGATTTGTGTGTAGAGCCCCCAAATTCTCTGTATGGCCTGGACTTCTTTTCATAGGACCAAGCTAAATTCTTAGCTTGTCTCCAACAAAAGTTTTACCTAATTAAATGTCCTTTTTCTAATGATCCTTTAAATCTAGTCTTCCATTTTATTTATTTATTTTTAATTGAGCATAGTTGACACACCATGTTGCATTAGTTTCCGGTGTAAGCATGGTGATTCAACCTCAAAAAATTTAAAGTAAAAATAACAGAGGAACTAATGATTCCACTATTATTCCACAATAATTCCAATACCATTTACCCAAAGAAGATGAAAACCCTAATTTGAAAAGATACGTGCACCTCTATGTTTATTGCAACATTACTCACAACAGCCAAGATATGGACGCAGCCCGAGTGTCCATCAACTGATGAATGGATAAAGATCTGGGGTATATACACGATGGAATATTACTCAGCCATAAAAAGGGGTGAAATCTTGCCACTTACCACAACATGGATCAAACTAGAGGATATTATGCTGAGTCTACCCTCCCATTTTAAAGGAGCAGGTGGGAATTTGAGGTTTGTTATAGCTCCACAGTTCACCAAGATCAACTTCCACTTAGTTCGGTTTTGTATCATTTCCTACGTATTCCCCCAAAATGATGTACGCATGTTTTTGGCCTGCCAGATCAGCCTCGTGCCTTTCCTGGACAGTCAGGAAAGCAGATCACTTGAGAATATTGCTATCAACTGTTTCCTATTCAGTAAACCTGGGGTCAGGCCTGAGATTCCAGGGACCACACTTTGAGCAGCTTAGGTCATAGATTTCCAATCCCTGACTCCCCTGAAACCAGCCATTTGGGGTCCACCAGCCATTTGGTGCAGCTCCATTGAGCATAGTGGCCTTTTGGCCGGATCACCTGCAGGCTCAGCTAGAAGCTGCCTAAGACAGAAATCCGGCCTCACCTTCTGATACGATGGCTCTGCACCCTGCAGGCTCCTTGGGGACAGGGTCTGTGTCAGACTCAGCCTACTGGACCAGAGCATCTAGAACAGCACCTCACACGAAGCACATGATCAATAACCACTTGCTAAAGAAATGGATAGATTTCCCCTACACTGCCTGGCGTATAGCAAGTGCTCCCTAAAAATGTTTATTCAATTAAATTCCTTGTGTCTAGGATATTAAGACAAATGTCTGTACTACAATTAGTTGTTTCGATGTATTTATTCACTCATTCATCAGTATTTAGAAATTACTCTATACCAGGCACTGGGAACAACATATCAGACATAATGGCCCTGCTTTCTTGTAACTTACATTCTAACAATAATGCTCAACTTCATTGAGCATTTAGTGTGTGCCTGGTGTTATTCTTAGTGCCTGATGTGCATTAACAAATTCAACAACTTAGGGAGACTGTTATTATCCCAATTTTATAGCTGAGAAAGAGAAGGCTTTGGGGGCTTACGCAAGTTGTCCAGGACCATACAGTTAGTCAGGGAGGCACCGGAATTCAATGCCAAGCAGTCTGGATTCAGGTATCTACCCAGCTTTAAAAGACAAACAAATAAGCAAATAAATAAACAAGAAAATCCAAGATAGGGAGAGGTAGGAAACCAGGAGCTGCTGTGATAAAAAAACAGGAGGAATGGAAACTCCACAAGTGAGGCTGATCAAGGTGAAAACAATGAATAAGCACCCCCTTCTCTGTACCCCGCCCTGCCCTTCCCCAACCCCCTCTCTCCCCCTGGGTGGTTCACCGCAGTGACGTGTGCAGGAAAAAAATAAGTAAATAAAAGAATATTGGGGCCAAAAAGAGGTTTCTTGAATATCTTCCTTGCCTAAGGAAGACAATAAAACCCATCATTTATCCATTCTGCCAAGTATCTATGGAGGCCTACTCTGTGCCCAGCGCCATTCCAGGTACTGTGGCAGGTATAGGATAAGCAGTCAAAAATCACTGCCTTGTAGAGCTTGTTATCTAGCAAGGGGAGAGAGACAGTCAACTAACAAATCAGATAAATAAACACATGAGGACTAGGTGTAAAGTGCTCTACAACATAATAATAATAGTAACAATAACAATAATGATACAGGGAAAGGAAATAGGCAATGTCTGAGCCGGAGAAGTGTCTAATCAACGCTTGCATTGGCTCCCTTGGATGTCTCAATATTTTCTTGTATTATGAGATACCTTCCCAACCACTGTAACGTTTGCTCAACCAACCATATCCAGTACTTATTTAGCGTTGTGCACTGCTCCCTTCCCGTGACCGTCTCCTTTCAACAAGAGATGCTTCTCCCTCCTCCCTCCTCCCCACCCCAAGAGTGTTATCAATCTGCCACCCTCCTTCCTAGGCTCACTGAAGAGAAAGAGGAAAGGATCTTATTTTCATTAAGCATTGATCCAGGAAATATTTAATGAGCTTCTAATGACCCTAAATAGCATGCGTCTTGCATTTATTGTTTATTAAATAATTCCACAACCGTGATCTCCCATGGCTGTCCAACAGTCCCACAATAAAGGTAGAGCAGAAACCATCTCATTCATCCTGTTTGTATTACACCCCTTCTGAATAGGATTTGGGGACATTCATAAAAAAAAAAATAATGACCAGTAGGATTATTACAACCATTTCATAAATGAGAAACACAGTCTAAGAAATCCTGTGGGACTTAGCCGACACCACCCAATAAACAATAAAGCTGGAATCGAAACCCAGGTTTTCCAACCCCCAAGCTCACACCTTTCCCTCGACCACACACAACTTACCAAATACAGCCCTTGGTGCCCAATACACAATAATGAAGTATAGGTGGTTTTGCTCTCAGTAAACTTCAGCAGAGACTATAACCCGAGACAACAGCAGCTATAAAAGGATGCAAGGACAGACATGATGTTTTGGGAGGGATGCATACAAGTTCAGAGGAGCACAAGCTCATAGGTAACTTTGGCTGAGAAAGTCATAAAGAAAAGCCTGGTTCAGGACACGGACTACTCGAAAGGATAGGCCAGAAAAAGCATTTCAGGTTGAAGGAATATTAATTGGCCCAAGTGTTAAAAAAAAACACTGGGCATAGCTGCCAAAAATACCATCACAGCGTTCCCTCCTCCCTCCCTTATTTCCATAAACTACTTGGCTTTGCCAACTACGTAAGCCAGAAATATCTCAGGGAATGTTCTGGTTGTCTTTCAGAGCTGGCCCAGAACAAGCTTCCAGGTACGGAAAGTGCGATGGGAAGATATGACCATTCACTGAGCACCTACTTTATGCCAGAAACTTTTAAGTGCTATAAAATTGTTGTAGCATTTCATCTCCATGATAGCCCTGCGAGGTAAGGACTTTTTCCCTTTCTACGGATAAAGAAGCTGAATCTCAGAGACTAGTTGGCCTGCCCATAGGCAAACAAATGACAAGCAGGGAAACTGTGGTTTGAACCCAGAACCATCCGAAGCCAAAGACAGGTGTCCATCGATGACTCTCCACTTTGAACCACACCGCCCGGCGAGGAAGCAAGAAGTGTCTGTTCTGTGAACAATTGTGAGGCGTGAGCAAATGATTCAGCACCTGGTAGCATCAGAAAGCCAAGAAGATCAGAAGCAGATTTGAGAACCTGGGTCACTGAGAGGAGAAAACAGGAAGTTGCCATTCAATGGGTATAAAGCGTCAGTTACCAAGATGAGTAAGTTCTAGAAGCATAACAATACTCTATCGGGCACTTAAAAAATTTAAGCGGGTGAATCTCATGTTAAGTGCTCTTACCACAATAAAAAAGAAAAGCTAACTAAGTCACAAAGTCATTACAAATCAAGAAAAATCTACAGTTGATTGTATCCAAGCATAAATCCTTCCATCATAATTCTTCCTGCAGGATTTTTCCACATGGTATAAATGTTTATTTGATCACTACATTTTCCAGGAAGCCTTCTAAGATATCATGGGTCCTGTTTATGTTTGCCTCTATCAGACCACACAAAAGCAATTATGATGGTGCATTGATTCATAAACATGAGTGTGGACACCATTAAATATTTACATAAACACATTGATTACTTATATTTATAAGCCGGCGAAGAAACACTAGGCTGCTCTTTCGCACCATGTCGGAAAAAAAATAAGGTTCTTTGCAAATACAGTAATCAGCTCATATTCACTACTCATTAGACTGACTCTTGAAATAATCTTCAGTTTGTTTGCAGAGACGATTCACATCTGCACCAACACATCTGTGGCGGAGGCAGAGTGCGAGTGTGGTGGGAGGTGGGCTCTGGGCTGCAGATGCAGAGAGGTTGCTAGCATTTGGGGGACTCGGGCAGTACCCCACGGCACCAACTCCACACCCAGCAGCAGCAGCAGCAGCAGCAAAATTAAATGATTTCCCAGGACAAGAGTAAGGTGCTATCCCTGGAGGGTTTTACGTGTTCTAGGACCCTGGAACAGAAACTGACAAAAGATATGAAACAAGTTGTTTCCCCACCTTTTATCCCCAGGTTATTGGGTTTGGATGCTGATGGCAGAATGCATTCAAAACTATCAAAGGCCTGAAAGGTAATTAGTCTGTGAATTCCATATGACCAGGTATCCACAGCTTTTAATTGCTATTTGCAAGTATCCGGCTTTGAAACAGACAGAAACAGTTGTTAACTGTTGGTTTCCTGGTGTCAGTCCAGAAGCTCGGGATTCACAAAACATCCCTGTGAGGGAGCAGACGGAACACAGAGGGATGACGCTCAGAATTGCGGGTGGGTTAGGATCAGTGGCAAGGTGTGGGATCAATCCACAAACTGCCTGTGTTTCTTTGATTCCAACACTACAGAGAAAGGGTTTGCAACTTTTGTGTAACCCTCTCTCCTCCCCATCTCATCCCACTCACCCAAAACAGCTTAACAGGAGAAAAGAAAAATATCTGGATGGCAATCCTAATGTGAAACACCACATTTATCTGGAAACAGGAATGGGAATGATCTGACTTTTCTGCCACAGTTGACGTTTGTCAGTTGTCGAAGTGGAGTGTGTGTGTGTGTGTGTGTGTGTGTGTGTGTGTGTGTGTGTGTACCCTTATGTCCGTAGGACAGATTTTTTTCCCCTGGTCTCTGTACCTTAAGGAAGCTAGCTGAAACATGGCCTTTGCTGACACCAGCAGGCCAGGGAGGCCGAGGTGGGCACACAGGCCCCATCACGGTTCCTGTAGGTACGGATTTCAGCGGTTGCAGCCCTGTGATCATAAAGCCGAGGTGTCAGGGCCTTCTAGAACAGAAGCCAGGAGGTTTTGCTCTGGTCTGTCACCACACACCGTAGGACCAGCACTGGCATAAACGACAATTAGAAGGGACTGTGAGGGTGGCTTTAGGCAGACCCATCCCACAGCCAGGAAATCCCTCGAAGGGGCTGTCTAGTGAGTGGAAAGTCGTTGGTGTCACTCTTGCCCATGAAAAATATGCAGGCATGACATTAGCACGCCTTCCCCCCCAGAACCTACACTATCTCTACACATCCTATACTGGGTGCTGGCCCCTGCGAGCTAAGTCACTCACCACCCTTGTTCTCAGCGAGCAACAGAGTCCGGGCGAGGAGAAAGGCGGGCCAATACATCAATGAGTACAGTCTTCTGGAAACTCGGCCTAAATCTGTGTGGGATGCAGAGGACATGGAAAGGAGAAGCAATAGATACTCCCTGGGGCATTTGGTGAGACCTCTCAAGGCCAGCGGAGAGAGGGGGTGGCCTGAGCAACACTACCAGGGTGTGAGAGGTACAGTGCTGGGGAGAAGCTCAAAGGCCGACCTTCCTTCTCCCCCCACCCACCTGCTCCCCTGCCCGCCTGCTCCCTGGGACAGTCCACACTCCCCTCAGACTCCATGTCCCCGCAATGACCAGCTTCTCCCCCTCTTTCTCTGGCTCCACCGGCCACCCAAGCCAGAAACCTGGAAGTCCTTTCAGACTCCCCGTCCTGTCCTCGCCCCTCACACCCAAGCAGCTACCAACTCCCGCTGACTTTTCCACTCCATGCTTCTCACGTCAGTCTTTCCTTTAATTCCTACTACCCACCACCGTGGTGACCGGAAGTCCCAGAACCTCAAGGAAAGAAGAGAAGAAGTCAATTTCCCAAAAGACAAGATGCCGTTGTTACCATAAGAAGAAGGGATTCTAGAAACCTGGCATCAGCAGATGTCCATGGCACTAATAATAAAGCACCAAGTTTTAAAATGTTACTTTTTTCATAAATTAGAGCATATTAAAGGTTATCCTTAACGCATCGCTCTCGCGCAGATACTAATTTTGTTCTAAAGTGAGACAGAAGTGGAATTAGAGCCATTTACTTGGGACTTGGGATGGGCCCCGGGAAAGGTCCCCCGTCAATGCCCATGAAGCCCTAGGTCTTTGGGGCACTGTGCTGGGCACGGGACACTATGTGAGGGGTAAGACAGCGGCAGGGCACCCGCCTGGGGCCACTGCGCAAGCAGGAGTGGAAAGGGCTAGACCTGGGTGGGGACGCCCCTCCAGGCACCAAGACCTCAAATCATTCAGAAATGAGATCTTCTCACTCCGTTCTGAAAAACTGCTATGGGATTCTGCTTTTACCTCTGCCGATTTCCAGATCCAGAGGAGAACTTTTGCTCAGCGAAATTGCTTATCTGAGCCTGCCAGTCTATCACTTTCACACACCTATATTACCGACTCCCTCAAGCTCTCACCACGGCTGCTGGGATTTTCAGGTTCTGCTTGGGGACTCTGGGAATTGGGGTGTGTGTGTGTGTGTGTGTGTGTGTGTGTGTGTGTGTGTTTCTTCTTGATCTTGATGGGGGAAAAAAATTAAATAAATAAATTAGTGGCCTTGCAACTGCTGTTGTTTTGAAATGTTTCGGTTTTATTTTGAGACTTGTATTTTATGAGTATCTGTTTCTACATTTGGAGGCTCATGCAATATGCATGGTTTCTTTATGAGATGTGATATGCATTTGTGGAGACGGGATTGTCTGCCAGACTTTGTTGAGAAAATACATTTCAGTTACACCTGACCGGAAAACCATCTGCCTCTGCCTCCCGGACACATGGCCAGTACCAAGATCGGCATGAGAAGCTCCGACTACTGCTTAAGTCTCTCTCAGCTAGAACACGTCCCAGGGGAGAAAGAGCAGATTCATGGCACTTGAGGAATAGTTCTCATTTGAAATAAATATTTATTTTAAGGATTTTCTTTCCTGGGGAAGTGAAAAAGCAACAAAATGTTTAAGAGATAGAAAATGTATCACTTCCATGGGCATGAAGGGCACGTGGTAGAATGAGCCCTGGGTGTTGTATGCAACTGATGAATCACTAAACTCTACCTCTGAAACTAATAACACAGCGTACGTTAATTAATTGAATTTAAATAAAAATAAAAAAAGAAAAGGAAAGGAAAGGTATCAGTTCCTGTCTGGGAGGTCATCTTCTCTCTATCACACAAGGTATAAACACAGGAGCAGAAGTATGAGGACCCACCCAGCCTAAAATAGGACCAAAACTTTGTGAAATTTATTGTGTTGTTGCCTCTCACTTCATATTCTTGTGGCCTGACTGCATCCTCGAAAAGTAGCAACTATACCATTACTAATTATTAACACTGCATTTGCACCTTCGCTACTTAGCTTAGGACCTGGGACACACAGCAGGTGCTTAATAAATGTCTCTCAAATGCCTGAATAAATACTAGGAAGAGGAGGCGTTTGGTTACTAACTCATCTGCAGATTAATACTCAGAGTCTCTAGGCTCAGCTGTGAAGTATGTAGATGATGGGCCCTGGGAGAATCTCTCCCTGGAGTAAGTGGGTCCACCAACCCTGATGGATCCCAGTGCTCCAGCCAAAACCGTAGCCATAGCTGCTGTGTGTCAAGCCGGCACTGGAGTAACATTTTCCTCTCAAGCTTTTGGAGTCACTCAATGCCAGGGACTGCGAGCTTGGCAGGAAGCTAGAGGCTGCTTCTCGATTTGTATGAGATGCTGATTGAAGATCCTAGTGGAAAACATACTTTGTGCATGCAGAGCACACCCATACAGCTGTAACGGCAGGAGCTCATTTTGCTGCAGTGAGCTCACTCCTCCATCCTCTGCAGGCCAGGTCGGCAGGGAAGCCAAGCTCTGAGCAGTGGAAACCCTGGCGGGGGGGCGGGGGGGGTGCTCATCTTTTCATGCATGCAAACGAGAAGAGAAAGCAAAGTCCCCTCGTCTCCTTTTGTCCTACTTCTCTCTCCCCATTCCCTCTCTACCCCTCTCTCCTTTTGAAGTCCTTGCTGAATGCAACCTTCTAGATGCCAAAACCCTAAGAGGGTCATGACAGGAGAAATGGCACCTCCCGTTTCATGGGGACCAAGAAGGGCAAGATGACTTCTTTACATTGACCCCAACCCACATAATGATACTACAAAGGTAGGTTTTATTATACCCATTCCACATGAAGGACTTGAGTTGGGAGAGATTAGTGAATAGTGGAACTAGAGTTTGGAATCAATTTTATGTGGCTCCAAAGACCAACCTTCCCTAAACTCCATTACTTTCAATGAGGAGAAATGAAAGGCCAGAGATCCCATACTTTGCCATAAAGGACTAGACAGACGTCCAGTTTCAAAGCACTTGGAGAAGTTCTTAAGCAATGTCAGGGCTTGGTACTCCCTCCCTTTCAGTTTCCCACCCAACAATCCACTCACCTGATAGTGCCAAATAAACATTGTGCCATCCTCCCTTACAGGTCCCTTGTTCACCTCCTGTCTCCTGGAATTCCCTCTCCCACCTGTGGATTAGAGCAAATACCTCAAGCAAAAAAAGCAAAGAATATTAGGTCAAACCCCGCCCAGGCACTTACAGTCTGTATAGCCTTGGGAAAATTATATCACTTCTGCAATCCTCAGATTTCTTTTCTGTTAACCAAGAACTAAGTGATGCTACTACCTTCCAGAGCTTCCGCGTGAATTATGTGACCTTCCACCCTACGACCTTCAGATCTGAGGACAACGCCCTCTAAGCCTAACTGATCAGTTCCTGAGAAGATCCTGAAGAAGACAACTGGCTTTCACTAAGAAAGCTCTTTGGCATTTATTCTTTCCCTCAAGCCACACACCATATCTTTCCCCCCAGTGCTTTCCTGTGTGCCCTGTTCTTTTGAGTAAAATTTGGTCCAAGGCCTAGTTTGTCTACAGAGCCCTGAAGGGAGTGAGCTTCTCCAAGGCGCTGAGTCCCTGGAACCCCAAGGTTTACACAAGCCTGTGTTATAACATCAATCCAGACTAGCAGGGTCTGCCCTCATGCCCCAGGCCCACCAAAGACTGAGGGCAGCCTGAGTCAAGTCCAACCTGACCACATCCTTCAATCCCTCAGACGCAGCAGGGGGAAGTTAACCCTGAACTTCAGAGCAGGCACTAAAGCCTGCCCTGTTCTCCTAGAGTAGCTCCCTGTTCCCACTGCTGACAATGAAAGAACTTGAACTTTGAGGTCAGGAATACCTGAGCTAAAATCCTGGCTCTGCGCTCCCTTCTAGTTATACAATCTCGGGTGAATAATTTATTATCACTGGTTTTATGGTTTTAATGATTGACTTTTATGCATTGGTAAAACAGCTGGCCCACAGCTAGTACTCAAATATGATTTGTTTTTATCACGTTCCCTCATCTTTCCCATAAGATTATTGCACAAAGTTCAGAATTCTTTATAGCTGAACTCATCCTAGTTAAGACAGTGGATAAGGAACATCATTTGCAGGTGTCTGGATGGAATAGGAGCTCCATACACATCAATTGTTACTACAACGGCATATTACAATCGCTATCATCATCTCCGTCATTTGTCTACTATTTGTGGAGCTTCTTCTGTGTATTAAAATCTATACTAGGCACTGAAAAAACATTCTTTCTAATCACGGTAACCTACAAGGTAGACATTATTATTTCTTTTTCTGCAGACAGGAAAACTGTGACTCAAGAGGCAAAGTAAGCAACTCAGAGCCACACAGCTAGTAAGTGACCAAATCAGGATGGTCCCATCATATCTAACTAACTGTAATTCTCCCCTAAGACTTGGGTGAAAAAGAAACGGGAAAGAGAAGCAGACGATGTGATCGCTGGCCTCTCATGAGGTTGCTTAGAGATGGGTCAAGTGTACCCAGCAAGACGCAGCGCTGCAATATTGTGAAGAATTAAGAGCTGGTTCCATGCTGGAGAGACTGGGAAGCATAAGGGCAACGTGGGTGAGTGGAGAACAAGGGGGAGCTGTCAGGGGCCCTGGCAGGAGGGGACAAGGTCGGGGCAGGAATGCTGCGGAGTGGCACGGGATCTTTACTAAGTGTCTACTGTGTTCCTGCCCAGTGCTGGGCAGCAGGCATACATTTAATCCTGACAGAGTGATCAGGTAGGTAATTTTTATCCCATTTTGCGAGGGAGGAAGAATAATCATATAAATATTCAATAGGGAAATAGACGTAGCAGTAGGCAGGGCGTGCCCAGGAATGGTTCTACTTCTGTACATCACCTGGAAGTCTGTCTTTACAAGGACTCGTGGAGGAGAAATGACCAGGTCACCCTCAGCCTAAGTGCATGATATATTTTCAAGATTCTGTTTTGTTCTCATTGCCTTAGAGGTAGGTTTCACATGTAGAGCAAAGGTGCTCATTCTTTCTTGATGCAATACGGTGGATGTTTATGTGAATTCAATCATTTCCTCAACCAAACCACCTCGGTGGAGCCCCTACTGTGTGGCTTCTGTCATAGACGTTGGGACACAAAGATCAATCACTCCAGAGACCTTGCCTTCAAAATTGCTCTCACGTGGCTCCTGAATTCACGTTACACGCTGTACTATTGCCAAATAAATGTAATGAAGAACGCCGAGAATTATAATTGTAACATGGAGTAAATTCAGCTAAACTATACTTCATTGTCTACTTTCCTTGGTTGTCCAATCTATAACCCACTGACCAGCTATAAATACTTACAATTATTTTCTTTCATCTTCAAAACCACTAATTAGAGTAATTACTGCAAAGTATAATGAACATGAATCGAGCAGGCATGAAGGAAATCATACCCTCTTTCCCCACTTTGGCTTCCCTTAGTCTTCTCTGGTTGGTTTCCCAGGCTAGACCCACCCAGTTTGCTACAAGGTTCAAATTATCTGACTAGACCACACCCTCCTGTGCTGTGTGACATTAGTCGGGGGCGAATGTCAAAGTAGAAGGACATTCCATAGCTTCCATCGGGCCAGGCAGATCTCCGACATTCCCGTCCCCTTCTCGGCTGGGCATTCTCCTCGTCTAGGTCCTTTACGTGGCCAGTATCCAGGCCCGAAGACGCCAGTGCTTGCTGTCTTGTCATGAGAGTCCCATTAGCATGAATATTTATTTTTTAAAGATGTTGCCTCTGGCACACAAAGAGAAATGTAGTAAAAATGCTTGGCCTGAAGACAAGGTCCAGTTCTTGCTCACTGTGGATCTCAGGGAAGTACCTTCCCCTGCAAAGCCCGGGCTTCCTCCGTGGTACAGGTGAGCACCAGGACCCGCCCTGGAGGATGAGAGGAATGTGGACATGAGGGTGAGCCTCTTCGGTGGGACATGACCGTGCTGTAGGGCTCGGATGATGTTGTGAATAGGGAAGAAGTGGTGGAGCCCATCGAGAAGAAACATATCCCATGGTGGATACTCTGGGGTCAAGGTCATTGGTGCGTTGCTGTTGGTGGTCCTGTTGCTTTGGGTCAGTTTACTCTCGCAGGAAGTCAACTTGCCTTCTCAATTGTCTTCCACTCGGGCCCTGTGGGTCTCCCCAGGTCTGCTCACGGCAGGCTCGCAGCATCTCACACCTCTTCCTCACCCTTGGACTCCCCCTACCCCATGTGTGACTCATTTGGGAACCAGCTGTCCCTGCCCCCCGGCCAGCCTCCTTGGAGCAGGGCTGTGTCCTTCCTCTCTCAGCCACTGTCAGCACAGCAATAGGGCAGGGAAGCTGCCAACTCAGAAGCAAATATACCACGAAGGTAAGAAAGCTTACACGGGCCCCTTCCAGAGCCCGGAACCTCATTTGTAATCATAATTTGGTATTCCGTTATAGACTGAATTATGCCCTCCACCCAAATTCACCCCCGGTGCCTCAGAATGGGTTTGTATTTGGGGACAAGGTCTTTAAAGAGGAAAGTAAGTTAAAATGAGGTCACTAACATGGGCGCTAATCCAGCGGGACTGGGGTTCTGATAAGAAGGGTTTGGGACACGCATGCGCGCGCACATACACACGCATACACACACACACCCATAAGACCATGTGAAGGGAAGGCGGCCACCTACAAGCCAAGCGGAGAGGCCTCAGAGGAAACCAGCCCTGCCGACACCCTGATCTCTAACTTCCAGCCTCCAGAACTGCGAGGAAGCAAACTCTTGCTGAAGGCACCCAGCCTGTGGTACGTTGCTTTAGCAACTCTAGCAGATTCTTTTTCAAACAGTCCCCCTGAAGGTAAAAGCATCAAGCCTCCCAACCTTGCCCTGCCTCAGCCACAGTGTAAACTTTCATGACTAGTCAGCGCATCACCGGGATGGGCTTGGGGAGGGCGACGGCCCGAGAGAGCGGTGCTGCTGGCCTGAGACCAGGGGCTCCCCAGAGGAAGGGAGGAGAGCTTCTGAGACAAAGGGCCAAGTGTCAGCTCGGCAAGGTTCCCATCACGGTGAACTGTGCTCTTGAGCCTTGTAACGCTCACTTCCCCTGTCAGCCTCTGGCCAATGTAATCAACGTGGATGAGCTAGCACCTGCTGCTGCTCTCTTTCTCTGAGCCTCTGGAAGGGAAGGACAAGTACGGCCAGAAATGAGCTCACCCCAAAGGGGCCACTCCAGAAAAGCAAAGTAACTTCTGGAAGACTATCTAAAATGCCCAGCTCACAGGGCACAGGACTACCAAGAAAATTCTGGTTTAGGGAAATGATAGGTCTGCTGGCTTCTCAAGCTATCTTATCACCGTGAGATGAGAGAGAAGCAGATGGCGGTACCTACCCAAGAACTTGAAAAGGGAAAGCAGTGGGTAGAGGTTAAAAACATGCATTATTCATTTCTCAGGAGGGAAAGTATATTTTCAGATAGAATGACAGTTAACATCGGACGGCACAGTGTGATGTTCATAACGACCTGACAAAGTAATGATCTTCTAATTAAGCAGGTGAGAAAGCTGAGACCAGAGTTCGTCCAGACAGAGGTGCCGGGAACCTTGACCCTTTGAATGCAGACTCCTTTACTTGTCATCACAGTAACACATTTGTACCCATGGTTGTAAACTACCTGTGCTTACTATTTTTAAGGACAACAACGTAAAATGATTGTTTCATTAAAAGCATTTCTAGAGGTCTCTATTTCCTGATATTCGGACTAAGCTGACTCCTTTTGCCCACCCCCAGAACTGGGATATTCCTGGAAGGAGACTGTGTTTGTTCTCCTCTGTGCCCCATACCCATACACTACCTGGCCCTCCAAAGGTGCCCTAAATATTTACTGAGTCACTTCTCGGTGCCTGAGGCTTCCCCGATCCGGGCCTGCCTCCCAGGTTGGCCCCCTCATCCTCACTGCTCCTGGAAGTCCACGGCCTTCCCAGACCCGGGGTCTGGCTTGGCGCCCCCCACCCCCACCCGCAGCGTCTGACCCCACCGTGCCGGGGATGCCTTCTCCCAGCCTTACTTGTACAGCATCTGAGCAACCTGATCTTGTCCCTTCCTCTCTTCTACGAGCCCTTGGTGGCTCTGAGATCTCTTTCGTGACTAAACTGACCACCTATCTTTGGTACTCGCAAAGAGGTCATGCCACTTTCTAATAAGAATAAAAATAACTGACACTTACTGAGCTCGTACTATGAGACAAGTATTTTAAGAAAGTGCTTCGTATCCATAATCTCAGTGAATCCCCACTATGGCCACGGTATTGTAAATGGAACATATTATGGCCCTGGGTTAAGGACTATAATCCTCATTTCATTAACAAGGAAACTGAGGCACAGGGAAGCTGAGGAATGTGGAGTAGAGACAGAGGCCAGGAGCAGAAACTAATCCCATACCTGCCCTGCTGTTTGCACCACACCGCATTTATAGACGCTGAGAAACTGAGACAGAGGCTTACAATGGTCGCAGCAAACTTCATGCTTCGTGCTGAGCTGACCCAGGGCTCAGATCCCAGGAGAGATGCTCTGCATTGCACGCTCCGTTGTCTCCCTACACGAAGAGGGTCTCAGGCAAGGCGATGGCTCCCAGAATTTGACAGGGGTAAACTGAATCTGGGGCTCTACCCAGGTCTCTCAGCAGGGTGGTAAGCCAGTAAGAGGCTTGTGTCCAGTAAGCCAGTCATGGACGCTTGTCTGAGGAGAAGCCTCGTGGCTCGGGAAGAAGGCAGGGAGAGAGGAGGGCTGGGTGCCTCAGACATAAGCAGGGGCCTCTGAGGAGTTTCTCCAGTGCAAACATGTTGTTCTTGGTTCAGTGGTCAATTAGACATAGAGTGACCTTCCCTGAGCTTCCTCCTAAAAGACCCAAAGAGATTCCAAGATCTCTTCTACCTCAGATACTTGGGGTAGCCTCAGGAGCAAACAGACTTCATCTCGAAATATTGAGACATCATCTAAATCCACTTGATTGACCATAGATTGGAATGGGAAATTCACCTTTAAATATATATATTTATATACATATAGCTTCTGCTACATCTTTGCCCAAAGGGTACCTGGAAATGCCATTACAAGGGCCCATAGAAGAGGAAATGCCGGGTAAACCAGTCCAACTTGGCTCTGAAGGAAGGCCTGGTCTACACTTGCAAACATGAACAAAATAACGATGAAGCATACCTTTCTTCCCAGATGTGAACCATGAAACCCTGCCAAGGACTGTTTCAGTTTTTTATTGATGGAGTAACATGGCCGCATCCCAGGAGCTTGGCTCACTCATTCATGGGGCCAAGTCTTGGTAAATGTTTTTGCTTTGCAAATCTTTGAGCGTGCTGAGCTGTGACGATGTTTGCCCATCACAGCCTGTCCTGCGTGCTTGGGTTTTGGGCACTGCTCACCCGCTAGTGGCATCTCGACACAAGACACACCCATAAACATAGATAGCGCCTACTCCGAAGGGTTCAAGAGCTCTGTTATGGTTGTTATATGGTGGGTTGTGGTTTTCTTTTGTTTTCTAAAGCCCACAAAATTATTGTTATGCTTTTCTAACAACAATACCACATTGTTAGAAAATTTTGAGCTGGGATTCAGAAGCCCTGGATATAAAACCCAGCTCTGCCATCTACTAGCTTTGTAACCAGGAGGAAATCAATAAACCTCTCTTGAGTCTCCACTTTCTCATCTGCAAAATGGGGATGATGATCATGAGTTGAATGCATTCTCTCCATGTCTCTCTTGAATGACATAAGGGCCCCAAATCAAAACATTCATGAAAGTTTAATGCAAATTGCAAAGCACTCTATAAATTAGTAACACATGCTTTTTTTGTTTTTTCAAATATGAAATTCGAACCCAACAAGAGTATGTATACATTAGACCAGGTGACACGGGCCTGAAGGAAAGTTCCAGCCATGTGGATAAATTGGATATGTCAGAGGAAAGTTCCTAACCAGTGGGCCAACCTGTAAGGCTACAAGAACCCAAATTGTTGACCCCCCCCCTTTCCATGCACTGGACACTACTGGGTACTGAGAATGCAGTATGCATAGTGTGTAATCCCACTCTCTCCAAACATTAAGTGGATAACTAGAATGCAAAGGTATGAAAGTGTCATAGAGGAATGGTTCGCATGCTACGAGACACAGGAAGAGCTTCACATAGGAGAGGACAACCGAGCTGGATGTTGACGGGTAGGGACAAAGGTGCTCCTCAAGCAAGCAAGTCGCTGTGAAAATACAAAGAAAGAAAATGGGCAGGGCCTCTCAGAGGAGGGTGTTGTAGAAGATGTGGACTTTCTCGAATAGTGTCAGCTTGGTGGAGAGTGGGAAGATGAGGTGACTCGCCGTGGGCAGGCCCCAATCCCACCTGGTGGGCAGAAAGGAGCTGAGAGACTTAAGGAAGGGCTGAGGGGAGAGGGGAAGGGAGGAGAAAGGGGTGAATGGGGGAATGGTTGAATGTGAAAGTGTGGAAGGAATCGGGAAAGGAACACACAGTCAGGCAAAGCTTTCCTCATTTAGTAGCCTAGGAGAGTTGATGCAAACCTCACTTTGACTGTTCCCTCTTCAGCTTAAATCCTTGGCAAATGGTGAGTCACTAAGCTCCTCGGAGTCCGTTTCCTCAAATAACAAAGGAAAAGCAAGAACTGTTGCAACGTTGCCACCATCATTAGAGCTGGTAGGTCTCCAGGAGACTCATGACTGACGGCGTTGTCAAGGGGCCATAGTTCGTATTCCCAAGGTGACATAATCTGAAGAAAAGTTCAAGTTTCAGGGTTGCAGAGTAATTTTATCATTCAATTTCGCATCCTAATTGGTGGCTTCAGAACCATCTTCTCTTAGTTCTTATTTCCTCCGGCTGCAGAGTATACTTTGGCAGGAGAACGGGCTGCTTGGGCATGTTAACTGGGCCTCATTCCGTCTGGTGGATGAAGTGTCTCACCCTTAAACCAGAACCATCTGTGTAAAATGACTGGGAGGCACAAAAAGTGCTGGAACCGCAAAAATCCAGCTTTGGTTTTGGCTTTCTGGCAACAAAAGAATAAAGACGCAGCTCTTGTTTCTCCAAATATTTCCCTCTCCACAGTCGACTCTGGTCTGACTTCAGTTCTCGATTAGCAAGTGCTGATGTTTCTGTGGCCCGCTCTTTTGACCGCCTTTGGAGATATTGCTGGAATGCACAGGAAGGTCATGGTGTTGGCTGGGAATAAAATGATTTTTTTTCAAAGAGGACAAACTTCATAAATCCTGGCTCATTCCTACACAGGTGTATAAAAGAAACAGAAGAAAATTCTGTGTGCGTATTCAGGTCTTGCCAAGACCCGGATATGAAAAACATATAAGACCCAAAATAACTTTTTTTTTCTACCAAAGGTGCCTTAAGAGACACTCAAAGTGAGTCCAGAGAAAGCAAGCTGTGAAGATATCTTGCCTGATCTCTGCCAAAAACCACCGGCAAAGTTGCTCACACAGCATCTGCCCACAGTATGATAACTGGAGGCGCCGTGGACATCACCTGATAAAGACCACAGTTTGGGCTGAGGAGAGGGGGTGGGACCAAGATATTTACAGAGATGAGTGGGAAGTGTTGGAAAATCCGCTGTCCTCCACGCCACAGGAAGGCCTAACGATCCCACCCAACCCAGAGCTCGTCTAAGTGTCAGGAGATGAAAATCATGTGGTTTGGGTGCACAAACGTTTTTAGCTATAAATACCCTTTAGATTGTTCCAATGCATTGAGCCAAAACCTAAATGCTGTGAGGTTTCACCCAACAGAATGGTTCCTTAAATAAACACAATGCAAGGACAGAAACTACCAAGATGAAATCGAAAGAGCAGACTGACTCGAAGTGGATGACCATGAGAGAGGATCAGTGCCCAGCACCATAAAGATGAGGAACCAAAAGCTCCAGACAGATTAAGAAACCAGCTCAGGACTGGAAGTCATGTCTGTCTGGCCCCAAAACCCAAAGCCCACTGTTTTCCACGGGACCCGCTGCCCCCAGGGCGTATGCCTGTTTCTCCATCAGTGTGTGACCTCTTCTAGGGCAGTGGCATGACATGGGTCCATTCACCTGGGACTCCCTGACCCCAGGAGGCCATTGGAACCTTTGAAGTTGTATGAGGTTTTCCAGGGCGTATCCTACCACAATGGCGCACCACAAACCAGGCAGCTCAAAACAACGGATGTCTATTTTCTCACAGTTTTGGAGGCAGAAATTCTTCAGGGTTGGCATGACTGGGGATTGTGAGGGAGAAACTGTTCCCGTCTCTCTTAGCTTCAGATGGTTGACCAGAAATCCTTGGCTTGTCGATGTGCCACTCTAATCTCTGCCTCTGAAGAGTCTTCACATGAGGTCTCTTCTTCTAAGGACGGCAGTCACATTGGACTAGGGCCCCCCCTCACACAGCATGGCCTCATCTTCACTTGATTGGATCTATAAGGACCCAATTTCTAAATAAGATCATATTCACAGGTATGGGGATTAGGACTTCACCATATATTAGGGGAATACACTCAACCCATGACAGAGATAATAAACTCATATTTCTTGAAGGAAACAAAGACCAAATGGACCCTTCCAGGACTTCTGACATAAACCCATGGTCTGGGAACCCCCGTTAGCTCCTCTCTGGACACTTCAAGTCCCTAAGTACCACTAGTCTGCCTTCCTCCCATAGCCTGAAGAAACCAGTCAGATTTGCCAAAGTTTCCACCATGCTGGGAATGTAGATGGTGCCACGATGGTGGAAAACAATATGGCGGTGCCTTAAAAAATTAAAGAGGCAGAATTACCATATGACCCAGAACTTCTGCTTGTGCATCATGACTCAGTGAGGAAAAAAATTCTTTTTATTAGCAATCAAATCCCATTTCCTTGTCCCCCAAAAAACCCAGAGCAGTTTTTACAACTTTATAATGAAGATCGAAAGCACTGGATATCATTTAAATAGGAGTAAGAACACAAATCTAAGAGCCCTTCCTTGACCACTGGGAAGAATACTTATTATCATGAAAAATGTCACAATTTTTATTGCACCAATTACTTGTGTGTTGCCTATCACCCAGTGATATCACGAAGAAATACCAGCTTAGGCTTCTACTACCCTGACTACAAAATCCTTTCTGTATTTTGGTTTTGTCTTTGCTTAAAAGAAAAAAAAGGCTGATGTTTCAAGAATTTGATCATATTTATGAACACACCTACATTTTATGTCCTACCTCCAAGATATCTATAAATGAAATGTTACTACCCAAGAGGATGATATTGACAGCAATGTACAAAAAGTGGCTGATCAAGTCCAAATTAAGAAAACCGTAAAAAGTAACTAGGCAAAATGTAAGCGCGTTCAGGCAATAATCATTTGCATATACTGTTAAATATAATTTCCACCAGGTGCATGAAGCACATGAGTAATTATAGATTGGAAAAAAATTAAGTGAGAACCTTTTTTCAGTATGGACACCCTCTCCTCTGATTATTAAAGCAGTGCTTTGAGGAGTTAAATGCCCTCTACAATTGCCAGGTGGTGGTATTATGATTCTTTGCCTTCACTGTTCCTTATCAAGGCCAAGGCCATACATGAAGGAATTACCCAGGGGCATTTTACTTTCCATCTTCTTTCATCTCCCTGGAAAGACATGGTTCATTTGAGCTGCGGTGCTCAGAATATACTCCAAAGAACCCTGGAGTTCCAACCCTAAAATCAAAGAAAGCTTGTCTTCCCAATCTGCTGGAAAAATAAGTAAATGAATAGAAATTTCTCAATATTAAGGGTTATTCTGTAATTTTCTTTGTAAGTATTTGGAACTCACTACCTTTAGCTTGCTGGTAACTACCAGAGATGACAGAGCAAGTGAGCAAGCCCCTCTTCCCATAGGACTGTGCACAGGCCACTAGCCCACTGCATACTAATGGGGGTAATGCCAGTCTGCATTTGCATATCTTTCTCCCCACCGTATTCTGATGTCTTTGACAGCAGGGGCCATGCAGCTCTAGAACCCCTGCTTAGCCCAGGACTTAGCCCCTGGGAGCTCACAGTAAATGCTTGCTGTAAGAACGAGCAATGAAAATGCAGATCCAGACCACAATGAGATGCCAACTCACATCCACTAGGATGGCTATAATAATAAAAAAGATAAACAAATAAAAAAAGCCACACAACAAGTGTTGGCAAGGATGCGGAGAAATTAGGACCCTGCTGGGAGTGTAAGATAGTGCAGCCACTGTAGAAAACAATATGGCAGTGCTTTCACAAATTAAAGGCAGAATTGCCAGATGATCCAGAAGTTCTACTTCTGGGTGTATGCCCAAAAGAACTGAAAGCAGAAACTTAAACAGACACTTACATATGTGTGTTCGTAGCAGGATTATTCACAGTAGCCAAAAGGCAGACACAAAAAAAAACAAAAACAAAAACAAAAGGCAGACGCAATCTAAGTGTCCATCAGTGGATGAATGGGTAAGCAGTGGTGGTCTATGGATACAACGGAGTATTATTCAACCTTAAAAATAAAGTATGTTCTGATACACACTACAATGTGGATGAATCTTGACATCATGCTAAATGGAATAAGCCAGACACAGATATTGTATTATTCCACTTATAAGAGGTACCTAAAATAATCAAATTCATAGAGTCAGAAAGCAGAATAAAGGTTACCAGGATTGAGAGGAAGAAGAAATATGGAGTTAGTGTTTCATGGGGGCAGATTTTCAGTTTAGGATGATGAAAAGTTCTGTAGGGTTCACAACAATGTAAGTGTACTTAAGCCCACAGAACTATACACTTAAAAGTAGTTAAAATGGTTAATTTCATCTTATGAATATTTTACCACAATTTTAAAAAGAATGAGCAGATGAATGTCAATATTTAAGATGAATGTCAATATTTAACAACATTCTCTAGTAAGCATCTGGCTTCCAGTAGCCCCATCACCCAAAAAGCTTCAGTAACTTGAGAGTGAAGTTGCTAGGGTACATGTTGTGGGTATTTTAAGAATGTTAAAAAAAAAAAACACTATAACTTCTTTTTAATACAGAGACATATAAAAAGGAAAAGCATTGCCCATAATCCCACCATTTGGATAATCCCAATAAACCATATTTTTAAAAGTAAAAACAGATCACGTGCACTTGGAATATTTAGCAGTGTACAATGTTGTGAAATGAAAAGGACAAGCAACCTTTTCCTTCCTTGTCCTTCTCTCAAAAGGTGATTGCTATTAACAGTTGCTTCATGTAGCCCTTTCAAAAGACAGTAAGTGTGGGGCGCCTGGGTGGCTCAGTGCGTTAAGTATCTGACTTACGGTCATGATCTCACGGTCATGAGATGCAGCCCAGTGTTGGGCTCTGTGCTGGCATGAAGCCTGCTTAAGATTCTCTCTCTCCCTCTCCTTCTGCCCTTCCCCACCACTTATGCACACACACTTTCTCTCTCTCTAAAAATAAGAAAGACGATGGTATGCATAGACTAAGGTTGGAATGGTGCATATATTGCTAAATTTTCACTTAGTATGTTTATATTTGTATTTTATTTTATATTTACAGTTTCAACAGTTACGTCATTTGGTTCATACACTGTACATTTTCCACATGCTCGCTTTTTCCATTGAAAATATCCTTCAAGATTTTTTCGTATTATGACATACAGAGCTACTACTTGCCGACTCTTTAGTATTCCTGCTGAAACCTTTAAGCTGCTTCCAAGCTTATTTTTGTTTTATGTTTTGTTTTGTTTTGTTTTTGACTCTAGCAAGTATATTTATAGCAATGCAATTGGTAGATTGAAATATGAGCACTTTGTATCTTAATGCACGCTGGCAAGCTGCAATCCAGAACGACTGGCACAGCCTATCCACACTCTCCCAATGTGTGAGAGTGCCTTTCTCCACACCATTGTCCAGGATGAGCAGCACTTTGCACCATCCTGTGCTTTAATGTTTGCCTTACTAATGAAGCGATGTGGCATCTCAATGTTTATGAGATTTTCCTTAACTAAGAGATGTACTGAGCACCCTTTAACATGATACATGTCCATTTCCCTTTTCCTTGAAACGACTTGTTCGGATTCTTTACTGGCTTTTTTATTACTTTTTCTTACTGATTTATGTGAGCTTTGAAGACTTAAAGATTAAGGAAATTAGCCTTTCGGGTGTCATACGTGTTGGAGATATGTTCCCCGGATTTGTGTGCTTTACTGTGTTTTAGGTCTTCTGTGTCAAATACAGATCTGAAATTTTTATTTAGCTGTATATGTCTTCTTCTCTTTTACGGCTTCAGGATTTTCTATCCTACTCAGAAAGGCTTTCCCTCTCCCAAACTTAAAAACAAACACATTCAAACTTTTAGACTATCTCTCCCATACCAGAGAGGCTTTCCCTCCTCCAGGTTTAAAAAAAAAAAAACTCCTTCAAACTTTAAGACTGTCTTTGCTTTCTTTTTTTTTTTTTTAATTTTATTTATTTATTTGACAGAGAGAGAGATCACAAGTAGGCAGAGAGGCAGGCAGAGGGAGAGAGGGAAGCAGGCTCCCTGCTGAGCAGAGAGCCCGATGCGGGGCTCGATCCCAGGACCCTGAGATCATGACCTGAGCCGAAGGCAGAGGCTTTAACCCACTGAGCCACCCAGGCGCCCCTGTCTTTGCTTTCTTTATGCACTAATGTACCAGTGGTATGGCCTTGAGTGGAATAAAATATAAGAATAGTGAATGGGAATGTTAAGACTAGCTATTAAAATGCAGGTGACATAATTAACAAGCACACCAAAACAATTCAATGGGAGACCAATACTATTTTCAACGAGTGGTACTAGGACAAGATATCCACATGCAAAAAGTGAAGGTGGACCCCTAACTCACACCATATAAAAAATCAACTCAAAATGGATCATAGACCTACATATAGTAACTAAAACTATAAAACCTCTACAAGAAAATGTAAGAGTGAATCTCTGTGCCTTGGGGTTGGGCAACAGTTTTTTAGCTATGACACCAAAAGCACCAGTGACAAAAAGAATAACACAAGTGACAAAAAAAAGATAAATGGGAATTCATAAAAATTAAAATTTTTTGTGTTTTGAAGAGCATCATCATAAAAGTGAACGTATACCCCACAGAATAAGAGGAATTACTTGTAAATTATACATTGATAAGAGACCTGTAACCAGAAGATACTACTTAATACCCACTGGAATGGTGAAAATAAAAAAGGCGGACCAAATACCAGCCCACAAAAGCATTGACAAGCAAAATGAAAAATAACAAGTCTTGGCGAGGATGTGGAGAAATTGGGACATTCGGTGACTGTTGTTGGAATTGCTAAACGGTACAGCCACTTTGCAAAAGAATTTGGCAGTCCCTCAAAATATTAAACATAAAGTTACCATAGGACCCAGCAAATCCACTCCTAGATACATATTCAAGACAAATGAAAACACGTGTCCATGCAGAAGCATGTATGTGAACGTTCGGACTAGCATTGTTCATAAGAGCCAGATGTCCATCAACTCACGAACATATAAACAAAACATGGTGTATCCATACAATGGAATATTATGTGGTGGTCAAAAATAATGAACTACAAAAAAAAAAAAAAAAAAGAATGAACTACAGTTTCATGTTACAACACAGGTGACCCTTGACAACAACATGATTCATAAAAAGAAAAAAAAATGCCAGTCACAAAAGGCCATATGTTGTATGATTTCGTTTATTTGAAATGTCCAGAAGAGGCAAATTCATGGAAAGAGAAAGAAAATTAGTGGTTGCTTAGGACTCAGGACATGGGGTAATGGGAAATGAGTGCTGATGAGTATAGAGTTTCTTTGGAGAGTGATAAGATTGCTCCAGAATTAGACAGCGGTCGTAGTTGCACAGCTCCGTGAATACAGTAAAATCAACTGAATTGTATATTTTACATGGTGGCTTTTATGGTGTATAAATTATAATCCAATAAAGTCCTTTTTTTAAAGAAAACTTTATTTTAAAAAACAAACATGGCACTAGTCTTTCAACATTTTGTGTTGCAATAATAAAAATAAAAATAATAATAAAACAATAATAAAATAAAAATAAAAAATAAAAATTGTGTTTAATAATAAAAATAGAGAAAATGCAAAAGAATAGTGGTAAGAAAGAAAAATGAAAAAGAAGAGGGGAAAGGAGAAGATCAGAACATGATACAGAGGGCACCTGGGTGGCTCAGTGGGTTAAAGCCTCTGCCTTCAGCTCAGGTCATGATCTCAGGGTCCTGGGATCGAGCCCCGCATCGGGCTCTCCGCTCAGCGGGGAGCCTGCTTCCCCCTCTCTCTCTGCCTGTCTCTCTGCCTACTTGTGATCTCTCTCTCTCCGTCAAATAAATAAATAAAATCTTAAAAAAAAAAACCAAAAACATGATACAGAGAGAAGACTCAGGAAAAAGCATCTTTTCTTCCCTCTGCATGTACCAGTCTGTAGATAAAATGCCCCAGCATTCAGAAGAAATTTTGGGTTTGAGAGCAAGAATGGGGTGAAGTCTGTGACCAGGGGACGAGGGCTGGACCAGTGAGTAAAGCTTACACAGGTGTCTAACTCGGCCCCCCACGCCTTCCTGCTTGGGGAGCCCGTGGCCAAGTCACTCAACCATGTTGAGCATGTGTGTCCTTCTCTTTAAAAGGGACATAACATGTATCTTCACAAGTGTAAAGCTCAAACATTTGAAAAATCTTAAGACATTATAAAATGCGAATCTTATTAACATAAAATTGATTTTTCTCAGTTGATGTGGCATGGGGGAAGCTTTCTTACTCGACGTTTCACTTCTTAATATGAATGTAAATGTGCCCAGAGCAGAATAAGAAATGAAAATCCATTTTCCAAGTAAAACTTGATATAGTTCAATCTAGTAGACCAAATTTCCAGTCCAACCTTTGTCATCCTCAGTCGGTTATAAGCATTATCTGGGTCACCTTTTCCTTGCCTGTCAAGAATGAAATACTGGAGTCAGTTCATCGTTGGTGCCTTCCAATTCTGCAATTCGAAGAAGTCAGAACACCCTTTAGAACTCAAAGCCAGAACAAACTCATAACAACTAAAGAAAATATAAAGTCCTTGTTTCTCTGAAAGTGGATGGCTTATCCCCAATAGGAAAAAGTAAACTTTTACAGAAAATAAATACACCTATTGTACTGTAATCCTTGGAATAATTTAACTCTTCTCTTTGCTCATCATGTTCATTTCAACTGGATGTTAGTTCCAGTAACATCATAAATATATGCCAGGAAAGGGAACAAGACAGCAAATCCAAGGAGAAAATGTACATCGACACTGAGCCAACCCCAGAAGCTGGAACATTCTGAGCATGTGCTTAACCTCCCTTCGCTTTTCTCAAACTTTCTTCCCTTTGACCCTTCAACCAGCTTCTGATCTCAGGTGGTCCCCCAGATGCCACTCCTTGCCAGATTTGTGAGCTCAGTCGCCAACACTCCATTCTTGATATTGGCTTGTCCCTGGTTCTCTTAGTGTCCTTCCTCTCATCTGTCCCCAGCCAAGGCCACACCTGCAGTTCAGGCTTCTCAGTCTCACTGTGCTGAGTGCCAACAACGATGCTCGTTTTGTATTATCTCGCAGACTCCCTTCTCTCTGAGCACAGAGCAACCCAGGTGTGTACGGTGTTAGACTAGGAAAGTTTCAGGGTCACGTGAGCTGGGACGTCGACTGAATAAATCTGGCTTCTATCATGCCCATCTCTGTGACCATGATGGCCAAAGAAATACCCATCCAAAAAAAGCCCTAAAAGCAAAACATTTTCTAAAGCCTCTAGAGGGAGATTCATATGATGGGCATGCAAAATACGTGCAAAATTTACTCTGGACCTTTTACCTTCTTAGTCTTCTTGGAGGGAATCAGGACGGGAGCTGGGGGCCACATACAGAGACCATCTCTGTCCCTTCTAGGCTGATAAACTCTGTGGGCCTCCACAAAGAGGGCATGTGTTTCTTCCATAAAAGGAAGGAATGACGAGGTATCTCCATCCCCGCCCCCCCTGCCCTCGCCCTGTCTTCTGGGGGCTCAGCCGCTGCCTGTCCTATATCTTCTTTCTCACCACAAGCAGAGCAAATGCAAGTGTGTCCCCATGCACCAAAGACCTGGGCAGGACAGTGTTTGCCACCCACGGGCCACCCCTCGCTGGTCCTGTGAGTTCAAGGAATCAGGCTGCCAAGCAAACTCCGCTTGTAGCCGACTGGAAGGCGGGGACGTGGCAGGGGACGTGGCCGGGGACGTGGCCGGGGACGTGGCCGGGACTCTCAGTCGGTGCTGCACTAAGCTGTCCCAGGCTTTCCATATTCTCCAACCTTCCCTCCAGGGACCTGCTGGGGGACCTACTGGGAAAGCTTTTCCTGAAACACAGACGGAGAAGGACCCTCTCTCCCTCCTGCCCGCACGCAGCCGTGAAACAGCCCGGCCCCCTGGTGGCAGTCAGCGTGCTTGTCCACTCTTCCCAGAGAATGTGGAGAGTACGTCAGGCACTCAGGGGCCCTGGGGGCCTTGCTCCATAGAACGTCATCAAAGCCAGGTCCCCCGGAGGCTTCCACGACCTCTGCTGCTTCTCCACCTGTGCAGTCCGCTGTCCCTGCAACTCTCCGCAGTGCGTCCTACCAGCAGTGTGAATTCTGCTCCTCCACGCCGGGCCGTGTCCCTCACTGGTCCCCAGCAGCAGTGAGCCCAGAGCTCCAGCTCCCGTGGGCCCCCCTCTCAGCTGGCAGAGCTGGGCAAGCCTTCACCTGGTCCATGTTCATGGACCAGCGACCCCCTCCCTTTCCAGAGGGCATTCAGCTTTGTTAAGAAAGTGGGCATCCGTCAGGCTGGTAGTTTTGCCAGATTTCTTTGGTTTTCTCATGCAAGTGAATTAGCATGATGCTATATAAACCGGGCTCTCCATCTGAAATGTTCAGTCCTGAACAGAGAACAACCCGATTATCATTATTACCTTCATAAAGCAAAACAAAGCCAAAAAAAAAAAAAAGAAAGAAACAGTTTTGTTTTCTCTCTCATCCTTTCCAGTTTCTCTTTCTCTTTGGGGCGGGATTTCACGGGCTGCCGTGGCTCTCCGTTGAGTCAGTTCGCCTCCCCTTGCACCCTAGGACCAGCAGAAATGATGAAGGTGCATTCTTGACTTAGTTCTAGGGTGACAATTTAATAAGCAGCATCACTCAATATGAGTTAAAAATCCAAAATCAGGGGCGCCTGGGTGGCTCCGTGGGTCAAAGCCTCTGCCTTCGGCTCGGGTCATGGTCCCAGGGTCCTGGGATTGAGCCCCGCGTCGGGCTCTCTGCTCGGCGGGGAGCCTGCTTCCCCCTCTCTCTCTGCCTACTTGTGATATCTCTCTCTCTGTCAAATGAATAAATAAAATCTTTAAATAAAATAAAATAAAATAAAAATCCAAAATTATCACTCCCCAAACAGAGCTAGAATCCACATTGCAGGGGGTACCAACAAGGTCCTACATGGGAACTAAGAAGCCCCCCGAATACACACACTATGCCCCAGGACCGCGTCCCAGGCTTTATAGGTGCTGCCTCATCTCCACCTCTCAATAGCCCTGTTAAGTGGACTGTTGTATTACATAGATGATAGAACCGAGGCACAGAGAGGTTCCACACTGCCCAAGATCACACAGCTCTGAGTGGCGGAGTTAGAACTTGAACTCTGGACGTCTGGTTACAAAACCTGAGCTCTAAATCACTCTACCATGCTGCCTTGAATTCAAAAGTCATACCTGATCCCAAAGAGGACGAGAAACAGCTTTGAAAAGCATTTTAATATCGAGGGGATTTTTCTCAAAAGTGCCAAAGGGGGAAATTACATTATGAGACGCGTGGAAAAACTTCTTAAAAACTTTGTTATCCCCACATTAGTAGTCGCCCCCCCCCCAAATCTCACTTCTCTGATACATTTCTAAATTTTCTCTAGAATTTCTAGACCACCTGGATCTCCAATCTTTTTCCTTTTACTGAAAATTTAGACCATTTGGTTTCTATCAGCTCTCCTCTTTGCTTATTATCCTGGTCATTAAAACAAAACCACCAAAGGCAGATCGGGCTCAGCAAGAAAAGGATCCGAAGGCTGTTTTATACTTTTATATCTTGGTCACATTTATGTTTATTGATTCAGTTTAAGTCAGAATCTCAAACACTACTCCACTGGAATTTTCCCATTCTTCTCTCCAACATGCGCAAGATACGTCTTTGATCTTGTATCTCACACCACCAGCCAGAAGATGATGGCGCCTGTGGGCCACGCTTCCCACCTTCCTAGGCACTCCTTCCCCACCTTGCTATCATAGCCTAAAGCAAGACTGCTCCTTTGTCTCTCCCTAGGCTATGTGATATAATGTCTCATTTAGGTTCTATCATCAAGCCTACACCTCTGCTTCTTTGTCAATGAGTATGTCTTCCTTTTTAAATCATTATTAATAGATCATACCCAGATTATTGCTAGAACTCACAGAATCAATAGAGCCATTGACTTACACTGGCTGGGTAGCCTCTTCTGCTGGCGCTAGAATTTTGTATTTAAAACCAAGACTATAAAGTTGGCCCCATGTGGACATGTTACCTGTCTAATCACTGCTACGCCCAGATGCCAGGCTGTGCTGCCTCCCCCAACCAGGGGAGAAGTTCTCAAATAGGAACCAAGAAGTGCCAGGCCTGGGCTGGTGAGTACCCTCAGTCCAATGAGCATGGGTCAGCTGATCTGCCCCTGATCAAGCAAGCCATCACATCCCAGTGGGGGGGATGGGGGGCAAAGCGAGAGGGGCTGGATTTTCGCATTGGAATACTTGCTAAAAGTAATAACGTTCATCCTCGTTAGAGTCTTTAGACTTTAAAGACCATTAAAGTTTGTCCTCTGTGCACTCACAGTCCCTGAAAGAGATTGAGCCCCGTGTGGGGCTTCATGCTGAGCTGGGAGTCTGCTTGAGATTCTCTCTCCCTCTGCCCCTCCCTTCCTCTAAAAAAAAGAAAAAAGAAAGAAAGAAAGAAAAGGGTGGGAATAGCAATCTACTGCAGCAGGCGCTGGGCCAGGAGCATCGTGCGTGCTATCTCGTGCATTCCCACTGCAAACACAGAAGGGAAACTGAGTCCCCTCCCTACTCTAAAAAAGTTTGAATGATAGCATGATCCTTGGGCACCTGGGTGGCTCAGTGGGTTAAAGCCTCTGCCTTCGGCTCAGGTCGTGATCTCAGGGTCCTGGGATCGAGCCCCGCATCGGGCTCTCTGCTCAGCGGGGAGCCTGCTTCCCTCTCTCTCTCTGCCTGCCTCTCTGCCTACTTGTGATCTCTCTCCCTCTGTCAAATAAATAAATAAAATCTTAAAAAAAAAATAGCATGATCCTTACAGAGTTGTTTTAAGAATTAAATAAGTTAATACACAGAAGCACTTGGAACAGTGCCTAGCACATGGTATGCACAACATCATGACTATTCATTATTATCCTAATTATCCTAATTATATGTTATTATTAGGTTATATATATATACATTATATATATTAGGTTATATATACAGATAATATGTATATATATAACACATAGACATACATAACATACATACATAAGATATACGTTATATGTCCTATATAATCATAATACATATATAATTAACCTATATACACACACACACATATATAGGTTATTAACCTAATTATACTAATTGTGTCTCCTCCTGCTCTACTTTTTACAGATGGAGATGATTTAAGCCATGTCACCGCAAAGGTTTAAAATTTGAACCTTAAGGTTTGAACCCATATCTTCAGAGTCCAAGTTGTAATCAGTGCCACAGACAGACTTTCTCTTGCCTTTCACAAAAACATTCTAAATGCATGCTTTAACTTCAATTAGCAGCCGTGCCCTGCTACCGAAGTCATCGTTTTAAGGAGGAGAAAGCTCTCGGTGTGGAGCTGGAGAACTGGGGCTCCAGGGCTGGGAACAGAGTCAGAGAAAGGCATGCTGAGCTTGGGTGCCTGTCAGGGACTCAAACAGGTGGCTGAAGTTCAGACAAAAAGTCAAGGCTGGAGATACAGAATGAGTAGTTATTCGTTCAGGGATAGACGTTTACTGAAGTCCCCAGGAGTGAATGAAATGGACCAGGAAGAATGGGCGGAGTCGAAAGAGAGGAAGACTAGAAGCACAGGAAAGAACACAGGGCAGGACAAGGGACCTGCTTGCGGAAAATAAAGATTTGGAAAATGCCCGATGCGCCTTGATGTTGTCATCTCCAGGGCGCTGATGCAGAGCGGAGAAGGAGCACCCGCGTTCTCCCGTGTAATTGCCTCTCACACCTTCTGCATAATACAGATTTGCTCTGAGATAAGCTATCTAGGACTTTCCATTTCTCTGCTGGCTGGGATCCAGCTTGGATTTGGCATTTCCCAGAGTGTTAACAACCATGTCTGTATTTTGGTTCTGTACTTATTAGGAGTTCTCTGAAAATAGCCTCTAGCAACTTCTGCTCTGTCTTTCTGAATGTGATGCTGAAAACTCCTGCAGCTGAATATAATTTTCAACACTCGGCTTCTCCTGGGAAGAATCAGGGTGGGGATTCACATCGGTGTCTTCAAGACCCAGAGCGCAGAATCCCCTTGTTTTATGGAAATCACACCCACGGCAGACCCGTGCTGACTGGTGCTTGGCTGCTCAGGATTGCAGACTCCTGTACCTTTAAACTTCAACACTGGCCCTCCTCAAGTGAAGATTCAGGCCAGGTAATCAGCCATAGAAGAAAGGAGAAAGAGAAAGAGATTACTAACACTGAACATACATTCAAATGCTTCCAAAAAAGTATGTAGAAAATAGAGTGCATTGAGAAAAACCAAACTAGAGGGCAGAAAATCATCCAGGAGGAATGATCATCCAGTATGTGATGACTGAATGAAATGGTAGGAGAGAAAGTTTATAAATTCACTTCTCCTTTGATCAGACAAAAGTTTTTGATGTGTGTTAGGACCCAGACACTGGGCATTTTCTTTAAGTGTCACAATGCTGGAAGAAAGTTTTTCAGCACCACTGTCCAGATAAAGGAATGTGCTGTTCAGAGAAATTAAGTAGCTCCAACCGGGTCGCACAGCTAGAAATTAATATAAGTAGGATTCTAACTCGGGTCTTTCTGCCTCTAAGACCCATTCTTGGCTGGGAGAGCTTCATTAAAATGCACAGAGACACAGAGTCCCACATCTCAGTCATATCTTCTAGAAAGGGGCGTGTGTGCATATTTGTAAGAGACTGAAAGACCATGCTAGGCTCAGAGCAAAGAGACCATGGGGTCAAAACGTAAAGATGTGTGAGTAGCCTATTAGCCTCCAGGAGCAGAGAGGGCTGGCAGGTCGCTCATCAGCCCCCGAAAGAGCAGAATGAGCAATGAGGAGTCTCCAGAATATGGAAATGCCCTGCAGAAGAAGCAGAGGGATGGGAGTGTCTGAGAAAAGACGAGGAGCCTGCTGCGTGGAAGGTGAGTAGCTGGGCCGTGAAATGACAAGTTAGGCTAGAAATAGGTTAGGACTCGACCACAGAGCTGTAAATGCCACATGAAAGGCTTGGACGTTATTTTGTAGGAGACAGACGGACAGAGAGCCATGAGACGCTGGCGGCGAGGGAGGTGACCTGCTTTATTCTCATGCTGCAGCAGTGAGAAGATCGCATGCCGAGGGCAGGGCAGCAAGTCCTACTTGAAGGCTGTGGGGATGTGCTTGGTGCCCCTGGTTTGTGGTGGTTTGTGGCCTGTGGCAGTCACAGAAGGAAAGGAGGAGGGACAGATATGGGAGATATTTTAAGGAGCAGAAGTGACAAGATGTGCTGACTAAAATGGGTGATAGTTAATTTTATGTGTCCTCTGACTGGGCCATCGGGTGCTCAGATATATGGTCCAACATAATTCAAGGTGGTTCTGCGAGGGTGTTTTGGGTGTGATTAACTTTTAGTAGGTAGACTGAGTAAAGGACATTGTCCTCCCTAGTGTGGGTGGGCCTTATGCAATCAGTTGAAGGTCTGAGTAGAACAAAAAGGCTGACGGTCCTGAGTAAGAGAGAATTCTTCCAGCCTGACCACCTTTGAAGTGGAGTTTTGGCCTTTCTTGCCTTTGGACTCAAACTGAAACTTTAGCTTTTTCTGGGGCTCCACCCTGCCGATCGACTCACCCTGAAGATCTTGGAATTTCTGAGCCTTCATAATTGCATGAGTCAATTCCTTGTAACAAATCTCTTTCTATATCTATGCGTCCCGTTCTGTAGGCTCT
Organism: Potos flavus; assembly: GCA_028534135.1. Lineage (NCBI taxonomy): Eukaryota > Metazoa > Chordata > Mammalia > Carnivora > Procyonidae > Potos > Potos flavus. Next base: position 6,730,706 of record CM052885.1, on the reverse strand, counting down.
GTTCCTCTGAAGAACCTAATACAAGATGATATCAGAATTCCAGCCTCAGTGAATGGGAATTGGTGACAGTCCCAGAGACCAGGGCAGATGGATTCAGCTCAAGCATGAGATTTGAGATGGGTAAGAACTAGGAGACAGTTGGATGTGTGAGTGACACCCCTAGGAGTGAGAGGGGGCATGAGTCCAGAGATGTGAGGCTCCCCAGCAGGTGTGTGATAGTTGAGGGCTTGGGTTGGATCACCCAGGAAGAGGGTCAAGGACCGAGCATCCTGCTCAGGCTGGAATTCAATGACACTTGCCCAAACACAAAAGACCATTCTCTATTTCTGTTTCTGGGACGGGGGATGAAAATTCCTAAGTTACCTTCCAGAGAGAAATTCTATGAGATGGCCCCATCACTGCTCTCTTATGTGGAGCCCCAATCATTGATCAGGATCTACACAGCCCTTTGAGGCAGTCTCTCTCTCTCTCTCTCTTTATTTTGCACTCCCTCAATATGCTACCACGTAAATCCATCGTCCCTGCCATTCCAGAACATAATTCACTAGTCCATATCTAATGCGTCTATTTCCTGCTACCATGAAGGACTTCTCTGTTTGGGTCCATTCCATGGGGAATCCAGCAGACAGGACCCAGTGGATTTTGGGGAAACCTGAACTAAAAGAGATCTCCCTGCCCACATCGACTTAGGGGGAAGTGCTCCCAAGATCCTGAATAAAGCTCTTTGCAATAGAGATACATTTTTATTTTATTTTATTTTATTTTGAGATACATTTTTTAAATTAGTGTGGAGATAAGCAAGGTCGCCTCATTTTAGCCATTCATCCACCCATCCATTCACTCAACAGACGCCTACCGAGCGCCCATGTTGTGCCAACTGCCTTCTGGGTGGTACCCGCAGCTTTCATTCATACAGCAAGAATCGCATAGGGTCAGTAATGCCCAACCTCAGGGCTGTTATCCAGATCGAAATAATATTTCTAGAGTTCTTAGCACAGTGCCCGGCCCATGTAGGTGTCCCTTAAATTCCCCTATCTCTCCCTTCCTGTCCCCATGTCCCGCACCAATTGGTAAATTTGGCTTTATTGCTGACTGTTTTTGATACAGCAGTTTCTTCTCACTCTGATTCTGTCCGCCCATGTTCTTGTGTAAGGTGGGCCGCCATCCACTCGTACTTTCAGTGGGGGAAGACTACTGCTCCCCGCCACCAAGTACCATCAGGGATAAGCAGGAGCCATTACAAGCACACCTGCAGGGCCCCCGTGGGGGCTTCCTGAGCCCCCCAAACCCTGTGACCAGCAGGAGGACGCTGACGCAGGCATGGCGGGTGAGAGCGTACAGGTCAGCACATGCCACGTGCACAGCCCCATAGCTGAACGTCCTTTCCACTGGAGAGCAAACACGGCTCCAGGTAACAAGCTGGACCATGCCCGTGATTCACGGATCTTCCCGCTGTGCAGCGTTTTAGCCTCCGATGAATTAAAGCTATTGGAGGCCAGCTGACAGTTTCTTTTCTTTGATAAATAACTACAAAAGTGAATAATATTCAGGCTCACCCACCTCGAAGGCAGCTGTTCTTAGGATTAATTGGAAGGTTGGCCTGCTTAAGCCTCCCATATTTCTTTGGTAAGGAAAAAAAATTACAAAATCATGTGACCTTCATATTTGGTTCATGACTAGAAACAAATCTTCCCCGGCTGCTGTTTCTAAGAATATTTGCGAGGAAATGCAGCAGTGGCTGTGTTTACAGGGCACTAAATTGTGTGATTAACAAAATGTGGCCGGACAGACAGAGCGGGAGAGCAGGAAGCGTAGACGCCAACATGGATGTGTGGCCAGAATTCTGCACGTGGCCACTCCGCTCCTTTTCCCCAGGCCTGCCCGGAGCGTCGCCTCGGAGCCAGCAACCAGGGAGACCGCCCTGGAGGGAGGACAGCCTGAGATAAAGGTCTGCCAAATGGGGAGGGAAGACGAGAGGAGCCATAGAGACTCAGGAGTTCCACTGAGTCCATTCCCCTTTTCAGAGAGAGGGAAACTGAGGCAGAGAAGGGCAGCGCCTTTCCCAAGATCAGACATTGTTTAAAGTGATAATTCTCCCACATTTGTGGCCAGTTACAAACTGACCCAGCATCATTCCACCCTTCTCTGTTCCCTTTTCTAGCACCTTCTCCCAAACACTTGGAACATAGACACACATGTACAGGCACACACACGGTAAAAATGTAATGAATGTATTTGAGGAAAAATACACAGAACTGGTTGAATTGAATCACGATGGCGCACAGAGTGGTCATCATGGAGCCTTGCATGACCTTGATCATCTGTGCTTATTTGTTTAGAAACATAAGGAACTTTGGGCCACCTGGGCAGCTCAGTCGGTTAAGCATCCAACTCTTGATTTCAGCTCAGGTCAGGATCTCAGGGTCATGAGATCGAGCCCCAGGTGGGCTGGGCATGAAGCCTGCTCAAAGATTCTCTCTCTCTCTGTCTCTCTGCTCCTCCCCTGCTCATGCTCTCTCTCTCTCTCTAAGAATAAAAATAAAGAAATAAAAAATAAAGAACTTCCATGACCCTACCACCTAAGCCCAGAACTAGACACTTCTATTAATTAACAAATACCTGGTGTTACTCCCATATACCATCTTCCCATCTCCCCCGTCCACCAGAGGTAACCCATTTCCTGAATTTTGTGTCCATTCTAGTATCATTAGTATCATTAGTTTTATTAATTTGAAATGCCATAGAATTATCATAATCACGTATCAGATTTCTTTCTTTCACTCACAATCATGTTATAATTTATCCAGAGTGTCATTAAAATTTGTTTTCACTGTTATGTAATATTCTTTTGTGTGACTATCCCATCTTTCATTAATCCATTCTCCTGTTAATAGACATATGGGTTATTTCAATTGTTTTATTAGACAGAGTGCTGCTGAGTTCTTCCACACACCTCCCGGTACCCACGTGTACCAGGTACAACCTGGTGTGTGTATCTTTCCCTTGGGTATGTACCTAGGAGGGAATTGCTGAGTGCTAATGCATGTGAATATTGCAAGTTGAAAAGCACGAATTGCTTTTCAAAATGACTATAGTGGTTTCCATTTCTGCAGCAAAGTAGCAGAAACACCACTGACCCATATTCCATCCAAAACACGGAAATGTCACACGTCTTCAATATTGCCAGTCAAATGGATACAAAAAGGATCTCACTGTGGTCTTGATTTCCATTTCCATATGTTTATTCATCATAGGTGCCTTCTCTTCCGTGAAAGGCCTGTTTGTGCGTTCTGCATTTACTGGGTAGATTCTTTGTATTGATCCGAGTTCTCAATACCAGCATTTTATCAGTTACTGTTACCTTTATGATCTCCTAGTTTGCAGCTTGTCTTTTCACTTCGTTTATGGTGTCCTTAAAGGGAACAGAACTTCTTGATTTGAGGGTCACGTAATTTATCAGCCTTTTATTTCATGTTGTTATATGGGATTTATAAACCACAGCCAATCCTGCATCGCAGTTTAAAGTTTACATTTCTCTGGGTGCCTGGGTGGCTCAGTGGGTTAAAGCCTCTGCCTTCGGCTCAGGTCATGATCTCAGAGTCCTGGGATTGAGTCCCATATCGGGCTCTCTGCTTAGCGGGGAGCCTGCTTCCCCCCTCTCTCTCTCTGCCTGCCTCTGCCTACCTGTAATCTCTCTCTCTGTCAAATAAATAAATAAAATCTTTAAAAAAATAAATAAATAAAGTTTACATTTCTCATCATCTTATTTTTAATCTCGTAAACCTGGCGAGCAAGGTTTGAACATCATCCTCATTTCACAGGCGAGGAATCTCAGTCCTGGGGGTAAGTGATTTGCGTGGGGTCACAAAGCCTACAGACAGCCCCGTGAGGCCCAGAGCTCAGGTCTTCAGATCTGCAATCTGTCTCTGGTTCTGCAGTCCCACCCTGCGTCTCCTTGCTGTGCGGGGAACTTACCTATTCATCCTCACGAAAATACTTCTTTTAGGGCCTCGTGTGCACCATCCAAGTGCTAAGTTCTGCGGATAGAGAAACAGAACGTCATCTTCTATCAGAAGGACCATGCCCAGAAGAGCCTTTGATGAGACAACTGAGCTCAGACTTAAAGGAGACGTAGACGTTATTCAAAGTGTTGAGAGAGTTAGAAGGAGTAGAAGCACCGTAGGCAGGGGAAACAGCATGAGCGAAGGGACAGAGGCAGCCAAAGCAGGGGGAGCAGGGGACCCCACAGGCTGCCCATGAGGGGCAGGGTGGGAATCATGGGAACAGAGGCTGGACCCACAGACTATGGTCAGATTGTGCAAAGGCATGTGTCGTGCTTACTGACAAGGACTTGATCCTATAAGTAATGCATCTTTGACTTTGAAGTTCTGAGATCTGGCCTGCAGAGCCACCCTACCCCCCAGTATTCCTTCTGAGACTTCCTTCTTGGGAATTTCTACCTGAAAGATAAGGCATCCCTTACCCTGGTCCTCTGGGTCCAAGAGCTTCTCCTCCATGAAGCACTCTGAGATTTGATAAGCAAAGTATCATTTTCACTTATCAAGAAATTCACAGGGGCACCTGGGTGGCTCAGTGGGTTAAAGCCTCTGCCTTCGGCTCAGGTCATGATCTCAGGGTCCTGGGATCGAGCCCCGCATCGGGCTCTCTGCTCGGCAAGGGAGCCTGCTTCCCTCTCTCTCTGCCTGCCTCTCTGCCTACTCGTGATCTCTCTCTCTCTCTCTCTGCCAAATAAATAAATAAAATCTTAAAAAAAAAAAAA
>CM052885.1:6695791-6718835 GCA_028534135.1 Potos flavus | reverse complement strand
CACCCCATCTATGACTAGCACCCCCAATCCCAGATGGCTGCGTGCAAGAAGATACGGAGCATTAGGGACAATGGAGGGGAACCGGTGTGGACAGAATTGTTTGTAACTTCTGCCCCAGGACCACGCCCACCTGACATCCCTTCCCAGGCCAGATCCAATCTGACCCTACAGGACAATGGCAGGTCACCCACCCAAAACCACACCATGCCTCTCCATGCCTCAGACACTGAGCTAGACTGACCTCTGAGCCCAGGGAGTTTGTTCTAGAAGAATTAATTTGTAAACCATGAGCAAAGACCATCTCCTGGTCCTTCCTTTCCTGCCCCAAGATTTACATCATCCCAGGACAATTAAGGATGGCAACATTCCCTCAGTGGCAAACCCATCCCCTGCCCAGCAGGGTATGGCTTGGTCTCAAAGCCCTCAAAAGACAAGCCTAAGGTAGTCTGACATGGCTGGTGTTTTCGAGGTCTTTGTTACACAGTCCTATCATGGTCATCACATTAAATATATTTTCCACACTTGATGCAATTAATAGGCACCCCTTTCATAAGGAAAAGTAGATGATGGTTGAACGTACTTGGTAGAGTGAGCAAGATGCTGTCGATTGCTATGGGGTGCCCCAGAAATCAGACCGACCGGTATTCCAAAGTCTGTGAGTGGGAATCAGTTAACCTGACGGTGTTTGTGTAACTATTTGCAAGGCTGCACTGGGACATTCCAAGTCCTTCTAGGAAATAGTTGTCAGAAGTCATAGATGTTGTTCTTTCTGAGATGTAAAAACAACACCAATTTACTATTTTTATCAATTCCATCTTTTCTGGGTCTATCGGAGTCAATAATTTGAAGTGGGGCTAAAATAAGAGACGACTTTTGTATTCAGAGTTTACATGCTCAGAACCCCAACCTTTGCCAAAAAAAAATTTAAAAATAGAACAGAACTCACTGGTTTGCAGTGCAGAAATGTCATTCAAACCCTTAAATCCAAAATAACTTATGCTTTTCCAAGTTCCACTTATTTTTCCAAATAAACAAAGATATCTTTTTCGACATTGTTTCCACCCAATTTTGAAACACGCCTACGAAATTTCTCAAATAACATATTTTATGTGTTTCCTGGTGTTGGGAAGTGCCAGGAAAACAATCCAGAGAGAAAAAAATTTAAGAATTTGTGGATCTGGCTAGTGAGACAGAATAAATAATGACCTCTCTACCTTCCAGCAGATGTAAAACTCTCCATAATTCTTCAGGTACCAGCTTCATAGCCATCAAAACTGTCTCACTCATTTATTTCCAGAGTGCAATTTGCATGTGTGAGCAAGGGATTGCATTTATCTTAGTGAATATACAAACAAGTGCATGATTTGACTCAATCAGTGGCTACCTGTCAGTAGAAAAAACGTTTTGGGATAAAACAAAAAGCTCGGACTGAAAGCTGGAAGGGCCCCTGAGGGCTGTTTCGTCAAAGCCCAGAGAGGTGACAAACTCACTCTAGGTCACACAGCAAGCTGGTCCCTGCGGCTGGGCATGTGCTGTTTAGGATGCTCTGTCCACATACAAAGCTTCACATCCATTAGATCAACATCTATCAGAGAAGTAGAAACAAGCGAGATGACCCCATGACTCTATCTCAAACAGGCCACTGAACTCTTTCTTGGGTCTTAGTGGGGCGGCCCTTAGAAATATTTCTCAACCCATAGACCTCATTTTGCATTTTGTCTTTAGACTTTATTTTTAATCAAAAAGAAAAAAGGAAAGGAAAGGAAAGGAAAGGAAAGGAAAGGAAAGGAAAGGAAAGGAAAGGAAAGGAAAGGAAAGGAAAGGAAAGGAAAGGGGAAAGGGGAAAGGGAAAGGGAAAGGGAAGGAAAGGGAAAAGGGAAAAGGAAAAAGGGAAAGGGAAAGGAAAGGGAAAGGAGAGGAGAGGAGAGGAGAGGAAAAGAAAGAAAGAAAAGAGAAGAGAAGAGAGAAGAAAAGAGAAGAAAAAAGAAAAGAAAAGAAAAGAAAAGAAAAAGGTAGGAGCTTGGACCAAATGTCCACTCTGAGAAACCACACACGTCCAGGGAAAACGATGACTCTCTGGGACCAGAGGAGACCCCAGAGCTTGGCTGTCCATCGTCTTTCCTAGAGGACATCCCCTCTGGTCGGGCAGGCATCACAGGCGTCAGCCGCACACGCCGTCACTCTGGCACACTATGCCGTTTTGCAGAGCGAACCGTCCCATCCATCCCTGGGACTGCTCTTATTGTTTAGGAATCTCCCATCCTCAAAATCCCACCAATTTTTATCCTCTGGAATTTCACAGCCTGAGTATGCTCCCTAATCCAGCTCTTTAAATACTGGAAACGCTGCCAAACTCTTCCTAAGACCTTTGCACCCTAGTTAAATATCCCCAATTCCTCCCGCCGCTCTTCATAGGACAGATCTCAGCTAGAATGAGGACGCCTGGACACAGGGTCTGTGTGTCTAATTTGGTGCAGTCACATAAGGTACCTAAGAGAAGCTCAATAAATACTACCAAACAAATAGATGAATCATCAAATGCTTATGAAACTCTTCTCATTTATCTGTTTATTTGACAAATAGGTAGAGAGCTCTGATATTCCTGTGTAGGCAACAGGCATGCAAGGTTAATGAGAAATTGAAAACAACACTCTAGTTAGAGCCCAGACCATGCAAATCACATAAGAAATAGCATCTCACTTAAAAAAAAAAATAAAAGTCACCATTCCTCTAATAGTGCATTTTACTCTTGAGTTTCCTTTTCTGGTAACCATGCCACATGGTTGGTTTACAGAGAGTGCATAGTCACCTCAAAGCACTGGGACGTTTACTTAAATAGCTGCTCTTTGCCAAGCCCCCTGTCTACCCTGCTGCACTAGTACAATGGACTGATTTTTCATTCTACTTAAATATAGAGGCCGGCGTTTCCCACTGCTGCATTCATTTCATCCCCCGACTTGTGTTCCAGCCGTCACCACTGAATAACTATATCCAGGCTCCCCTTCGTGAAGACGGAAGGCAGGAAGGCATAGTGACTCTGCACTGCATGATCAGGGAATGTGGGAAGAAATAAAACTTGAAATTTTGGTGAGACCAGATTTCCAGGAGCCGCTCTTTTCCGACCTTTCCATGCTACCCTGGAGTCTAGTTAACGTAATCATTATTTCTGCCGTGGGGAAAAAAGCCACCGAGGTGTGATGGCTCCACCTGCACATTCCTGGAGCAGCCTCAGTTTCTAATATTCTGTCTGCTCCGTGGTCTGCGAGAGTCAGCAAAATGTCACAGAAGTCCCAGTCCTCATGGTCTGCATTTTCCACGTCTCTCAGGCTGTCTTCGCACTATCTGCGTCCCCACGGTCCTCTGTCAGATCATTCGTCCCCAGCGTCTTCTGCGAAGATTATGAGAGAAGATTCCAGTGATGTTCCATGAAGAATTGTGGGGAGTGTCAGTGAGTCCAGAGCCGGAAGTGAACCGGAAGGCTTGGCGAGGCGCATTCCAGCCCCGCGCTCTCCAGGAACGTGCAAGGGGGAATGGGCAAGTCCTCCGGCAGCTTTCCTTCTCCACGGCAAAATATGCCGACGGCTTCTCACTCCATTTCCACGTGTGGGTTTCCTTTAATTTTTAGGAGATGATGAGAGCAGGAGAAGGGAAACCATATTAATCTCTTTTCTATATCACAGTATTTTCTATACATAAGGATTTTATATGCATTTAATGCTTCTAATTTTGAAGCAAGCATGATCATCCCTATTTTACAGACAAGAATACTGAGGCTTAATGAATTTTAGTGCCTTCTGTCAAAGTCTTAGGGGGCTGGGTTCTGAAGCCCATATTCTTCAATATCCTAATACTTGATAACTATGGAAAATCTAAATTTGAAAAAAAATCTTGGAGGACAGCTCCTCCAGATGGTTAATTTTGCAGATAAATAAATAGAGGCCCAGAGCAGGCTAGCAATGTCGGCAACATTCTGGAGCTGATCGGAGGCAGACACACAAGCAGAGCCCGGGTCCCCCAAAGCCCAGCCCCCTCCCTTTCTCTTCACCACGAGAGCTCCCCTTCAGGCAGACAACTACCCCTGCGGGAAGGATTGCTTCATGAAGGATCACCCAGACCACATGGCCTGGAAAGAAAAGGTGCTGCTAATCTGTAGGATAATATTTTGAGAGGGCAGCAAAAATGATGTGACGGTGAAGACTCAAACGTCATCTAATGGCGTATATAAGAAGTAAAGAGAGAGACATTGCTGACGTGACAGATTAAAGTGTCAGAATTAAACTACGCACAGAAAGCAAAGGTCCACTAGGTGGGCAAGCTGGAGGGATCTGTCAGGCAGTCCCTTTCTCTGAATTCGACCAAAATACTCCCTGGATCAGGAAACCAGTATAGAGATTGTGATAAAAAGGTTGAATGGACAGTTTCAAGTGGAAAAAATGAGGGAATCCTGAAGAATTGCATCTGATGTGCAATATTGTGAACCACAGGTTAATTTCTTGTTTGTTTTAATGATTAATCTCTTCCATAAGGCAATTAAGCAATAAAAAAAAATAGTCCCTTATATAAAACTATCTAATGGGAAAATATACATAATGAAAGAACTATCAAAAAATTTGTTTGAGTGGGTACCTGGGTGGCTCAGTTAGTTAAGCATCCACCTTTGGCTCAGGTCATGATCCCAGGGTCCTGGGATCAAGTGCCACATCGGGCTCCCTGCTCAGCGGGGAGTCTGCTTCTCCCTCTCCCCCTGTCCCTTCCCATCTGTTGTGTTTGTGCTGTCTCTCTCTCTCTCTCAAATAAATGAATAAAAATCTTAAAAAAAAAAAATCTGTTCAAGCAATGATGTGTAAGTGACAAGCAAGTTCCTTACAAATGGTAGAAATATTTGAACATGGAAAAGTTCCAACCAGAATTTTCCTTCTCTGTGCAAAGTGAGAGAATCTGGCGGTGATGTTCTACAGACAAGTATGATTTTTACTTAAATGGATTTTCAAAATTTAGTATGCTGATGGAAATGCTTCTGGTAATTAATTAGCAAATAAGAATCGTCCTTGGAGTCAGTCTACTTTTGCAGCAGGACATTTGCCTTGAATGTGATCATTCGTAGTTCAAGTCACTGATTTAGTTTTGTTCCAGAGGACCCAAGCTGCATTTATAATTCTCTTCTTTCCAAAAGTAAACCACAATCAAAACTAGGTCACAGATGCTGCTTGAAAATAATGACTAACATCTGCATAGCCCAGTTATGGTTTAAAGAGTAAATTCGCATCCATTATCTCATTTGATGCACATGAAAATTTGTGAGGCAGACATTATTGCTTCCCCATCAAGGCTCAGAGTTTGAATGACTTGGCTAGGGATGCCCAATGAGTAGTGACTGTGACAGAATCAGGCTCCTTCCATTCCCCTGCATTCTGCCCATTGAATGTACATCAACCAGAACTATAATGACCCACAAAAGACCTACGAGTTCAAAGTCTCCTGGAACCCAATTAACCAGGATCTACAATGGTCTGGTTTTATTTATTTATGTTTTGGGGAGTAGGAAAGAGGAGTTTGGGGGAACCTGCTACTTTCAAGATAGAAAAAAATAACATTCTAGACATATGGAAATTTCTCTATTTAATGTATAAGCATTCTGATCTCATACACTCTTTTAGACAACCTTTGATTATTCTAATAGAAATCTAAAGTCAAGAGACTCAATCATAGAAAAAGTCAATTTTTTTCAACACAGAGTTCTACTATATAGAACTTTTTAAAGATTTAAAATCTAATTACAAAAGATTATAAATCTAATTTTTAAAGATTTACATCTTTTTCAAAAGGTGAAACGAGAAAGATTTTCTGGTTAACCAGAAAAGTAAATCAACAAGAAATGTTGCTCATGAACTATAGTATCATCACTGCACAGAAATGATGTTTCAGTCTATCGAAAAATATTGGCACGACTCTCTTTCACCTTTTCACTGCTATTTTTCTTCTTTGAGGATGATAACTACAGCCAGAAAATGAGATGTCAATTAAGAACTGTCAGTTATTTTTTTCATATGCATGTGTGCTGAAATTTTGGAATCTGGGCATATAAAACTCGGAATTGGAAAAAAAAAAAAAGATCCCTCTGTCAAATGGGATTCTTTAGAGTGTTCCTGGGGAGAAGTAGGAAGGGGGTAGAATTTCTTCAAAGGGGACATTCCTTGATCTTACTATTATTTTTGGTGGAAGACACTGGTTTTGGATAGCTTGGTTCCAGATAGTGTCGGAGTCCTGAAGTCTACAATAAAGACGAAATGTAATAAGAGGAAACGTTCTTGGAATCCAAAGCAGACTTTTCCTTCCAAGAGTTTCTGCACTTAAAATCACAGTGTAATTTTGTTTACAAGGAAAGAAGGATATTCTGACCAAAATGAAACAGATCTGATACATGATCCTCAGAAGCAAATATTTCCCCCAAGCTATTAAGGCAATAGATTTGAGAGAAAGTGATTTTACATGAAGAAAAAAAAATAGAGATGAAGGAACATGTAATTAAAGTTGGGTCTATACAATATCAACTTTGAAATAACAAAATCAGTCAAATAACCAAGATTTATCTTCTTAATGCCAACAACATGGTATGGATAACCACCCCCACCCACCCCCCACTAAATCATCAAATTGATACCAGTGACCATTTTAGTCTGCTAGGACCGCCATAACAAAATACCACAGGCTGAGGGGCTTTGACAACAGAAGTTTATTTTCTCACAGCTCTGTAGGCTGGAGTTCCAAGACCAAGATGTTGGCAAGTTTGTTTTCTTCTGAGGCCTCTCTCCTTGGTTTGCAGATGGCTACCTTTTCTCTGTGTCCTCATGCCACGCCTCCATCTATGTGTCTGTGCTCTAATCTTCTCTTCTTATGAGGACGCAAGTCTTATTGGATTAGGCCCATCATACAACCTCATTTGACCTTACTTTACCGTCCTTTTACCTCATCTCCAAATGCAGTCACATTCTAAGGTAACTCATCTCCAAATGTAGTCACATTCTGAGGTAACTCAGGGTTAGGACTTCAACATCTGAATTTAGGAGGACACAGTGCAGCCCATAATACATTACCCTCTTCTCCCACAGAATGCACATCCTTCTCACAGGCAAAATACACTCTCCCCATCCCAACAGCCCTAAAGTCTTAACCCACTCCAGCATCAACTCTAAGCTCATAGACTCATTGAAATACCATCTACATTAGATGTGGGTGAGACTCGAGATACGATGTGGCCTGAGGGAAAATCCTTCTCCTACTGTGAATCTGTGAAACCACACAAGTTATCTACCTCCGAAATACAATGGTGGGGCAGGCACAGAACAGACATTACTATTCAAAAGGGAAAAAGTCAAGAAGAAGAAAGGAGTGACAGATACCAAGCAAGTCTGAAACCTAGCAAGGCAAATTGCATGAGGTCTTAAGGCTGCAGAATAACCCTCTTTGGCTCCAGTCTCTTGTCCTCTGGCCCACCAGGGAGGCAGTCCTGCCCTGGAGGCCTGGGCAGTCATTCTACTCTATAGAATCAAAAAAGCAGCAGCCGCCCCCTCCCACCCCCACCCATCCACAAGCCTGTGCCCTCTAGGCCTGTGGTGGCGATGACAACACTGCTGATTTCTGAACTGCCGTTAGGGCCATTCTTCTGTGTTCTTGAAGGATAACATATGTTCACAGCCAGAAAGCCCTACTGACTCGTCCTGCAAAATCTCAGAAGCCCAACATCATGCCTTCATTCTGTCCCCTCTCTGTCCCCTTCAGTCCAAGCCGGGAGCATTTCTTTTGAGACAGCTAATTGGATCCATGTGTCATACCTGTAATCACTTTAGAGCCAAATGATTATCCAACCACATGCTTGGTGTTCTCTCCAGACCAAGCATTCTCATTTTTGGCCATATGGGTAGGCTGAACATTTCCAAATCTTCAAGTTCTGATTCCCTTTGGCCTAACAATTCCTTCTTCAATGTGTCTCCCCAGTCACCTTTTGCTATAAGCAGCAAGGAGAAACCAGGCAGCACCTGCCACGCTTTTCTCTGGAATCTCCTCAGCTTAATATCCAAGTTAATCACCTACAAGTTCTACCTTCCACAAAACTCTGGACCCAGTTCAGCCAAGTTCTTAGTCCCTTTGTAATAAGGACCACCTTTCCACCAGTTTCCAATAACATGTTCCTCAGTCCCATATGAGACCTCACCAGAAGCACCTTTGATATTCTTATGTCTATCAACAGTCTCTTGAAGGTAATCTTGGTTTTTCCTGTTAGGCATCTCAAGAATTCTTCTAGCTCTACCCATGACCCAGTCCTAAAGCTACTTGAATAGCTTTAGGTATTTGTTAACAGCCCCCTACTCCATAGTAGCAAAATCTATATTTGTCATGGTTCTCCAGAGACACAGAACCAACAGGAGACACATAAATCTGAAGATTGAGTTTAAGGAATTGGCTCATATGCAAGTGTGGCAAGTCTGAAATCTGCCGGGTAGGTTGGCAAGCCAGCGACCCCAAGAAAGAGTTGCAGCTTGAGTCTAGAATGTGGTCTGTTGGCAGGGCTCCCTCTTGTGAGGAGGTCAGCATTTTTCTATTAAGTCCTTCAACTGATTGAATACGGCCCCCCCATTTTAGGAAGAGTAATCTGCTTTACTCAAAGTCTATTGATTTAAATGTTAGTTTCATCTAGAAAACATCTTCACAGGAAACTCCAGAATAATATTTCACCAAATCTAAGTACTGTGGTCTAGCCAAGTTGACACATACGTTAACCTTTACAGTGACATGTGGTTATTTAATTCCTAATCATGATACTTAACTCATTCTAAGGGCCAGAGGTGAACTCAAGCATATACACTAGAAGGAAGCATGGAATCTTGCTAATAGTCCTGAATTTGAAGTTAACAGAGATACGCACTGTGCCAAATGATTGGCTAAATGATTTATCTGCTGTCAGTTTTTTAATTTATGAAATAGGATTAAAATTAATAACTCCTTCATCAGGGGTCAAATGTGATGATCAAATATAAAACACCTTGAAATGTTAGTTATTAATCAGGAAATCATTGTCTCCCTCTTTTTTTTTTTTTTTGAACTTTTTTTTTTTAAGATTTTATTTATTTATTTGTCAGAGAGAGAGTGAGAGAGAGATCACAAGTAGGCAGAGAGGCAGGCAGAGGCAGAGGGAGAAGCAGGCTCCCTGCCGAGCAAGGAGCCCGATGTGGGACTCGATCCCAGGACCCTGGGATCACGACCTGAGCCGAAGGCAGCCGCTTAACCAACTGAGCCACCCAGGCGTCCCAATTGTCTCCCTCTTTAAAGAAACAAATACAGTCTAGAATACACAAAAAACTTGGGTGTCCACCTTGGCCAATACCAAGACCCCTTGTATGGATGATTGGATGACATCTGTCTTACTCTTACCCCACACTGAAGCCAAACTTAAGTTATTACCATGGAGATTGAAGTCTGACAGTAATAAAGGCTTTCTTAAAACTACTATGTGTGCTGCAGGAAATACCAAATTCTCCTACCTGAGTGATGTTGCTTCTCTGTTCTTCTGATGGCATTGTGGCCAACTTTGCTGACAGGTGGTAGGTTTGAGAAAGGTGGTTTCCAGGTCAAAGATTCTATAAAATGTAATCAAAGTCACATACGTGGAAAGATAAACCATCATTATTGGGAAAAAGTCTTTTTTTTTTTTTTTTTTTTTTTTAGAAATACTTGCCCCGGCAAGTAGAAATAATGATTCAACATTGTCTTCTGAGGTCAGTGAGAGAGATGGAGATCTGGGTAGCTGCTTTTGCTCAGTTTTAACCCTCTTGCAAAAAAAAGGAATGGAATTAATGAACCAGCTGCCTCGTGCTGGACTCTTTTCCCATACGTTGTCTAATTTAGCCTTCCCCAAATCCTGCAGCATCGATATTATCTCTGCAAGGGAAGCTATGGGGGTTGCCAACAACTTGGAAATTAGAAAAATGAAGTTAATAACAGAGAGTTAATAATAGCACCACAGACACCAGATCTGAGCTGGGATATTAAAATGTAGCTGGAAGAAAGAAAAAAAATGGCTTGTAAGCCAAACTATCATAACTGGAGCTACTGACAAAGTTAAGCAGGGGGTACCTGGTCATTCCAAGAAGTAGAGGAAAGGACAGTCACAGAGCAGTGTTCATACCAGCAATAACCAGGGGAAGAGGGATCCAGGCCTAAGGATTCAACCTGTCAGTCACTGTGGCAAATTTAGCTCTATTATGAAAATGGATGGAAGAAGTTTCCAGAGCCCGAGGCCACAGGACACTTAAATTGCATAACTCTTTAATCATACCCTGAATGCATTTTCACCAAGGAACTTTCCAATTAGAATTTACTTGCCCGTGCAACTTACCCACAGAAAGAGAAAGGGGCCTCTTGGTCCATTGCAACTATTTTGGCCAATGTGGTAGCTAGGCCTCCCATTCTAATTTAAAACATTGGCAATGTGTGTGGTTTTACATCAGCCTTATGAATTTGGTTACTACGAGTCTGTCCCAAGGGAGAGGCCACAATCTTGGTGAATTAAAACAAGATTAAAGGTCATAGCTTAAACAATGGAAAGTAAGCCTCAACATTCACCATCTCATGAAACATCTCTGCAGACTCCCAATGAGTTTTGCTTTGTCTCTCCATGTACAATCTTACTTAGAAGATCAACCCTACTACATACTTACCTTCCTTGAACGTAGGTTTCCTTTTCCGTAAAATAGGAGTATGCTTGTCCGAAATTAAGGAAGATAATATAAATAAAGTAGGTAGCAAAGGCCACCAACATAGGAACTTGACTGTAGGAACTCAGTTAATGTTAATGCCCTGTTATTTTGGCCCCCATGGAGACATTTTCCTGGAAGCCGAAATTAGGGAACACACCACACCAGGGCTCTCATTTTTCCTCTAAGTCAGAAGTTCTCCACTTCCTAAGAAGTGCTTATTCATTCAGCTAAATTTCCAGTTGTCAGAACCTCTCCTTATCTGGAGTTCCTCAACACAAAAACATAGGAAATAGAAGGGGACAGGATAACAACCAGTGGTACTTATCGGTTTAACAAACATACAAGAGTCAGAAGTAGCATGTGTCCGGGGACTAAAGAGGTTAACATAACAACATGGACACCGAGGGAATTGCCAATGAGATTGTTGGGTCTAGCAGAAATCCCTTGGTCACTGACAGAAATCCACCAGCTCCAGGAAGAGGACATCGCACAGTGACCACACGGAAGGCATGTTCTCTGGGGACCTTGCTAACTGGGAATACCGTGGGGTCAAAGGATCACCCAGCTCCCAGAGCCACAGAAGGCATTCCCGTCCTCTTGGTCATGGACACGATAATAAAATGGGTTATTGCTGCTCTGGATAAATTTGGAGGTGGGGACAGGGACAGAATGAAAAGCAAGGAAAATTACCAAGGCCGTTTCCTCCCAGAGCATATTCTTTGACATCCAAGTTGGCCAGGTTGACAAAATAGCAATCCTTGAAGCGTGCTGTCTGTGACACGGATGAACTCCTTCTTCACTTCTTGAATGTTTCAAGATGTATCTTTATAGCAACAAACTAAAATGAAGATTAATGAGAGGAGAGAGACGCAGAGCCAAATCTTACCCCACCGGGAATAATGGAGCACGAAGCAGCCCAGAGAGTTTGGCTGGGAGGGCTGCCAAGATGGCTGTCAGAGCAACAGTGGAAAGAATCCGTCTCCCCTGGCAGGGACCACTTCCCTCTCACCTCCTGGAGAAAGAGATGCCTTTCCTAGAATAGATTCAAATCTCTTTCAGTCCAAGGTCAGAGACACCTCTGTCCAACTTTGCTTCCGTTTCCACACAAGGAAATAAGGACATCAATGCAGTCTAACTAAAGTTGAAATGGATGTAGTCCACGTGTAAGTTTGGGCCAAGAAAGTTCTTTCAAAATCTGGTCTCGGAGTTTTGAGTTTCTCCACTGATTTAGTTTCTGTTCTCAATGAAAAAAGGCCTGAAGGTAGGAAGGGTGGAGAATTAGGAATGCAGTGTCTAGAGTGCAAGACCACATTCAAGAGAGCCAGCTTTGGAGTCAGACAACACTGACTTTGGATCCTGATCACACACACCACTAACGACTGTGTGATCTTAAGCAGGTAACTTAACCTCTCTGAGCCTCAGACTCCCATTCTGCAAAAGTAAGCCTGATATTATCTTTGTCACCCAGTTGTTCAGATTAAATGATAACATATGCAAGGTGCATAACACAACCTTGATACGTAGTAGATGCGAGCCAAATGTTAGTTTCCTTCCTTTTCAAATTACCTTCTTAGAATTTCTGAATGCATTCACACCGAAAAGTACTGTTGAGAAGAGTGTCTTCAATTATACTTTGTAGAGAATATGAAACATATGGGAGGAAGATATTGATCCCAAGCTGCCAAAATTATTTTTGTGGAAGGAAAATTCGAATCACTCCAGATCCATACTGCGCTCTTTGCTGCAGGTGTGCCTACAAAGTCTTGGACGCTATTAAGTTGAATATATTCATTACGACATAAATAGAATTCGGGGAGCTACTTCATTCAGGTTGGAGCTTTGAGTGGCACCATCTTCCATTGGGTATGTATCAACACATTTGAAAATGTCAGACTGGGAAGAAGAAGTTTTCTCCCTGGGATTTGAACACCTGGTGTGAGAAAATCTCACAGAAAGGCGATGGCAGAGAAAGAAGAAGAATTCTTATTCTTTCTATATAATCTAGTCAAGCAACACTGAGCAAAGCCATAGCTCTCTTCCTCTTCACATTTTTCTTTGATACCTATTTAATGGCCTTCTGCAATAATCCATGGGGCATGTTTGCATTGAAATAGTAAGTTTCTTAGATACGAACAGGTCAAGAGCATCCTAAACTTCATATCATGCAGCTCCATCTACATAGAGGTGAGTGGCTGGTGGAGACAGTCGGGATCTGTATGTACTGCAGGAAGCAAGGGGTTGGAGGAAAGACATGAGCAAATTACTCATTCTATACTATGTGCCGGGCACATAGAGACATTGCGTCACTTGAACCTCACATCTTCATGAGGTCAGAATTACCTTTTCCCATTTTAAAGATGAGGAAATTGAGTCCAGGGAAATTCAACTAGTAAATGACAAGGGTTAGCTTCGAACCCAAATATGTCTAACCCCAAAGCCTAGCCTTGCCCAGGGTCCCATACTGCCCACCCAAGGACCTCAGATGGGCTCTACCCCACCTTCTCGCTCCCTTTGTGGTAGAACCATCCCCAACCCAAGGAGGTGAAGTGCATCGCTTCAGGTCAAATAGTGAACTCATCCTGAAGGTTGAGGCAGAAGCCAGCTCCTCCGATGGTGGCACAGTTCATTTTCCTCCATGTGTCCCTAGTCAGAAAGGCCCCTGGAGGTGGGCATTGCAAGCCTCCTCCTCGCCCAGCAATCTCCAGCTCAGGAAACAGAATTCGTATTTACCCACGTGCTATGGGCAACTGGAGTCCTTCGCGACACCTCCCTGTCTGTCACCTCTCCAACTGATAATGTCAGCATATCCTATATCTCTACCTCCAGAAACCCACACACATGCCCAGGCACCCCGCTGCTACCCCACGCATATTTGTGGGGGCTCTTACCTGCTACTCGTCACTCCCGATGCTCTGTCTTCTGCCTAGCAGCTTCGACAACATTTCCCTTCCCTCACTCACTCATTCATTCATTCAACAAACATTCCTACGCACTTCCTGTGTGTTGGGCACTGTTTTCAGTGGGAATTCATTGGTGATACAAAGAAGCTAGAAGCCTGACCTCGTGCAGCTTACACTTTCACCAAGGGGAAGTAGCCAGGCAAGTAGAAATATAAATATGTAAAACAGACAGGAAGTTGCATCGCCATCAGTTCCAGAAAGAAAAAGAAGTGGGGAAGGGGGTGACGTGTTAGAGAGGGGGGACAAGGAGGCCTGAGAAGGTGACGTGGCTGTGCGCACCTGCGGGAAGTGAGGAGTGAGCCGCGCACATACCTGGGAGAGGGATGCTCCAGGTGAGGGAACACGAGTGCAAGATCCTGAGATAGGACCGCACGCAGGACAAGCACAGTCCAAGAACAACACTGTGGTCAGAGGACTGGAACCATGAGAATGGGGGGGGGGGGCAGCGGTGGGCGGGGGGTAGTGGGAGAAGCCTTTAGAGGGAGCCCTTGGGCCAGAGTTCCCACTGGCTGAGCCCCCTCTCACAAACCAAACATTCTCCTGAGTATTTTGCATTTATTGATTCTTCATTTTCACAAATGGACAACCTTCAAAATACCATTTTTTTCAGTGCAGAAATTGAGACTTGGAGAAGCTCAATGACATGCCCGAGGTCACACAGAGCTGAAGTTGTCTAATTTCATTATGATCCAGCTGCTTCTCTATGGATCTGGGTCTGTGTGTGCTATGAAGTCAGGACACGGCTTCAGTAAAAGGTTCTTAGCCATAATGTCGATCATGGGTTGAATTATGACCTCAGTTCTGAATTGTAAAGAGCTCCTCAGAGGAAGCCATGATTTCGGACTGAAATTTCACCCTGGACCACAGCCAGCGTTGGGTTCTATGCTTCCATGAAGCTGAAAGACCTGCAGCTCAACTTTCAGGGACCTCAGTTTCCCCAGTGGAAAATAAGATTGGGCATCACCAAAGGGTCTCTGGGTTAGAGGGGCCCTTAGAGGTTATGCCATTCAACATCTGCATTTGGAGTGGGTGAGACAGTTCCAAGGAGAAGGTATGACCTGAACAGCGTCACCTACTGGGTCAAAGGCAGGGCTGGTGCCTTCTCCCCGGAGCATACGCCTCCCTCCACGGACTGTGTGAATTACTCTGCATTGGTTTCAAGGCATTAATGTAACAGGGAAGACAATGAAAGCTTGGGCGGGTCTTCTAGCTGATTCCTCAAAGAACCTTCCCTACCTAGCATGATGCTGGCCCCTCCTTACACCAGGCAGTGAACAGAACGATGAGTACCAAAATGATGTGTCCATATCCTAACTCCTGGACCAGTGCCTCACGCATCATACGGCAGAAGTGCGAGTGTAACTTGATACAGCAGAAGATACGATTAAGTTTACGATCCTGAGTGGGGGAGCTCATCCTGTGTTATCATGATGGGTCCTAAATGCAATCACATCTCCTTGTAAGAGAGAAACAGAGGGAATTATGAGACAGAAGCGAGGAGGCCGACAATGGAGGCCGAGATCAGAGGGCTGGGGCCCTAAGCCAAGGAAAGCTGGAACCCCCAGAAGCCAGAAGTCGTAAGAAATGGGTCCTCCCCCCAGAACCCCCAGGGGAACCTGGCCCTGCATCCCTCTTGACTTCAGTGCTGGCTCAGCGAGACCGATCTCAGACTCCTGGGCTCCAGAGCCCTGAGACAACACATGTCTATCCTACAAGCCACCAAGTGTGTGACGATTGGTCGCAGCAGCCCCGGGAAACAAATTACCCCTTAACTACTGAGTTCCCTCTATCTTCATGGCCCCTTGCCCTGCTTCCTGTGCCTTGGCCTGGGGGCCTCAGAGCCCCTGCGCGCGGCCTGCTCCCCTGCCTCCCAGCTCCCCCCAGCCTCAGACCTCCCGGCAGCGTCTACCTCCTGCTCTCCTGCTTGCCACTCATCCTTCCCACCCCTCCCATCCCCAGAATCTCCCTTCCCATAAGCCGCTCCTGAGGGCCTCGTCCCATCTGCTGGAGGCGACAATGGACCCGAAGCCTCTTCTGACAGCGCCACAAATCTTCATTAGGATCGTCACCATCATCAGTGTGCTGGAACCGCGTGGTCTGTTAGCAGGGCTTGGTGGCAGCGTGATGGATAACAGCCCGGCTGCCCTCCCAGCAGCCGCCGCCTGGTGCTGAGCATCGTGAATAAAAACCCATGTGAGGGAGCTGCTGGCAACAAGGATGAGGGCGGGGCGGGAGGGTGGGGGTGGACAGGGTGGGCATCTGCTGCCCTCTTTTGTGCAGTCAGCAACGCTATCCCTGGGTACTGGGAGGAGCACCCCCAGGTCAGTGAAGTCCCTTCTGTCCAAGCAAACCAGGCCGGGGGGAGCCGGGCAGGCTTACCAGGAAAACTTAGGACACCCAGCCAAACTCAAAACTCAGATAAATGGCAAATAAGTATGTGCCTGTGCCCTCTTTGGCACATATTTATACTAAAAAGTCTTCACTTTGGATCTGAAATTCAAATGTAACTGGGCGTCCTGTATTTTTATTTGCTAAATCTGGCCACCCTCAACCTGGCCTGGGTCCCCAATGGGTAGCACTGGACAGTCCCAGCCTACCTGGGAAAGAGGCATCTGTCCAGGCTGCTGGGAGCTGCCCTTGGACAGAAGCCAAGGAGTCTGTGGCATTTGGAGTCCTTGCCAGAATTCCAGGAACCTCAGGCAGGCTCCCCCAGGTCCCAAAGCTTGGGCAGAGGGAAAGAACTAACCTGCTCCAGAAGCAGCCGTGGAAAGCAAGACCACAAAAGACCACAAGAGACCACAAGAGACGGCGGGAGGTGCTGGGAAAAGCTGCATGACATGCCTGCAGTTCGCCGACTTCCGCCAGCACGTGCTGGGCAAGGCGCTGCCCACACAGAGCCGAGAGGAGCACAGCCTCCATCCTGAGGGAGGCACGGAGGACGCTACAGAATTCTCCACCCTCGTTACCCTAGAGTCACGCTCCGCCACGGGCGTGCCTTCTCTGCACGTCCTCCCAGCCCTGAAATCAGCAGCCGATTCCCGACCATCCCTCACCCGCGGCGTCCCCCACGCCCATCAGCACGGCTGCAACTCTCCTGCTCTTCGCTTTACGTCCTCACTCTCTCCACCGTGGACCAGTGCCCTCTATAAATTTGCTCTGTTTCAGGTCACATGTCACCCCCCACAC
This sequence comes from Potos flavus, assembly GCA_028534135.1. Taxonomy (NCBI): domain Eukaryota; kingdom Metazoa; phylum Chordata; class Mammalia; order Carnivora; family Procyonidae; genus Potos; species Potos flavus. The sequence goes on along the minus strand of CM052885.1, from coordinate 6,701,935 downwards.
ACACCGCCTTTCTAGCCCTGAGACACCGTGGATTAGCTGGGCGCCAACGACCAAACCCACTGACAGGACATTTAGAAAGCCCCGAGGTGCGTGTGCCCACCCCGTCTCCCACCAGCGCACACCGAGCACCCGGTGCTGCAGGCCCATGGGATGACAAGCTGTTTCTCAAAAGTGGCCTGTTTCGATTCCTTCCTCCTGCTCCTCTTTGGAATCTGGGACTCCGAAAACCAAGAAGGGAAAAGCGTTGGCTAAACTTTCATCAACCAGCTTAGCACAGCGCGGCTTAGGAGGTTCTCTATGACCCACCAGGGAAGTTTCTCGACCCCCTCCCCGATGACTAAGATTCTACGGCTTTGGTTCTTCCTGGGGAAGCTGGTGTCGGTCAAGGTAGAGCCCCAAGGACACCTGCTCTGTTCAGGGAGCCTTCTCCCCTCGGCCAAAGCCACAGATCGTTCGGACGCTGGCCCAAGCAAGAAACGGCGCTGAGTTTCAGAGCTAAGCGGTCCAGCCTCCGAGCTCCCTCCTTCCTCCTTCATCTTCTCCGCTGCACAGAGCCTACACTGGTTCTCACCGGGAGACATCTGCGCGCAAGGGAGGACCAGCCCGAGAGACCGGCTGCGGTTACACATCCCCCTCCTGCAGTTTCTGTGATTACACGGCAGCTCTGCCCACCCCGCTTCCTGCCCGCCTTCCCTCCACACCTTCGCCTTCCTGCCTATATTACGGTAAGCTAACTGCCGTCGGTCGCAAATCCCAAATCCCTGCGGCTTAACGCAGCCGAACTTCCCCATCTGCCAGCCCTGCTTCTGTCTTCCCTTCGATTGCTCTTTTTTTATTTTTTTCGATCGCCCTTCATCTCAAGAGGACTCGTGGATAAACTACCCCCACGCTGATCTCTACATCAGACTCCCCTTCCCAGGTCCCCAAACTCCGTACACAGGTCACTTCCGCTCACACGGCATAGGCACACACGGGCCGCTGACGAAGAGCCTGGAGACGAGGGTCTTGCAGGGTCACCAGGAGCCGGACAGCGCTGTGCCCGTCAGCACCAGCAGTGTCCACAATGGGCACGCTCCCCCGACCCAACACTTCGGCCCGAAGTGGAGCACCGGGGGAGTACGGGCCTCTGACAGAGAAGGGTGGATAGGCTTGGGGTGCCTGGGTGGCTCAGCCGGTTAAACATCTGACTCTTGGTTTCAGTTCAGGTCACAATCTCAGGATCACGGGATTGAGCCCTGCGTGGAGCTGCTTGGGAGTCTCTCTCCCTCTCCCTCTACCCCTCCTCTGCTCATGTTCTCTCTCTAAATTAATTAATTCATTAATTAAAGGGGGGATGTGTTTGACCCTGAGACATGGTTCCCAAGTGCTGGACTTGGAATGAGGACATGCAGAGGGATGTTACTTTTCCTCCTTCTCCTGCAAACTCCATTTCCCAAATCTATAACAGGGGGCCCCAACTATTGCAATCTAGAGAGTTCTGAGGATTCACTGGAGAAACAATGCGAAATCGATGACCCCTGGGGGCCTGGAATGGAAAAATCCATCTCTCGATGTTTAGCGGGCCCCAGTCCGCCTGCTGATGTGGGCTTGATCGGTGTAAACACACTCACCACTCTGACGGTAAAGCTGTGGGCGGGGCGCTCAGACATCACATCTTCTCAAGGGCAGACCAAATAGAAATGAATTAGCAAGCTGGAGAATTCGATATTATCACTGTTTGGCTTTCTCTCTAACAAAACTTTGAAGATATTTTCCTTTGGTATTAAAGCACTTGATCTCAGCTCAGTATTCAGTGGCCTCGACCGCCCTGAAGTTCTGCGGTTTGCAAGAGCTGGACCAGGATCTGTTGCCGGGGTCTGGCATTTACTCAAGGTGGGCCTTTGAAGGCAGGAAAGAGCCTTGGCTGGCTGAGCTTCAGGCGTGCCCCAGAGCACCGCGCTTGTGGAAAGAGGCTCGCTGGGCAGAACAGCTTGGCAGGAGTTAGGGACTGTTTCCTTCTTGCCTCGTGACCTGAAGCCAAACCAGCATAAGCTAACAGTGTAATCAGAGCATTGAGAGGCTCTCAGAACTGAATCCATCTATACAATAGGCAGGGATGGACGCTGGGGTATCAGAGGGATCAACGCAAACTCTATTAGAAACTCAGCCGAGGCCTCTGAGCCCAGTCCCAGGACCCAGGACAGGACCCCGGGTAGGGGGAGGGGATGATGTGGCTGTGTCCACAGCCGTGAAGAGCTCAGGTTCTGGAGCGAGAGCAATAGCATTTACCTTCTGGGGGGCGACTTATTAGCTGTGTGGTTGGGAACACGTGGGCTACCTAAACCCTCTGTGAGTGAGTACTCCCGTCTCTAAAATAGAGAGCAAAATAGTACATGCATCATCATGTTAACGTGAAGATTTGATGAAAGAAATCCAGGAAGCTTTCTAAAGAGGCACCTGAGTGTCTCAGTCAGTTAAACGTCTGCCTTTGGCTCAGGTCATGATCCCAGGGTCCTGGGATCGAGTCCTGCATCAGGCTCCCTGCTCAGTAGGGAGCCTGCTTCTCCCTCTTCCTCTGCCCCTCCCCCCTGCTCATGCTCTCTCTCTGTCAAATAAATAAATAAAATCTTGAAAAAAACAGCAGCTGGGATTCAGCAGCAATGCAGTGAAGTTAGTTGTCATTATTATTATTGTTTGTATTACCATTATTATCATAAGAGGTGTCTTTGTTTGCTTACTGATGCTCTCCCTGAAGACTGACCTGCCCCAGGTCTGTGCTAGATCCTAGAGGTGGAGACAACTTCCTGCCATGGAGTTGCCCACAGTCTGCTCCGGGAACAACAGAGGTAGAGAATATTCTGTTTTGAACCAAGTAGCTCAAGGCCATGATGGCACAGGTGTGAGCCCCTACCCTAACCTGTGGGCATGCGGCTGCCACACTTTTTTAGCCTGTGAGGACCCGTGGAGGAAACACACAAGCCCCAGGGTCCCCATGTGCTAGGGAAGGGAACAGATGGCGCACGGATGGGCTGCTTGGGGGAGGCTCCGTGATGACTGTGAACATGGACACGCATCACGGGTGTCTGCTGCCGCCCACCCCCTGAAGGTAGACCAGGAATACAACACTCTCAAAAACCAGAAGACACTTCCAAGGAGGAAGTGGGCGCCTTGGAGGGTTTCAAAGAAATATCCGTTGTTTTCGAGACCAAGATTTCCCACGTACAAGCTGTACAACTATAGAAAGCCACCTAACCTCTCTGAAAGTCATTATTTTATACATAAAATGGGAGTAATAATACTTACAGCACAGCCTGCTGTGACAATTACATTAAGCGATGTTTGGTTATCTATTTCTTTTCTTTTTAACCACAGTTGGTTCCATACCACAAAGGGTGGTAAGCACTTATCAACAGACATGGTCCGGCAGAAAAACTAAATCAACACTAAAGGGGAGAAACCAGGGAAGAGGAAAGGCAGGGGAAAGACCAGTCCATATAACTATATTCCATCTAATCCTGTACCAGCGGTGAGTGATTTTTGTTCTGAGCTTTCTAGTGGACAAGGCAAAGAGAGAAACCTGGTCATTTACAAGATTAGTGGCGTCCCTAAGATGAAAACAGGCCTGTTGTTCATAAGTGATGCATTTGTTTGTTTTAAAACTCTTCGCTTCTACAAAAAATGTCCCAAGGTATTAACTACTGCTACTACAAGACCGTTCCCATCATCATCATCATCGCTGTCACCAACTAACACAGTGGGGTTCTTTTTGTTTTTCTTTTTGTTTTTTATTATGTTATGTTAGTCACCATACAGTACATCGTTAGTTTTTGATGTAGTGTTCCATGATTCATTGTTTGTGTGTAACACCCAGTGCTTCTTGTGATACATGCCCTCCTTAACTGCTCCCCCACCCCCTTCCCCTCTAAAACTCTCAGTTTGTTTCCCAGAGTACATAGTCTCTCATGGTTCATATCCCCCTCCGATTTTCCCCCCTTCTTTTTTTCTCTTTCTTCTCCTAATGTCCTCCATGCTATTCCTTATGTTCCACAAATAAGGGAAACCATATGATAACTGGCTTTCTCTGCTTGACTTATTTCACTCAGAATAATCACCTCCAGTTCCATCCATGTTGATGCAAAAGTTGGGTATTCATCCTTTCTGATGGCTGAGTAATATTCCATTGTGTATATGGACCACATCTTCTTTATCCATTCATCTGTTGAAGGGCATCTCCGCTCTTTCCACAGTTTGGCAATTGTGGCCATTGCTGCTATGAACATTGGGGTGCATGTGGCCCTTCTTTTCACTACATCTCTATCTTTGGGGTAAATACCCAGTAGTGCAATTGCTGGGTCATAGGGTAGCTCTATTTTTAACTTTTTGAGGAACTTCCACAGTTTACCAAAGTGGCTGTACCAACTTGCATTCCCACCAACAGCGTAGGAGGGTTCCCCTTTCTTCAACCTCTCCAATGTTTGTTGTTTCTTGCCTTGTCAATTTTTGCCATTGTAACTGGTGTAAGGTGGTATCTCAATGTGGTTAATTTGAATTTCCCTTAGGGCTAATGATGATGAACATTTTTTCATGTGTCTGTTAGGCCTTTGTATGTCTTCTGTGGAGAAGTCTGTTCGTGTCTTCTGCCCATTTTCTGACTAACACGGTTTTTTCAAAGTAAATGTGAATTCAATTTTATGGCCAGAGTCAGAAAATTTTTAATAAAATAGTACAAAATGAAGCATAACTGGACAAAACAGAAGTATAATTTGTGAAACATTTGCTTCAGTTGTCACATAAATTGAGAGAAAGAACTGAGAACTAAATTTGTTGCTAGAGACTGAAAGGTGTCCCACTGCACCCCTACCCAGAATTCACATGTGGAAGCCCTAATCTCCAGTGTGGGCTTTATTTGGAGATGTGACTTTTAGGAGATAATTAAGGTTAAATGAGGTCATAATGGTGGTGCCCTGATCTGATGGCATTAATGTCCTATGAGAAGAGACACCAGAGAGCTTGCTTGGTCTCTCCACACAAGACACAGCGGGAAGGCAGCTGTCTGCAAGCCAAGAAGAGAGCTCCCACCAGAACCCAACCCTGCTGGCATCTTGATCCTGGACTTTCCAGCTCCCAAAACTGTGAGATCATAAATTACTGTTACGTAAGTCCCCCCAGTTGTGGCATTTTGTTGTGACAGTTGAAGATGAAGATGAAGAGAGTTGTGAGCAGATGAAGAGAGTTGTGATCTAAAGGACACTACTTAGTGGGCTCCACATTCAAAGAAGTGTGGATAGCGCAGAGCAGATCAGCCCATTGCCTGACTATCTTGATTGTCCTGGTCTGTCTAGCAGTCATCAACGTGGATGTCCACCTCTAAGCCAACATTGGAACACCTAAGCTCACTCCTTTCTTGGCACTGAGTCTCTCGTGGTACAAGAAAAATACTTCCTTTGAGCTGAGATCTCTCACCCTGGGATTTCCATTCACCAAAACAATACCACACATTCTGAAGCAAGTTTATTTTTTTTTTCCATTCATTTATTTTGATGTTTTATTTGAATTCTCTAAAGGCCCTTCTCTGAGCAGACCTCTGGCCTAACCCCTGGAGGAGTGGGGGGAGAAACAGAGGCACACAGGACACAAACATGGGGTCTCAAGAAAGAGCCATGGATCTGATCCAGGGGTTTCCCAGGGGTGGAATGAGAGAACAAAGCAGAATTACGTTTCGGATGGAAGCACAGCCACTGGATGTGCAAGGTGGGCAAACATCAGGATGGTCTGCTTGAATGCAGGTAAGAACTCGGCACTGACGGAGGGACCACTTCATGGTCAAGGGTAGAAATTAGCCCTGTATCTGGAGAGAAGTAAGAGGCCTACCAGCAGATAGTCTTCTCAATTAATTAGAAGAGGAAAACTCTTAAAAAGCATACAACAAACAACCCACAATTTAGTTTATTTGTTTCTGAGTCTACTTAATTGAATTAACGTAAGTCAGATTCCTATAAATGGTCCATAAGGCCCTGGCAACATAGGGAAGAAAATTACAACTCACTGCCCAACTTGGACCAGGAAACCACATGAACCAATCAGCTGTGACCGGGGGCAGGATCATGTACAAATATGGCAGCTCCTGTGGGAGCCACATATCCGGGGGGGGGGGGGGGGGGGGGG
>CM052885.1:6676547-6695291 GCA_028534135.1 Potos flavus | reverse complement strand
TGGAATATGAGTGTAAAGAAAAAAATTAGAAAAGATTCTAAAAAAGGGGATTGATAAGAGGTTGGTTGAAAAAAGAGGAGAAAAAAAAGAAAGAAGAAAAAAAAAAAGAATAAGAGAAAAGAATGTAATCAGGCTGGAGACTCGATCCAAGCTGTGTGCTAGATTTAGGGTATATTTTGATCTATTTGAAGAAAGTGTATCCCAAAATTTTAAAGAAAAAAGACAAAAAAAAAACCCTATATGTATACAAAAAAATAAGGTTAAATACAATGAGGGGATAAAATATGTAACAGTGAAAATTAGAAAAGATTTTTAAAAAGGCCGCGTGGCACGGGCTCCCAGGCCGGGAGCAAGCGGCGGCGGGCGTGAGCGCGGCGCAGCAGGAGACGGCCCTGCAGCGGCTGCTGGAGCTGCACCGCGTGGCCAGGCGCCCACGGGGGCAAGCCCGCAAGCAGCAGCGGCTCTGGGTCTTGGAACGCCTCTGGCTCGCCAGGAACCGCCACTGCCGGGTGCACCCCCTGGGGCCTCCACCCAGCCCAGCCCAGCTCCCACCACCGGAGGACGTGGTGGGGCAGTGGCGGGCCCTGCTGGAGCAGCTGCAGCGAGGGCTCCGGGAGAGGACCTGGCGGCTGCGGGCCCTCGGGGCCAGGAGAGCAGTTCTTGCTTCATTGGGGGGCCTGCGAAAAGATGTCAGAGGCCAGGAATGGGTCCTGGGAAGGGGAACTTGTGGAGCCTGGGAGCCCTGCCTACGAAGCCCTAGGAATCTGCCTGTATTGTATCCACTTTGGAAGCGTGAAAGAATAAAAGGCACTCAAGTGTAGGGGGAAGAACCCATGACTGAGTAGCCTCACTTGCAACTCATGAGCACGGAGAGCAAGGGACATGGCATCACCGGCAGTCCCGCAGTGCTCCCGGGCATGTTCTGTCTGCTGTGCCATTACTCTTCATCTCGGGCTACACCGCTGTCCTCCCGGAGGATGACCTTGACTCTCAGCCTCACAGAAAAAGCAGATTCCATCCAGATGGACGGCCTTCCCACCAACACCATCTCCCTACCCCTCTCTGTGCCCCCTGTCTCTTGTGTCAGATTCCAGCACCTGGAGTCCCCTGGTGCGCTCACTCAACCTCAGGCTTTAAATAGCACCTACATTCTGATGACCCCCAAATTTGCATCTTCGGCTCTGACCTCCCTCCCGAGGGGTACCTCCCTACACAGCCGCCTCGCCAGCCCCTCCGGCATGGCCAGGGCCCACCTGTCTTCTTTGCACGCCCTCCAGCCCTGCTCCTCCCCATCTTCCTTGTCCAGGCACTTGAGCCGAACCCCCGGGCTTCGCCCAGGCCTTCTTTCCCCTTCTGTCATTCGTCCATCAGCAGGCTTCGTTGGTTCCTCCTCCAAAACACAGCCTGAATCTCCCTCGCCTCTACTGCTGGTCACCCTAGCCCAGGCCATCGTCCTCCCCTGCCGGGGTGACCCAAGAGAGGCAGACCTCAGCTGCCAGAACTGACCCTCCCTGGGAAGGCCATTACTTACAGAATAGTTGGTACCCTACCAGTACCATTCACCGGCTTAAAATGCTCCGTGGCTTCGTCTCCCACTTGAATAAAATCCAACTTCCTCCTTGGTTAAAAAACGTTAAAATAAGAAAGAGGAAAAATAAAATAAAAATATAAAAAAATAAAATAAAAAATACATTAAGAAAAAAATAAAATTTAAAGAATTTAACTCTGAAAGACTAAAGGGTCGTGGGAAAAAAAAGTCATGAATTCTATGTGTTGCTTTTTCCTATCTCAGTAGTTCCGCCGTTTTCTTTGATCAGTGAACTTGGTCTTGGCTGGTTGTTCTTTCTGATCTTCTGGGGGAGGGGCCTGTTGCAGTGATTCTCAAATGTCTTTGCCCGAGGCGGAATCGCACCGCCCTTGCTAGGGACTAAGCAATCTGCTCGGGTTCGCTCTCGGAGCTTTTGTTCCCTGAACGCTTTCCGTACCGCTTTGGACGCCGGGAAGGAAGATGGCGACCTCCCAGTCTCCGGCCAGCAGGAGCCGAGTGCTCGGGCACCGCTCCTCAGTGCGGCCTCGGAGAAAAGCCGTCAGTCCCTCCCGTCTCCCTGGTCTCCGGCCGCGCTCCGAGCTCACCCGGCCTGTGACCGAGTGTTTCTGTCTCTGGCGCGCGGCCGTTTGGAGTCTCCAAACCCAGCTGATTCCTGCAGCCGCTCCTGCGCCGCTGCTCCCGAAGGAGGAAGGAGGGGGTCTCTCTGGAACTGCTGCTTGTGGGGTCCCTGCTCGAAGAGCAGCGGCCCGACTGTGCTGGGATCACGGTTCAAGGTAAGCCCGAGCTGGTAGCTCACTGCTCGGCTCGGTCTCTGCCTTTGGCTTCCCCGCTCTGATATCTGGGAGCTCTGCCACCCTCGGACTCTCCCGGTGTTTCTGTGACCCCGCGGGTCCTGAAACCACGCTGTCCCCGCGAGGGCTCCACCCCCCGCTTAGCCTCTGGAGCGATGTCCCTCAGTGGAGCAGACTTCTAGAAGTCCCGATTCTGTGCTCCGCTGCTCTGCGGCTGCCGGGAGCCGGCCCCTCCCCCCCGCGGTCTCTCTTCCCATCGCTTTGGATTCACTTTTCTGCACCTCCTACCTTCCGGAAAGTGGTCGATTTTCTGTTCCTAGAAGTGCTGTTCGTCTTCTCTTCTATTTCCTGCTAAGTTTGTAGTTGTTAAGAGTGGTTTGATAACTATCTAGCTGGACTTCTGGGATCAGACTCTATCTCTGCCTCTTACTCCTCCGCCATCTTAGATTATTTTTGATCTTGCATGTTCTGACTTTCCCACAGGGTCTACAAAAGCCTTATTACTTATTAAAAATTAAATATCTGGTGATTGATTTCAAGAAAAGTGCATAATCAGATAGACCCAGGGCACCTGCGTCTTCACGTGTCCTAGAGCCTCGGGTCCCCCCCAGCAGGGCGCAAGGCTGCTGCCCCAGCGGGGGTGTGCTGGGACGAGAGCGGGCGGAGCTTCTGGTCCCAGGTTGGCCGCTCGGTGTTTGGGGCCCTTTGCACAAGATTCAGTGACGAACCTGGTCAGTGGCTCCAGCATAATGCCTGCAGTTTTGGCAGAAACAACATAAATCAAAAATTAAAGGGAAGAAAGAGTTCAGACCGAATTTCAAAGTATCTCCATTGAAGGACGGATGACGTGAGCTTGTGCATTGTGAACAGAAACGATGACCACACACGGAAACCCCGCGTTGCGGGGAGGTTACCAAGCCCTGGGATGGCCGGAGCCTCTGTGGGAGGCTGTCGGGCTTTCTCTTCTTTTGGTCTGGTGGCTGGGGTCACTCCGACGTGCTAAAGGTGAAGATGTTTCTTGAGGATGTCTTCTTGCATTCTAGGAGGTTAGATCTTCATTGCCTCGAGTGAGTCTCACTCTAGGAAATGAAGGCGGGAGGCAGGAGGGTGGGGTCCCCTGGGAGGCTCAGGCCATGGGTGGGAGCAGGGTGTAGAAGGAAAGGGATCTCCAGCATGAAGCCTGGAGACAAGGTCTGGTGAAAAAACAAAGAAAAAACCAAAGGCGTCTGTTTAAGGAGTGCTTACCCCAGGCTGGGCCTGGCTGGGCTGTTTCCTCTGTGGGTTTCATTGAATCCTTACCCACTAACTTCTTCGTGGTGGGTGCCAGTGTCATCCTTCACAGACCGGTTGAGCAACCTTCTCCAAGGAACACAGCTTCCCAGTGGTCTAGCTTGGTGACCCTGGACTCAGGCTGCCCAACTCTCAAGCCCGAGCACTCGGTGACCCTGTTGTCAATGGGTCCCCTCTGCTCGCCACCGATGTCTAGCATCATTCTTACCTTTTGCTAAAACTGAAGGTTTTAGTGTATGTTTAACACCTGGAGAGAAAAAAATGCAAGTATGATTTACTTAGGGCTTCTCATTTCTAAGGGGCTGGACGATTTTCTCATCAGAATCTTGATCACCTTACGAGCCAACATTTACACAAACAGCCTGGAAAGTGGAAACAGATCTCCCCAATACCGCTGTCAGAACCAACACGCCTTCTGCTGCTGTTGATCATCTTGGCCGCGTGCACGCCAGTGTATACGGATAGCTGGAAACATACCATTGACAGGATTTTCAAATAAACTTGCCATAATGGCCTAGTCAAAGCCACAAGGTGGAAAAGATATGAAAACAGTCTTGTAAGTAGGGCAAATTAATAGCAAAGTTAATATTGATGGAGAAGCTTAAAGCGAGAGGGGCCAAGAATGACACGGAATTCCCAATTGCAAGAAAAATCAGGCCAATAAAGAAACAACACAATTTTCTAGCATGCAATTAAAATCCAACTTGCCTCTGGGTGATTTTCACCTACATAAAGTTGGAAGTGAAACTTGACTGGGTGCTGTTTGTTTCCTTGCCTGGAGAGGAGAACCTAGGTCTTGCTCCACTGCCCACCAGCTGTGGGACCCTGGTCAGCAACCTATGCCTCCAAGCCACACTATCTCCATCTGCAAAATGGGGATTTTCCTCTTCCTCTCCCAGGAACATCGTGATTGCTAGGGAGGAAGCAGGCAAAACACATGCATGTGGGCTGCTAGGCAGAGTGGAGGAGGGCTCTTGGTATAAGTGGTGGGGAGGGAGCTCTATTTAGGGCTGGATTAGAAAGACAATCTCTTGGGGCACCTGGGTGGCTCAGTCGGTTAAGTGTCTGACTCCCGTTTTCAGCTCAGATCATGATCTCAGGGTTATGAGATGGATCCCCGTGTTGGGCTCCACACTGGGCATGGACCCTGCTGAAGATTCTCTGCCTCTGCACCCCCCCCCCCCCCATTTTGTGGAGTCTTGCCGGTCTCCTGACTGGGAGGGCTCTCCCTGAGGTCTTGATTTCGCTGATCCTGTTGGTCAACTTCTCCCCAAGGTCTGAGTGCGCTAGGCTTCTTAGGATGGTCGTTGTTTTTAGTTTAACTTTTAAAGAAATCTAGGGGTGGAGTTTTGAGCAAATGCCTGCCGAGGTCTCTTGCAAAGAAGTGGTGGCCAGCCATTGGGATAAGAATACTGAAAACAATATAAAAAGCACCAGCTCATGACTTAGACGCCCCTCGTTTCAAATTCCTGTGACCCTGAGTTAGTTACTTAACCTTCCTGAGCATCAGTTTCGCCGTGTGTAATATGTTTTTTCAGCCGGTATTAGTTAAGCACCTATACCGCCTGTCAGCCCTGGAGCTAAGGCGGGGAGCAAGAGGACCAGTAGACAGTGTGCCAGTGTGAGGATTAGGGGAGTGGCAGGAGCGCGAAGCAGGGCAGGGATCCTGGTCTGGGGTCAGCGGGCCTCCTGCATGAAGTGGTGTTTCTGATGAGACTGGGGGCGAGGGTGGGAGATGCTACAGAAGGAGATGCTACAAAACCCCGTCCTAGAGGGGCTTTGGCGAGGACGAATGAGATCACATACATGGAAACCAGCCGGTGCCTGGTAAGTGACCCCCGTGCATTCCTATGCTCAGAAGAATAGCTTGATGAGCTGCAGGATGAGAATGACCCCTTATCGGTCACTTAGTCCCTTCTGGCTTTCCAGTCTGCTGGTTGGTCCAGAGCTGCTGGCCTCAGGAGCTGGGGCCACATATGCCTGGTTTTCATCCCCTGAGGATATGCGTTCAGTAGGGGAAGTGAATCTAGATTGTTAAAGAATTGTTCCCGGTGGTTCTTATCTAGCCTAGCTGCTTCTCCTAACCCTGCGTGAGAGGAGGAGATTGTAATTCAGGGTGGGTGAGGGAGTCCCCCAAAGCCACACAGCTAGGAGAGGGTGTTGTCCAGGGATTCAGGATGAGCGATCCACCGTTCCCACCCAGCGTCTGTGTTTCTTCTAAGCATCTTGGGCGTTGGCCGCCAGGGAGCTGATGGGAACCCATCCTGGTGTTGTGGGGGGTTAAGGCAGGAGCCGGGGCCGGGCTGCCGTGTGTGGGGGCTGGGCCGCCAGAATGACTGTGGGCTTGTTCTCCCCAGGCTGACAGAGAGATTGGAAAACTGGGCTGGGAAATTTCCATGCGATCTCTTCCTCTAATATGCAGGTGTGCGCTGAGATCCAGGATGTCCAATCACTGTGGAAATGAGGTGACAACATGGCCACCGTGTGTGCCACAGTTTGTTGTCTTCAGAGGAGTGTAGAGACCCATAATTGGGTTGACACCCGTTAGGTCTCCCTCCCCACGAGGGAGGGAACATGTTGTAATTAAGTTTCCTCATTGCGCCCTCCTGCCTGCTGTCCCAAGGATGTGTGGCTGGGTATGGCCCAGACCTTGATCGTCACGGCCATGTTCATGCAATATCCAATCAACCGGACATGCACTCCTCTTGCTGTCCCTGCTCACATTTGGCCCTGAGGGTGTGGGGCGAGAATGTACCGATTAATTTAAAACGACAAAATTTTTTGGACAGGTGCCATAATTGACTGAGAGGCGACCAGCACAGTCTCCATGATTTCTTGCACAGACTGTGTTTCTAACATCCCATTCTGCCACAGACTGATATTTAAGCAGCTGATTCTGTCTTGCTTGCTGAATTAATTGAAGTGGAATAGGGCAAACGTGGGAAGAGTTTCAACTGCTCCTTGTGTCCAACAAGATTGGAAATAGAGGACTTGAACGTAGAAGTCCGTGGTGACTCTTATTAAATTTAATTTGCAACCCAATTATGTCCTTCGTTCTGATTCTGAGCAATACCTACTACAGATCCAGTCCCATCACGTTCATCTCTAACGGACCATCAAAATAATTTTCTTGCAAAAGCGAATTTGGAATTTAAAAAAAAATTTTTTTTAATTTAATTTCATTTTTTCAGTGTTCCAAGATTCATTGTTTATGCACCACACCCAGTGCTCCATGCAATACGTGCCCCCCTTGTTACCCAGCAGAATTTCTATAACTACTTGAAATGGGGGAGATAGGCTAGGGTGGGATTTTCTTTTAAAATTGGTATATCAAGTAAGTATTTTTGGGTTGTAAACAGCCAAACTTCTGCTGATGTTTCATTCAATTATATATTTTTTCCTGCAATGGCAACAAATAAAACCACCTGAGGAAAACAGTGATGTGATATTTAGGCAACACTTTTAGGTGGGAGGGAGAAATGATAATGGTAATATTAATCCCCTATATAATAAGTTATATTTATGAGATCTCTTTGCGAATGTCCTAGGATGTAACTCACCTTATATAATTCCATCCTTCCAAGAATACTCTTGGGTAGAAAGTATATCCAGAGGGTCCCTGGGTGGCTCAGTGGGTTAAAGCCTCTGCCTTTGGCTCAGGTCATGATCCCAGGGTACTGGGATCGAGCCCCGCATCAGGCTCTCTGCTCGGCAGGGAGCCTGCTTCCCCCCCTCTCTCTGCCTGTTTGTGATCTCTCTTTCTCTGTCAAATAAATAAATAAAATCTTTAAAAAAAAAAGTATATCCAGTTCACAAAGAAAGAAGATCAGTTTTGAGAAGCTAAATAACTTTCCCTGGGTCAAAGATCCACGAAATGTCAGAATTGGTACCGAACTCAGACCTAGCTTCAAATTCATGCTCTTCCAAAAAAAAAAAAATTATAATAAAAGCGTTGTGGGAGGTTTCTGTTTTCAAAATGGCCTCCCTATTCCTCAATAGTTGAAGCCAAATTTTTCCCATTATTTTTCCTTCACACCTCATTTCCTTGATTGGAAAGTCACTTTCAATTTAATAATGACTTTTTTCAGGGAAAAATAAAAATAAGCATTTCTACTCCATTGTCTCTACTTATTGAATAGAAGACAGCCCAACTTCAAAAATATTAAATTGCTGCTATTAATATTATGCCTGTCATTTTGTGATTCACCATGTACTTTCACATTAAAGAAATATGGTCAACATTGCACGTGTACCACTGTGCGGCGAAGGACCTGAGTCCTTGTCTACACCGCTACCCAAGAGCAAGGGGACAAGTAGAGGGTTTCCAGCGTGAGAGTGCTGTGCTCTGCTTTGTGATTTCTTTGAGGATTATTGGGGCAGCACAGAGAAAGGCCTGGGGCTGGGAGCTGGAGGCAGGGAGGCTGGTTAGGGGAGGTCCACAGCCCAGGACAGAGGTAAGCCCTGACACGGGCTGTGGAACTGAGCCAGAGAGGAGGGGGATGGGTTGACTATGGGAAGATGGGAGGGAAGTGGAGCGGGCTGGATGAGGGGATGGATGGAATATTCTGGCGTGGAAGAATGAGGTGTGTTAGGCTGACCACTCTGTCTCTGGCAGCAGGACTGTGGATGGGGTGCCTGGTGAGGACTCAGGTGGGACAGGGGAGGGAAGACAGCAGGGAAGGGCTGGGATTTTTCCAGGGTGATGTCAGGCTCTGGCTGTATGCTTCCTGTCTGGTGCTCTTTCTACTAGCGCCACAGGAGGAGTGAGTCTTGGAGGCTTTTAGAAGGTTGGGCAGATTCATTTAGATTTGACAAGAGAGGTGTTGGGGAGCAGGCTTCCAGAAGTGCTTATGTATAGGTGAATCTAGACTCGATAAGGAATAGGAAATTATCAATTGCATTTTCCCTGCCATTCCTTTAGCTCCCCAGCCCATTCTGATGCTCTGACCTCGTACTTAACCGGGTAATTAAATTAAGCAAATGTAAATACCATTTCATAAATGCAGCACCATGCTTTGGGGCTGCTTTTGTGTTCGGAGTTCTCATTAACAGCCTGAGCTATTTCTCATTTACATGCGAGGAAGCGCAGCAACTCAGTGCTCGCAGAAAACTGCACAGAAAGGTAAATTGATAAAGCTATAGCTGAAAATTGTGTGTGTATGATGACATCATTTGGCTAAAAATAACCTTTCTGTGTTTATGACCGATAATCATTTTGCACTCATTAAATGTGTCATTGTTAAGGAGCATGGTCTGCTGTTTTCTTAATGTTATCATTTACTGTGAACACTGTTTTCTTTTCTTTTTTTTTTAACCATTTATTTTTCTATGTGATGGGGCCAGGGAACGAAAAAGAAATGATTACACCCACGAGGATGGCTCCCCAAATTTTAAAAGTAAGATTCCCCACCCTCCTGTGTTAGAGGTTCAGATGCCCCCTTAGGACCTGACTGGAAACTAGCACAAGTACCTCGTTGTGGAGGATGTGGAGAAAGGGGAACCCTCTTCCACTGCTGGTGGGAATGCAAGTTGGTGCAGCCACTTTGGAAAACAGTGTGGAGATTCCTCAAGAAATTAAAAATAGAGCTACCCTATGACCCTGCCATTGCACTACTGGGTATTTACCCCAAAGATGCAGATGCAGTACAAAGAAGGGCCACATGTACCCCAATGTTCATAGCAGCAATGGCCACAATCGCCAAGCTGTGGAAAGAGCCAGATGCCCTTCAACAGATGAATGGATAAAGAAGATATGGTCCATATATACAATGGAATATTATGCCTCCATCAGAAAGGATGAATACCCAACTTTTGTATCGACATGGACGGGACTGGAGATTATGTTGAGTGAAATAAGTCAAGCGGAGAGAGTCAATTATATGGTCTCATGTGTGGAGCATAAGGAAAAACATGGAGGACATTGTGAGAGGGAAGGGAGGGATGAATTGGAGGAAATCGGAGAGGCGATGAACCATGAGAGACTGTGGACTCTGAGCAACAGACTGAGGGTTTTGGAGAGGAGGGGGGAGGAGGTTGGGTGAGCCTGGTGGTGGGTACCGAGGAGGACACGTATTGCATGGAGCGCTGGGTGTGGTACATCAACAGTGAATCTTGTAACACTGAAAAAATAAAAGTATTTGGGGAAAAAAGATAAATAAAAAATAAAAAAATAATAAAAACAAACAAACAAACAAAAAAAACAAGTACATCTCCCGTGTGAGGTTCCCAGAAGGGAACCAGACGCCGCAAGTCTTGGTGGCAGCACAGGCCTCTGGGAAGCACATGAACTTCAGAGTTGAAAAAAATTGGGTGTGAGTTTCAGCTCTTGACTCTTACCCACTGGGTGAACTTGACCTGGACCAGCTTCTTTCTTCTCTAGCACTTTATCTGGAAATTGAGGGAGAGTTACACTTTCCTCATTTGGTGGTGAGTGTAAATGATGTTTCGTGCACAAGAATTTTGTAAAATGCAAAGTGCTCTAACATGTTGATTCCTTTTGCATTTATTAAATTTGTACCAAATGATTTTTTTCTGACCATCATTTCCCACTTTCAGCTGTGCTCCTTTCTTCGCTCTATACTCCCACACCCCGTAAGCTGTACCTTGATCATTCATTGATTACTTCAGCAAATATGCATCGAGCATCTGATAGGTACCCGTGCTGCCTGTATTAAAACTACCCATGCATTTTTCTGGAGACACTATTTGCCTTTTGAAGGCGGGGATTTGCTTTTCCTATTCTTGAAGGAAAGGAGTATCTATTTGTTTCTCGAAGTCAGGGAAATTGGTATCCTCTCTCTTAGCAGAGTGCCTGATGTAGAGCATGTGTTTACAGAACTAAGCTAAGGCCTGCGTGTCTCCTGAGCCTATGCCTGATCTAATTATGTTACCCAGCTGTAAAGGGAGAGGAAGAGGAGTTAAGAAGCCAACTGATCATTCTCTTCCAAGACACGCTTATATGATGAACAGTAACGACATCAGAATACTTTAATTTTTAAAATAATGTTCAATTTCTCCATTTTAGCAGAATTAGCATCATGACCTATTTGGACCCCTCGGCTTGCTAATCTTTGCCCAACCTCCAGTTTGTGTTTGTCCAGCTTCGCACATACTCACGGGTTATTTTCTTTTGTCTTGAAATTTGTCTATCCACACGGGGGCCACACCTCCATGGCTGCATCACTGGGAACAAGCATGTTCTACGGGACGGCAGAGCCTCCCTACCTGTGTTATCCCCACAGGCCCTCCTTCCTTGCATGGCCGTGCCCATGGGCCATTCAGGATCCACTGCTCCCGTAGGGAAAGATCATAGCCACCTACTACAAAGGAGGAAGCTCACCCAGATAGAGGCATGAAACCCCCTCCCCAACACAACTTTATACACTTTAAATTTGCTCCGTACCTATATGCACTACTAAAAACCCCCAGAGTTTGTCTACAGATGCATTTTGAGTCTTGGTGTGTGTGTCAGTCCCTGTCTATATGCAGTGGGGGACAGGAAGAAGTATGTGAGATTTGAAACTTGCCTACAAGGCTTTTGATCTTATTGGAGAGAGGTGACACAAATTTGGGAAGCTGTATTAAAACTTCACAGAGATGGTGTGATGGGATAGGAAGAATGTGGACCCAGAGAGAAACCCAAACTCTTGCCTGGATCTATTATCAACTCTCCCTCTTGTTTAGGGGGCCATGTCCTCTTGGATCACAGTCATACTTTTGTCAGCCTTTATAGTGAGTTTCTTGATAATTTCACTTGAATGAAGGTTTCTGCTGATGAAAAATAAGGTTCAAGACACCCAGTTGCTAAGGTCCTTCTGGTTCGAGTGGTTTATTCTTCCAAGAGAAGTCACAAGAGAGCAAAATTCATTCAGTCTTGTCTTGACCCCAACCATGAGCTGTTGTAAGAAAAGCCCTTAGGACGTGGGTAAACATTTACTAAGTGTTAAACAATCAGTAGCTTGTTTCTTTCCTCTCTTTTTCTTCGTGACACATTTTACTTTTTCTCTCCTGCTTCTTTATGCCTCCCTTTGCTAGTATGGCAAAGCTCATCTAGATCTCTTGGTCTCAACTTAAAATCCAGTAAATTCCACCCTCAAGCTGCAGTTAATGGCTCTAGGCAAAGACAAATAAGATTAACCACAACACCCTAAGTTTGGCCAAATAGAATTCTTTGGCTCTCCCAGGATCCAGAAGGCCTCTGTGTCCACGTCCTGGTGAGTAGACAGGCAAAGCACACCTTGGAATAAACTCTATGCCTTGGGCATTTTGGCTTTGGAGGCTGGTGGTCCTGAGTTGGCCTTTCTAGGACTGGCCTCTTTACCCTGCTACTTTGGTGCTTTTATCTGGGCTATTTGGAAGGGAGCGGCTTCTCTGATTTCTCCCCAGAATTGTGGCTTGCTGTTATGAGCTGGTTATTCACACAGCCCTTTGAATATTGCACAAATGTTTTCCATCAGTTATTACAGTGAAATGTTGGCCATTGGGAAGATAATAAAATCTCTGACCCAAGGAAAGAATGTTTCACACATACCTAGCAACCAGAGAGAACTCATAAAAAGTTCATTAAAAGGCAACACCATGGATCCTTGAGTATTTCCCCATGACCATTGCCGCAAAACTACTCTAAAGCAGATGTCCCTTCTTTATAGCTTTACAGGGATGAAACTTCCAGAATTGTTCAATTAAAACACATGTGGATTAAAGATTCTGTCCTTTTCTTTTCTTTTCTTTTTTAAAATAGATTTTCTTTATTTCTTTGACAGAGAGAGAGACAGCAGGAGAGAGAATACAAGTGGGGGAGTGGGAGAGGGAGAAGCAGCTTTCCGCTGAGCAAGGAGCCCGATGCGGGGCTCGATCCCAGTAGCCCAGGATCATGACCTGAGCCAAAGGCAGACCCTGAACCGACTGAGCCACCCAGGCGCCCCAACATTCTGTCCATTTCTTAACCATCATTTGTCCTTCCATTTTTCTACCTCTCGCTTGTTCCCCCACTAGACCTTTCCTCCCCCCTCTTTATCCCTTCCTTCTTCCTAATCAGGTTGGAAGGGAGAGCAGCTGACCAGAGGCCACTTACGTCCAGCAGAGCCCAAAGCAGAGGCAGCTGTGCCTTTGAGTGGTTCCAGATCATGTAATAGTGGAGAAGTTGTGAAATGTATAAACTGGATATTTAAGGAGTATACTGAAGCTTTGAAATTTAATGTGCTTGACGTAGTAAATATAAGCTGAACTCAGCAATGGAGGAAGAATCACCTACGATGTGCGCGTCACCTTTTAAAGTCTCTCTTGCCACCTTGAAGATGATACACTAATGCATACGTTTTTTCCCCGCTTTACTGTAAAACAGTCTGCTTCCTCTTAGTAGGAAAGAGATCAGGGATAATCATTACATATTAATGTCCGTCCTGAATGAGAGACAGCCCATTGGCCAAGGTTTTGAAGAATCTCTTCAAAGGAAATACCCTGTTGGAGAAATGCAACAGTGGTGTTTTAAATTGATATTTAACACGAGTAGTTTCAAAGAAGATTTCCAGGAGGAAATAATACTGTAAAATTTCATTGTAAAAATGTAATTGCTTGTTTATTGTTTCCCTAGGTAAACATTTCTTTACACGGCTTTCTGATTTTTGCCTTTTTGAGATATATTCATGTGGTTTTTCTTCTTAAGACTATTAATGTCGTTGTTCACATTGATTTGCTTTTGAATATGGCACGAACTTTGCATTCCTAAAATAAATTCCACCTGATCATGGTATATTCTTCTTTTTATATATTCTAAGATTTGGTTTGCTAATATTTTGTTAAGGATTTTTAAGTCTATGTTGAAGAGGATTGTTGGTCACTAATTTTCTTCTTAAATACTGTCTTTATCTGGTTTTGGGATCAGGGTAATGTTTGTCTCAAAAAACGAGTTGTGAAGTATTTCCTCTTTCATTTTCTGTAAGAGATTGTGTAGAATGAATGTTGTTTCTTCTTTAAACGTTTTCTGAAATTTATAAGAGACATCTTCTGGGCCTGGATTTTTCTTTCATGGAAGGTTTTAAACTACAAATTTGATTAATTTAATAGTTACATGACTATTTAATTTCTCTATTTCATCTTGTAAGTTTTGGGTAATTTGTGATTTCCAAGTAACTGGGCCATTCCACAGAAATTGTTGAATTTATGTTCATATTACTGTTCATAGTGTTGTCTTATTATCCTTTTAAGATTGGAAGGGTATGTATTAAAATTCCCTGTTTTATTCCTGCTATCAGTAATTTGTGTCTTTTGTGTGTGTGTGTGAGAGAGAGTTGCTACAGGTTTGTCATTTTTATCAATCTTTTAAATAAAACAGGTTTATTGATTTTCTCTATTTTCTCCTTTCAATTTCACTGATTTCTGATGTTATCTTTTTGATTTCCTTCCTTCCTTCTGCTTAAGTTTATTTTGTTCTTTTTTTAGTTTCTTCAGGCATAAACTTAAGTTAGTGATTTGAGACCTTCTTTTTAAAATTTAAATATTTAATGCTATAACTTTCCTTCTAAGCACTGTTTTAACTGCATGCCACACATTATAATATGTTGTGTTTTCACATTGTGCAGTTAAAAATATTTTCTAATTTCTCTGAACTTCCTTTTTAACCCACATTTCTAAGTGATTTTTAGTTTTCAAGTGTTTGGAGATTTTTCTGTTATCTTTTTGTTATTGATTTCTGGCTTAATTTCATTATGGTTAGAGAACATACTTTATATGATTTCAATGCTGTTAAATTTAGTGAGGTTTGTTTTATGACATTTGGTAGGGTCTATCATGGTGAATGTTCCAGGCATATTTGAAAACAATGTGTATTCCACTACTGTGCGATGGAGTGCTCTATAAATGTTAGTTGGATTCAGTTTGTTGAAGGCGTTATTCAGTTCTCCTATATCCCTGCTATTTTTCTGCCAACTTGTTCCATCTATTATTGAATGAAGAGTGTTGAAACTGCCAATGATAATTATGGATTAATTATGGATTTGTGTATTTTTCTACTGAGTTCTGTCAGTTTTTGCCAGCTGGATCATTTCTTTTCAATATATTCCGAAAATATCTGTCTTTTATTTGGTATGTTTAGACCCTTTATATTTAATGTAATTATCCATATATTAAGATGTATGATTTTCCTTTTACTATTTGTTTTGTTTGTTCTATTTTTTGTTCCTCATGTCCCTCTTTCCTGCCTTCTTTTGGGTTATTTGTACAATTTTTAGTATTTAATTTTAATTTATCTACAGTGACCTTTAGTATATCTCTTATATAATTTTTTAAAGTATTTGTTCTAGGGCAGGGGTTGGCCAGATTTTTCTGTAAGGGACCAGGTAGTAACTATTTTAAGCTTTGCATGCCATTTGGTCTTTTTCGTAAACTACTCAACTATGCCATTATAGTGTGAAAGCAGCCTCAGACAGTGTAAATCAATGATCATAGCTGTATTCCAATAAAACTTCACTTTAAAAAATAGATGATGGGCTGGATTTGGCCTGTGGACTATAGTTCTCCAACACTTGCTGTAGGTATTATAATATTCATGCTTAATTTTTCATAGTATACTCTTAATCAGCATTTTATCACTTTAAATAGAATGTAGTAAATTTTGTCGCTATATGTAACCCTTCTCCTTTATCTTAAAATGGTATTAAATATTATATCAAATACTTTACAAACCTATCAATCTTATAATTTCTGCGTTCAACTGCCAAATGTATTTTAAAGAACTCTAGAGGAGAAGAATGATCTCTTACACTTACTAGATATTACTTTCTCTGCTGTTCTTCCTTCATTCCTTTTTTTTTTGAAGATTTTATTTATCTATTTGACAGAGAGGAGAGAAAGCACAAGTAGGCAGAGAGGCAGGCAGAGAGAGAGGGAGAAGCAGGCTCCCTGCTGAGCTGAGAGCCTGACACGGGGCTTGATCCCAGGACCCTGAGATCATGACCTGAGCCGAAGGCAGAGGCTTTAACCCACTGAGCCACCCGGGTGCCCCTCCTTCATTCCTGATGTTATAAGTTTCCTTTTGCTCTCATTTCTCTTCTGTCTGAAGAACTTTGTTAACAATTCTTTTAGAGTAGGTCTGCTGTCAATGAATGCTCTTAGTTCTCTATCATCTGAGGATGTTTGTATTTTATCTTCATTTCTGAGGGATACTTTTGCTGGACATAGGATTTGAATTGACAATTCTTTTCATTCATCACCTTAAAAATGTTGTTTCACTTACTTCTGGCTTCCATGGTTTCTGATGAAAAATTCACAGTCATTTGAATTATTGTTCTCTGTAGGTAACACATTGTTTTTTTCCCACTGCTTTTAAGATCTTTCTTTGTGTTTAGTTTTCAATAATTTGATTATGATGTGTCTGGATGTGGATTTCTTTGTGTTTATCTTATTTAGGATTCAATTAGCTTCTCAAACATGTAGGTGCATGTCAGATTTAGGATTTTTTTTCAGCTACTATTGCTCTCTTTCCTTCTGGGACTCTAATGACACACGTTAGACCTCTTTTATTAACTCAAAGATTCCTGAAGTCATTTTTAAAATCTTTTTTTCTCTTTCTTTATTGTTCAGATTGGATGAATTTTATTCATATAGTTCATTAACTCCTTCCTATGTCATCTCTATTTTGCTATTCAGTTGATCCAGGGAGCGTTTCTATTTTCTTATTTTATTTTTCTGTATGTTTCAGTTCTTCTTTATACCTTCTATACCCTTGTTGAGACTTTCTAATTTTCTATTGATTTCAAGAGCATTATGATTGCTTGTTGGGCCATTTTTGTAACAGCCACTTTAAAGTCTTTACAGATAATTCCAACAACTGTATTATTTTGACATCGTCCTTTGTTGATTGTCTTTTCTCATGTGAGTTGAGGTTTTCCTGGTTCTCCATTTGCAGAGTAATTTGAATGCATCCTATACATTTTGAGTACCATGTTATTAGACACTGGATCTTGTTTAAATCTTGTGGAGAATATTTGTATTTTTGTTTTAGCAGACTGTCAACTTGGTTAGATTTAGTCTGCAAGTTGAAAACTACTTTCTGTGGACTGTGGCTACAACCTAGTCTAGTTTTCAGATCCTTTGTAGTAGAATTTGGATCTGTGCTGTGCATGTGACCCACCCAGTGGTCTTTCTGGGGTCTGGTTGGTAGTATCTTTTAGTCCAGTTCAAATTTCTTGGTATGCTGTTTAGGATAAGATCTATACATGTGCAGTTCAGGGGTGAGGCACAGAGTTTAGAGACAACATAAGGGGGTTCTTTTCTTGAGTTCTCTCTCTTGTCTCTGGTATTTTCTGTTTCTTTGGGTCTCCTGGTTTTGTCCTCTGCATAGAAAACTTGTGTTTTAGTTATCTGTTCTGCCATACTACTCTGTAACTCTGCCCATATTCAGGATCAAGTAGTGAGAGAACCAGAGAGGAAAAAAAAAAAAAAAAGTAATGGGGTCTCCCTTACCTGTCTGGAATCATATCTTTACCCTTGGAGCCTCTTATTTCTACTATCTCTGCAGCCATGGGATTACTTGGCGGCTGCAGCAGGAAACCCAGGGGTTTCAATACTCTCTTCAAATGTTAGGAGCTCCCTTTCATGTTCCTCAAGCCAGAGCTAGAGGACTTCTTTTGGACCTTTTGCCGTTTGTGCCCTGTTCCCCACTTCTGGGTTACTGACACATAACCAGTCCAGAGGATGCTACTCCTTACTCTTTACTTTTCAGTCTCACATAGATGTTCCATGAATTCTATCTAATTTTTATGGCTGTCTTCAGTATGGTATTGTGTGCTTGCTCTACCTGACTCAGAACTGGAACAGAAAAACTTATTAGGAGCTGAACTAAAAATTAAGGTCATTTATTTTTAAAATAATTTTTAATGCTAAACTCCTGTGACTACAAAATCAGTGAAGAGATAGTCTTTTCTCTCTACTCATTCTGATGGCGGTAGAAGCAGTGGTGGAGTGGTGATGGGGACAATAGACAGTGTGAGTCATGTGCTCCCATGCAGATGCAAACAGGATATTTATGGGGAGGTAGAGCAGAGGAGAACACTAGACCACACAGGCAAAGATCCAGGGAGGCCCACATATGACGGACCTACATCTTGAAGAACAGGAAGGATTTAAGCAAAGAAAAGGGAAGGAGGACATTAAAGATAGAAGTAGAAAGACAAAATAGTAGGTTTTTCCAGAACTACATGCAACTCAGGGTGGCTGGGGCCAAGTATGTATATGTAAAGGGGTGAGAGAGGCTACTGTAGGAAACATGTGGATTGTATGTGTTAAATTAAGATATTTCAACTTTATATTGAAAGCTATTGGACGATACTAAAATTTTGTGTGCAGGTGATACAAAATTCTTTGTACTGAGTAAGCCTTTGGCTTACACAGTGCGACATCGAGTCTCTGAAGAGTAACTGCTTCTCTTTGGAGGGATGTGACAGAAATCTTTTAGAACTTCTGCTCTCCCAAAGTAATTACTCTCATGTGAATATTCTAGCTGGCCTTCTCGACTCAGATTGTACCGTCAGATATTTTTGTTCATCACCTCTTTGTCCAACCTTTAGCAGCTTCCTGTGTCTTGGCAAGGGCCCCTTTGCATATTTCTTCTTTCCTACTGTTCTTTCCCCATTACATTTCTGAAAGAAATTCTGTTCTTCAAGAGTCTTATGGGAATACATGTGCAAAGGAACAAAACAAACATTTGGAAAGAAACATACATGGAGGTTGGTGGAGCGACCCCATGGAGGCTGGCCAGGCATTGCTCTTGGGTGGAACTTACTCCATACTCCTGTTGGATGCAGAACAACACCTTCCTTTTTCTTCATCTTCCCCTCCTCCCCCTTCTTCTTCCTCTTCCCCCTCCTCCTCCTCTTCTGCTTTTCCTCCTCCCCACCCTTTTCCTCCCCACTCCCCTCCTCCCCACCCTCCTTCTCCTCCTCCCCTTCCTCTTCTCCTCCTCCTTCTCCTTCTTCTCCTCCTCCTTCTCCTCCTCCTCCTCCTCCTCCTCCTCCTCCTCCTCCTTCTTCTTCTTCTTCTTCTTCTTCTTCTTCTTCTTCTTCTTCTTCTTCTTCTTCTCCTTCTTCTCCTTCTTCTTCTTCTTCTCCTTCTCCTCCT
>CM052885.1:6631634-6676047 GCA_028534135.1 Potos flavus | reverse complement strand
AATAATAAAAAGTGTTACCTAAAAAAAATTAAATAAATAAATAAATAATCTATAATCTCACCATTTACGAATAACTTCAACGGCCATTTTACTGGATCTAATGGGACGTTTGTAACAGTAATATCTATACAATCAGAAAGTAGATAAACATTTAAATATTTATAAACATATTTGTTTATCTTTTATTATAGTCATATATTTATATCTTTATTTTATTGTATATTAATTTATATTGTGTCAGTATATAGCTTTTTATTGATTTTATAATATTTATACATATGTATATATAATATATAATTATATTTATAGTTTACAAATATATACACATATATGTGTATGTATACATATACAATACATACATATTACATATATACGGTATATACACACTATATATTTTGTATTTGTATATTATATCCATGATACTTATTTATATAATGTATATATGATATATGAGCTAGATCATATAAGCATGTATATATTGTATATACTTAGACTTATAGATTTAGATATAAATATCCCCACTTTTGAAATTATAAATCATGAATGTCCTGTTACGAAATCATCGTACTGCTGCTGATTCATCTCTACGAGGTTGCGGAGGGATTAAGAATCCATTACCCGCGAGGTACAAGAAATACCACATTCTCTGAAGCCTCATTTCAGCCCCTCCTTTGCCAAGTCACTTGCAGTGACTTCACGTGGTCTCTCTTCCTGTGGCCTGTTGTGTGTGAACCAGGAAAACAAAGGCGAGCCCTGAGTCTTGGTCTGAATTGCTCGCCAGTGCTGTTGCTCTGTGGAAGGCCTGGGGACCCTTCCCAGAGACTCCCCTGCCGGGGTGCTTCCCCCCGCCCGCCCCCCCCACCCACGGGCTTGAGCTAAAGCCGCTCAGGCCCAGCGCTCACCGCCCACATCCCGCAGCACCTCCCCGCATTCCACATGAAGGGCTCCCCATCTCCTGCTGAATGATCCAGCTCGTTTCTCTTCTTTCAGTACAGACAGGTGCTCCATTTAACTTGCGGTGTGTTTGCACGGTTGCACGGAGTGATGCTAGCTCAAGTGCTAGAGATATTTTTAAGATTGTTTAAAAAGTCTTTGAAATGGTTTATCATGAAAAGATCATATATCAAAAAAAATAGGAAATAAATAGACCAAGAATACAGAATTACAACACAAGCACGATCGTACCCACCATCCGAGTGAAGAAATAGATTCTTAGGATTCATTTCAGGTTCCCCTCGCCCTTTCCCTCATCCCACAGAAAAACATGATTCTGAATTTTGAGCTTATTAGTGCCTTGTTTTCACATAACTAAACAATGTCTATCTCTAAACAGCTGTAAAGTTTTGTCATCTTGGGGACTCTGTACAATAATACCTCACTCTTCATATCGTTTAGAAACTTGCTTTTATCATTCAACTTAATGTATATATTTTTTTAGGATTCACCGTTGCACAGGAACAAGGGTGTGTCTCTCCGCTGTGGGTGCCTACGAGGGCTCGCTAATGTCCGTTTTCTCTATTCTTCAATATTTAGATTTTGTCAATCTCATAGGGGTGAAATGGTGTCCACTTGTCATTTTATCTGCATTTCCCTGATTTCTAAAGAGATAGAGCGTCTTTGCATATGTTTCTGGGCCATTTCATATGCCCTTTTCTCTGAAATGCTCATTTCTGTCTCTTGCCCAATATTTTCCCTCCTAGGTTTGTCTTCTTCTTTTTGATCTTTGTAGGTGTTTAGATATTAAACTATTGTATGTGTTGACAGTATAGATTTATAGTTTGTCTTGACGCTCTGCTTATGGTTCTTTGATAAATTGTTTCCACTGTTAGAGTTTTTATTAAAGGATAATTTACAAACAATAAATTTCACATATTTTACATGTAGAGTTTGAAGGGCTTTGATAAATTTCACGTGTAAACAACCATTCAAAGTGCATAGCTTATGTTAGGATTCACTCTGGGTGTTATATATCCTACAGGTTTGGACAAATGTGTAATTACTACATGTATCCACAATCATAGTATCATACAGAGTGTTTTCACTGCCCTAAAAATCCTTTGCGCTCTAGCTATTCACCCTCCCTCCCCACCCCCAATAACCACTGACCTTTTTACTGTCTCCATAGCTTTGCCTTTCCAGAAAGTCACAGAATGGAAATCATACAGTATGTGCACTTTTCAGATTGACTTCTTTCACTGAGTAGTATGCACATGTCTTTTCATGTTTTGATAGTTCCTTTCTTTTAAGCACTAAATATACTCCAGTATCTGAGTGTACCATGGTTTACTCATCTATTCACAATAAAGGACATCTTGGTTGCTTCCAAAGTTGGGCCATTACGAAAATGAATAACATCGTTACAAATATTCATGGGCTCAATTTCATGTTGACATGAAAGTTTTCAACTCCTTTGTGTGAATATCAAGGACAGAAACTGCTGGACTGTATGGGAGGAGTATGTTCAGTTTTATAAGAAAGCACCAAATTGTTTTCTAAAGTGGTTGCACCATTCTGCATTCCCACCAGCAGTGAATGGGCGTTCCTCTTTCTCCACAGCCTCACCAGCATTTGGTAGTATCAGTGTTCTGGACTTTTGTCATTCTACATAGGTGTGTGGTGGTATTTCATGGTTGTTTTAATTTGCTTTTCCTTGGTGACATATGATGTGAAGCATCTTTTCATAGACTTATTATCTGTATATCTTATTTGATAAGGTGTCTATTTTGGTCTTTGGCCCATTTTTCAATCAAGTTGTTTGTTTTCTTTTTTTTTTTTTTTTAAGGATTTTATCTATTTATTTGACAGAGAGAGAGATCACAAGTAGGCAGAGAGGCAGGCAGAGAGAGAGGGGGAAGCAGGCTCCCCGCTGAGCAGAGACCCCGATGCGGGGCTCGATCCCAGGACCCTGAGATCATGACCTGAGCCGAAGGCAGAGGCTTTAACCCACTGAGCCACCCAGGCGCCCCCAAGTTCTTTGTTTTCTTATTGTTGAGTTTTAAGGGTTCTTTGCATATTTTGGATAACAGTACTTCATCGATATGTCTCTTGCAAATATTTTTTTCTCAGTCTGTGGCTTGTGTTTTTATTCTGTTGACAGTACCTTCCATGGAGCAGACAGGTTTAAGTTTGGCGAAGTTCAACTTCTGACTTCTTTCCTTTCACGGACTGTGCCTCTGTATAATATATCAGAAGTCATCACCAAACCCTGCGTCCTATAAATTCTCTCCTATGTTGTCTTCTAGGAGTTTTGCATTTTACATTTAGGTTTATGACACACTTTGAGTTAATTTTTGTGAAAGGTATAAGATCTGGATCTAGATTTGCTTCTTTGTATGTGGATGAAAAGTTGTTCCAGCACCATTTGTTGAAGACTATCTTTGCTTTATTGTGTTGCCTTACTCCTCTGCAAAGATCTGTTGATTATACTTATGTGGGTCTTGTTTGTGCTGTGTAATAATTCTTTTTTATACATTGTTGGTTTCAATTTGCTGATATTTTGTTGAAGATTCCTGCATCTATATTCATGAGAGATATTGGTGTATAGTTTTCTTATGATGTCTTTGTCTGATTTTGGTATTTATGGGAGGGTTTTTAACTATGAGATAGATAGATATGACTATTCGAATACTTTATTTCTTCTTACATCTTTTTGGTAAGTTGTATTTTCCATGGAATCTGTACATTTCCTCAAAGTTTTAAACTTATTGCCATAAAATTGTTCATAATATTCTCTTATTATTCTTTTTAAATGTCCTTAGGATCTGTTGTGATTCCTGATATTGATAGTGTGTGGTTTCTATTTTTTCTCTTGACTAGTTTTAATAAACATTTATCAATTTTACTCATCTTTTCAAGTAACAAAATTTTGGCTTTGTTAATTTTCTCCAGTGATTCCCTAATACCTATTTCATTGACTTCTTCTTTGATCTTTATTACTTATTTCCTCCCAACTTTTTTTTTAAGATTTTATTTGTTCATTTGACAGAGAGAGAGAGAGAGATCACAAGTAGGCAGAGAGGCAGGCAGAGAGAGAGAGGGGGAAGCAGGCTCCCCGCGGAGCAGAGAGCCCGATGCGGGGGCTTGATCCCAGGACCCTGAGACCATGACCCGAGCTGAAGGCAGAGGCTTAACCCACTGAGCCACCCAGGCACCCCATTTCCTCCCAACTTTTAATATGTACCTTTAAATAGCTTCTTAAGATACAAACTTACACCATTAATTTTAAACTTTTATTTTCTGCCATAGGCAAAGCTATAAATTCTCTAAGCACTGCTCTAGCTGCATCCCACAGATTTTGAATGCTATTTTCATTATCAATTGACTCCAAATCTTTTCTAAGTTCTCTTGTGATTTCTTCTCTTTGACCTATGGTTTATTTCAAAGTACATTATTTAATTTTTAAATAAGCAAATGAGAAGAACAGTGAGCCTAGAGGCAAATTCACATATACTGATTTATAACAAAAGTGGCAGCGTAGGTCAGTAATGAATGGACGGACAGTCTTTTTAATAAATGGCACTAGGACAATTAAGTATTTCTGTGAGAAGAGCGAAGTTTGGATTTTGACCTCACATATAACATATTATATCTGTTCCAGGTCAACTAAAGACTGAAATGTAATTAGGGGCGCCTGGGTGTTTCTGCTGATTAAGCATCTGACTTCAGCTCAGGTCATGATCTCGGGGTTCTGGGATCAAGCCCCACGTTGGGCTCTGCGCTCAGTGGGGAGTCTGCTTCTCCCTCTCCCTCTGCGCCTCCCCGTGCTCATGCTCTCTCTCTCTCTCTCTCGTTCTCTCTGCCAAATAAATAAATCAAATATTATAGAAAAAAAAGACTGAAATGTAAAAGACTAAATAATGAAACTGCTAGAAAACAATGTAAGAGGACAAAAGTTCACTCACAGACTAGTAATCAGACCACAGACTTTTCTTGAGCTGACCTGTGATCTATTTGGAACAAAAATTGAAAGTATACATTAGAAATGTTTCCAGCAATTTGATAAAATAATTTTGTTTTTATTGAATCTGGTAATAAAAAATAGGGACTTCTTTTTTTTTGTATCTTTTTAAAAATTTCATCTTTCAGGTAATTTATTTTTATTATCTAACACAAAAATAGTAGCCCATAGCAAACCGGGAGAAAAAAGTTGATCCTTCATCACAGTGTGAGAAGTATGTAATATCCTTTTTACCTCAGAGTTGCAAAGGATTTTTTAAACTGGACACAAAAAGTATAATCCATAGAGGGAAAAAAATGGAAATTTTCACCTCATCAAAATTTTATTTATCAAAACATGCCATCCATAAAATGATACATTTGAGATCATTTAATATTCTAACATAAAGGGGCACCTGAGTGGCTCAGTTTGTTAAGGGGTCTGCCTTCAGCTCAGGTCATGATCTCGGGGTCCTGGGATTGAGCCCTGCATCAGGCTCCCTGCTCAGTGGGAGTCTGCCTCTCTCTCTTCTCTGTCCCTCCACACCCCTGGTCATGCACACTCTCTCGCTCTCTGTCTCAGATAAAAAAAAAAATCTATCTATCTATCTATCTACATTATATATATGTATATATATATATATATATATATATATATATATATATATCTCCTAACATAAAAATGTGGTAGTTAAGAATTATAAAAATCAGGGCGCCTGAAGGGGCTCTGTCGTTAAGCGTCTGCCTTAGGCTCAGGTCATGATCCCAGGGTCCTGGGATGGAGCACCACATTAGGCTCCCTGCTCAGTAGGAAGCCTGCTTCTCCCTCTCCCACTCCCTCTGCTTGTGTTCCCTCTCTTGCTGTGTCTCTCTCTGTCAAATAAATAAATAAAATCTTAAAAAAAAAAAGAACTATAAAAATCAACAATGGCAGAAAATTATTAGTTTGGGAAGACGGTTGAGCAGTAAAAGGGATTCGTTGAACTAGCGTTTCTATATTTTGCATATGTTTGAAAACTTTTATATTTAATATTTAACTGTTTAAAATAAATTAGAAGATACCATAAGGAGAGGGAAAAATGACAGCCTATAGATTTGGAGATGGTATTTGCAATACATGTAACCAGCAAACAATTAGTATTTAGAATACATAAAGAACACTTAGAAATGAATTTCTTAAAGACATACGAGCCAATAGAGAAAAATGAGTGAAAGACATTTAAAAAAATTTGTAATAGGCAAAGACATATTTCACAGAGGAAGGAACATTAACGACCAATAAGTACATTAAAAGATTCTCAATCTCTAGTAATTAGGGAAATAGATGTTTAAATCACAGTAAGATGCCATTTCACACCTACAAGATTGGCAAACAAGCAAAAGTCAGAGGAGAAGATAGGAAATAAGATCCTCATGCACCACTGATGGAAGTAGGAACTGGGGCTCAGACTTCCGAAAGGAGTTTGGGATTACCTAAAACAGTCAAATATACATGTAAGCTACAACTCAGTGCTTCCCTTCCTAGTCACCTCCTCCAGAGAAACTCTAGCCCACTTGTTTCTGTAAGTATCTTTTTTTTTAAGATTTTATTTATTTATTTGACAGAGAGAGAGAGATCACAAGTAGGCAGAGAGGCAGGCAGAGAGAGAGGGGGAAGCAGGCTCCCCGCTGAGCAGAGAGCCCGATGCAGGGCTCGATCCCAGGACCCTGAGATCATGACCTGAGCCGAAGGCAGAGGCTTTAACCCGCTGAGCCACCCAGGCGCCCCTGTAAGTATCTTTATAAAAGGCTTGTTCGCTATGTCACAAAACTGGAAATAACTCAAATACTGTACTAGAATAGGATCAAGTAATACTAGAACGTGAGAACAGACACCTAAATAGAATTAAATGGGTTATGATAGAGCAGGGAAAATGAATGAACCATAGCTACATTCACCAACAGGAATTAAGCTGTATATTCAAGTTACCGATCTAAATAATAATGTTGCATGGAAAAGGTAGGCCAGGGTCCTAACATGAGCAGAATTATTCAAATCATTTCAAGTTCAACAACAGACAAAGCAAAACAGCTCTTTCTTCCAGAGTGATTTATCAGTGAGCTACTACAAAGAAAAATGAGAGGATGATTATTGCAAGATTCAGGATGGTGACTTCCTCAAGGGGGTGGCCGAACTCGAAATGAACAAAAGACACAGCGTATCTAGAAAGAGCAGACAGAGGATTTCTAAGGAGCTAGTCATGTCCTGTCTCTTAACATGGGTGGTTGGTACATGATCTCCAATTGGTTATCATTAATCTTCATGTATACTTTTTATACTCTTTAGTAGATATTATGTATTTCACAAAAAATAAAATTCCCCTCCAAAAAAAAAAAATAATAAATTGACAAAAGTTTTAACCTCCAAGAAAAATCTGATGCAGAGCTAGGGTGAGGTTAGGCCTACTGGCGATCCACTTAACAAGTGTTTTCTGAACAGCAGCTCTATACTGGGCACTGTGCTGTGCAGGAGAGACCCAGAGACAAATAAGATGGACCGCGTGTCCTCAGAGCCCCCAGCTGTCGGAAAAGGCTGACACCTACATGTGCGTATCCTCAGGAGGGAGAATAAGCTAGAAGGTTTATGAATTTGAGCCACGGAAAATAGCTTGGAAAAAAGCTTAGCAATAGATTGCCATACACTTTGCAAGGAGGAGACTGAGAGTTTTGCAAAGGAAGATTTGGGATCAGAGCTTTCCTCGGGCCGTCTAATCCGGCCAAATAGGCTGAGTAGCTGGCAGCAGAAAGAGAGAAAGACCAGAGACAGGAGGGGGGAGTCTATGGGCGCTGGAGGAAGAACTCACAGAAGACCTACTAGGGGCCCGAACCAGGACAGTGACACCAGCACTGAGAAGCAGAGGGTGCGGATGTGTGTGCGCAGGTGTGGGAGGGGTGTGTTGTGAGGCAGGGACGAGCATCGGCAAACATGGCAAAGGCAAAGATAACTCTCAGAGAGGTTCAGCCTAGAGGATGGGAAGAAGAAGGAATGGGGGTGGGGGGAACCAAGAGAAGGAGCAATTGCAGGGGGAGGGAAAGGCAGGGAAGAGAGCCTCAAGGGTTCCATGGAAGAGACACACAGAGCCTAAGGTCACAGTGGACATCCCAGACGGATGTCCTGTAGGAACTCGGGAAAGATGCATGACTTTCTGGAGCCCTTGCACCCCTAGGGATTTTTCTTCTTTAGGTGCGAGGATTCTCTGCAGCTTTGTGGTCTTCCGGTTGCTGACCAGCCTTCTAGACTCTGAGAAAGAAATTCCAACTACTGTATAGCAATTCACATCTGCCAGTCTCCCAGAGTTAAATAGGGTCTGCAGAGAAATGTACACTTGTAAGCAAAGCTCACCCTGGACCATAGGCAGCATCCACATGCTATGAAAGCCTTGATTTAGAAAAATAAAGCTCAAAACTTGGAGCCTGACAGACTTGGGTTTGAACCTTCATTTCTTTCCAGCTCTGGGACTCAAGGTAGTCGGCTCAACCTCTCTGAGCCCCAGGTTCTCTCATTTAGGTAATGTCAACAACAATATGTGCCCTGGTTTTCTCACAGAGTCACTGAGTAGATAACACACAAGCGTGAGCTATTACAATCACTATAAGAAGACCATCTGGTGAGAGCAGGAAATGGGAGGGAGTCAGAAGAACCAATCACTGCAATGAGGAAATAAAAACAGAAAACCAACCAACCAACCAACCAACCAACCACATGAATGATTCTCTATTTCATCTGCTTCCCTGGCCTTTTCAGTAATTCCGGTAACCAGGTTGCTAAAACGCATCTGTTTCTTGATGGAAGTGATACTGCAAGAGATTCACAGAACACTTTCGGGTCAAATTACTACCAACTAAAGGGAAAATACCAACCAGACCACACATTCCCCCTTAAAAGCAATTCCAGAAACACAGCCTTTTCTTTTCTTTTCTTTTCTAAGATTTTTATTTATTTGAGAGAGAGAGTGAGCACGAGCACGGGAAGGGGGAGAGGGAGAAGAAGAGAGAGAATCTCCTGCACACTCCTCACTGAATGCAGAGCCTTGACACCAGGCTCCATCCCAAGACCCTGCCATCATGACCTGAACACGAGTCAGATGCTTAACCGACTGAGCCACCCAGATGCCCCGAAACAGCATTTTCTAAACACAAGCCCTCCTCTAACCAAAAAGAAACGTGGGGGAGGGAGTGTGGGAGGAGGAATGTGTGCTGCTTGTCATGAGTGTCTTCTGTGTGCCTGGGACTGTGCTAAAGGTTTTATGTACACATTTCCTCATTTGTCCTCATGACTGCTCTGTGCACAGTAGAGGTAGAATTTCCTAATTTAATAGATGAGAAACCTAAGGCTCTTTAAATCTCAGAAAGCTAAGAGGCCCTGGTTAGATAGAGTCAATGATGAGGTCCAAACCCTAGTCTGGGTCAAAGCCAGTGTTCTCTCATCCTACACGGTTTCCCAAGTGGAACCCGAACAAGCCACGACCAGAAGAATCCACGCCCTGTACTAATCACTGACAATTTCATCCTCAATTCTTCCATTTGTAGGAGGAAAGGCTTGCATGTAATTAACTTAAGGATGAGTTCTCCATAAATTATACTTCAATCTGGTTCTATATTTGAATAATTAAGTTTAAAACAGAAAGACTAATGAAACTAATGGTTACCAAATTACTAGATTTTGAAAATCATTGATTTTCTCATTTGCCTGCTAAAATTAATTGATCTCATTTACATATACAGATTGCAGTTGCTTTAGCTTTGAGAATATTTATCCAAGTTTTTCCACTAAAGTTTCAAAATCAGTTTGCAAAAATGCAATTCTACTTCAATTACGCTCATTTGCATGGAAACCAAAGCCTTATTGCTCTTCTAACTAATACTATTATGGTTGTTCCTTTCATTTGAATACAATGCCCTTATAACTTAAAGAAAAAAATTTTAACCCAGCCAAGCAACTTTAAAAGTACATATGGAAATGATCAGTGTAATACAATTTCTTCTGGTAAGTAAGCAAAATAAAAGCAAATTCTCCTGTTACAAAACACACACACACAAAATTTTATAAAATACATTTTTAACAATTTCTACAACACAATACCCTAAGATGTTATAACCATGTGATGCTAAACGTTTATATCTGACAAGATGAGAAGGTATTTCTTGGAATGATTAATGGACGGATAAACTCCCCAGGGTTCCCAAGAAGTAAAGACAAATGAGGATCCAATGACCTGAAAAGGAGCTAAAAATCTTATAATTTACTCATTTTCAAAGTGAAGGTCACCACCTACAAATTCGGTGGGTTACCAATCAGCATATTTTACAATGAAATATAAATTTAATAGAAAACACAAAGGTAGGGATGCCGGGGGGGGGGGGGCTCAGTCAGTTAAGCTACTGCCTTCTGCTCAGATCATGATCCCAGGGTCCTGGGATCGAGTCCTGCATCAGACTCCTCGCTCGGCAGAGAGCCTGCTTCTCCCTCTGCCTGCTCTGCCTGCTGTTCCCCCTGCTTGTGTTCTCTCTCTCTCTGACAAATAAATAAATAAAATCTTTTAAAACACACACACACATAGGAGAAAAATTATCATTTTGTGACACTTCTGTGTTTTACGTTTTTAGATGTGGACATGTAAATATATGTGTGAGCATATCTGTGTGTGTGTGCATGTGTGTGAGTCTGTGTGGAAAGGGTGTGTGTGAGTGTGGCCTGAGTCATGGTCACAACATAAAATGTATTTCTTACTGTGGATTGAGGTCGAAATTTTTGAAAACCATTCATCTAATGGACCCTCTTTTTCCAGAAGAGTTTTGAAGAATTAATATCGCAAAGATAATAAATAATAGATTTCGGCATCGGACAGCTTGGGTTCAAATCCTGGCAAGCCACTCCATGTCCCCAAATCTCAGTCTCCTCATTTGTAAAATGGAAATCTCACTGGTTTGTCTTGAAGATTAAAAGAGATAGATAACGGGTGACATGTGTTTAGCACGGTGCCTGCCATAGGATAAGCAATAAATGTGAGCTACCGTTATTTTCCAGAGCTGCTCAAGATTTTCTTTGCCTCTGTTAAATGTATCTGCTTCTGGTTATATCCATTTCTTACACAGTCCACATGCTCAGTGATCCCCACTCAGCTCCAGGTGCATGCTAGGAGAGACGAAGGACTAAGAAGAAGAGGTGTGCATCCTCGGACCCTCATCTCATGCTACTTTCGAGTAAAAATTCTAGCAGAACTGGAAGATTTTTAGTCACCTTAGAATTCTTCATGTCTTTTGGGTCCTTTTTTTAACACTCTTGCTTCTTTCAGTGTTGTTTAACCAGGTATGGAATGGGGAAAAGGAGTCTTTAAAACAATAGCAGCAACAACAAAAACAAGCAGACCCTGAGTCCAAATACTATTGAATCCTGGCATAACAAGGTTTAAAGTGGCTAAATCATGGAAAATTTAAAGAATACTCAAGAAATTGGATTGAAAAAATCATATATTAAAGGAACTTATCAGGCAATTTCAGGATTTTGAACTTTATAGTATAGTAACCGACACAGGCAGCACCTGCTGGGTCCTTTCACTATATGTTATGTCCATGAACCATCGCAAGCCCAATAAGGTCTGTGTCCCAGCCATCCTCAATTTTCATGTGGGAAAGCCAGAGATTCAAGAGGCTGAGAAACTTGTACTAAATGGTGAAGCTAAGATTCCCAACCTGGCTAGCTGTGGAGCCAATACTCTTCAGGTTCTAGCACCTTCCATGAGTCAGAGGGGGCCATCAGAGGTTTTTTAAATAGGACATTGACGTGAAGGGACCAGCTGAGGAGAACGGGTGGAGGCCAGGAGAGCTGGAGCCTGAGAGCCCACTGGCAGGTTGGTAACTCCCACGATAGTCCAAGCAGGAAGGGAAGAAGGAATGAACAAGCCATTGGTGCTGGGGGTGGAGGACCCAGGTCAAGATTTTAGGCAGACCTGAGGGATCCCATTGCTGCAAACTGGTGATTGTCTAAACATGAGGCGAGAAGCGACCAGCAGAGGCCAAGGACAACTCTTGGGTTTCCCCATGGTTTGGAAGTGGCAGAGCCTGAAATCCTCAATGCAGCAGGGACAGGTCTGGGAGGCAAGCGGAGGGGTTCAGTTTGGGGCAAGTTCACAAGGGGAACCACCAGCAAAGACAAAGCAAATCTGCATATAAAGAGGCAACAGAGAACCCGAGCAGAGGCTGGAGCCAGACTGCCTGGCTACGAATCTTAATTCTGACACTTAAAAGCTGTGTGACTGAGGGCAAGTAAGTTAATATGTGTGAAACACTGCCTGACACAGAGAAAGAACTCAGGACGTGGTAGTCATTAGTATGATTATAGAACCAAATGAAAGAAAGTCAGGAAAGGCAGGAAGTTTCTCCCAGATCCCCGCCCCCTCCCTTATAGTGCATCCCCGGGCCATAGTTTAGAAGCTGTTTTGAGACAGATTAGGGAGAATGGAGGTGCATGCCGAAAGGCATCAGAGAGGACCCTGCAATGGGTCCCTTCCCATCTGCTCCTGAGGACACTGCTCTTTCCATTCAGACCGCAGATGCAGAATGGTCTCCGGTGTCACCCTTAGTTCTTCAGTTACTGGCTTGGGTGATTGCCTCATCCTTGAATTTGAAAGTGACTCCTTTGAAGGGCCCCTTAGATGTAAATCTGTTCATCCCGTGTTCATTAGGGGAAAACAGCACACTCCCGAACTCCAACCAGATTGTCTGCATCTACGTACTCCATGGGAAAGGGGCAAAGATGGGCAGTTCATGTCTATTAAGAACACTCACTGAGGAGGCACTTTATACATATTATCTCATCTATTCCTCAGGGTGGACCTGTAAAGGTGGCAGTAAGGTAAGGAAACTGAGGCACAGGGAAATTAAGGAACCTTCCAAGTCTCGCAGCTGGTGAATGGCTCAGTGGGATTGTTACCTGGCTCGCCTGACTCCAAAGCTTGTCTCTTCCCATCACCCCCTTCAGCTCCTCATGACCCAGGATGCTGTCCATGGCAAGGCCAGTCCCAGAGAGCTCATTACCCTATCCTAAAATACCATGTCTATGCTTCCAGTACCTTCCACTGAAAGACAATGCTTACTAAAGGTAAAAGACCCAACGGGTCCTAGTTTGCTCCTGCTTAAACTACTGAATTCGGAGGTGGCACAATAACTTCTATCATGCTCAGGGTTCCTTCCACTGGCACCCCTGCGGTTTTTGAGGCACCAAGCCCTGCAGCAGAATAACTGAATATTATCCACAAACTGAAATAAAGTGTAATACAGAGCAGCATGCAAAGAAATACAACCACCAAGATACAACTAGCTATCTATTTGAAATTTTTCTTCCTGTGTGCTTATCCCAGCATCAGAGGGCTGTGGCTATGGTGTTCCATCAGTTTCTCCACGCCTTGACACAGTAGTGGCAAGAGGAGGAGCCCCGTGTCCTTCCAGGAACACCACCACTTCCCCCGTTTCCCTCCTCATCTCAATCAAGCATCCACCTAAGGCTGGATGTGAACCTAAGGCTCTCAGTCTTTATCCCTTCTTCATAAGCATGACGTTTCTTCACTTCCTGAGCTAGGTGCTCCTAGTGCGGGTTGCAAGAGCTGTGTGTGCGATGTATGTCTCTTCCTTGCTTCCTCTTGTTTGGCATGCTCAAGTAGGTCTGCCGGTTTCTTGAAGAGACCAATTTATTTTTCTGCCTGAGTGTCTCCAGATTCCCACTCACAGCAACAGCAGATGAACTTGCTTCAAGACAATCCTCCCTCCAAGATGACTACAAAAGCTAGACGAATTATATTTTTGAAAAATCTATTTGAACGTACTGAAAGGCCACTAAGGGAGCAAGGACTTCAGGGTCTGAAAGCCTGAAGGAAGAGGAAGCCAAGAGAGATCATTCAAGTAGTTGGCACTTTATGTTCGTGATCAGAGAGCTAAGAAGCCGTCCAGAGATTTCAACCATCTCAAAGAGAAAGGCCCTCGGCACCCCTGGCTTCCCAACAGAACCCCAGAACCCCAGGAAGGCAATACCCCAGGGATAAGAATGAACAAAACCCAACCATGTGCTAGTTACAAAAACACACCTTAAACATAAGGATACAGAAAGGTGGAGAGTAAGACAGAAGAAAACAAATTCACACAAACACTAAGCAAAAGAAAGATAGATCCGTGATGTGACCATACAACAAAGTAAGTTTGGATTTAAAGTAAGCAAGCGCCTCCAAGAAGGAGAGTGATTTCATCATGATGACAAGAGTCAATCCACCAGGAAAATATAAAAGTTCCAAGTTCACAGTGACCTGTCACAGTCAGGATTCACACAGGAGTGAGACACCACACCAGAAAATGGAGCCGGGAAATTTTAATATAAAGAATTGCTAATTGAGGGGCACCTGGGCCGTTCAGTCGGTTAAGGGTCCGACTCTTGATTTCAGCTCAGGTCATGATCTCGGAGTCATGAGATCGAGCCCCACATCAGGCTCCATATTCAGCACGGCGTCTACTTGAGATTCTCTCTCTTTCTCTGCCTCCCCCCCTCTTTGTGTGCTCTCTCTCTCTAAAATAAATTTTAAAATCTTAAAAAAAAAAAAAAGGATTGCTGATTGAGGAAAAGGTGATGAGTTACTCAAAGGGACAAGCAGGTCCAACCACAGGAAGGGAGGAGCAGACAAGGTAGAACATGGCCGCTCAGAGGAAGGCCCTGCCCACTGAGGAGGAGCCCGTGTTGCTACCACAAGAACAGCCCACCGCCACTGCGGTGACAAATGAACTGGACCCACTCTCATCTCTGAGATCCACCAAGATGCAGGGTCCCCATCATGGCCCCTGCACCACCAGCATCCTCTCCACAAAAAAAAATCAATGGTGATAAGAATGATATTTGCTGGAAAATAGTCAAGAATCCATCACAGACGACAGACCCCCTTTCCCTTGTAATGTTGGCACACTGCCCTCATAACCTTCCTGAGATCCTTACAAAAACAGAAGCACTTTGAGAATCATTCCCCCACAAATTCACTTCCTTTTTCTTTTTGTTACTCTTGGCCACCACCAACTTCCCCAGGAGTCCCTCATCTAACAGAAGACCACAGGGATTGTCCCCACAGTTCTCAGAAAGCCGCTGGCCAAATGAAATACGTGTGTAATTTAGTGAGAGGGAACAGCCAGCTCGCGGCACCTTGGGCAAGGCCGGCCGCTGGGGGGCTGCTGGGGGGCCATGGGGGCGGGCGCACGCCTTAGCAGGGCAGCCCCCGCCTGAGCGCCCATCCCCAGCTCCTGCACAATCTGCAGAGCTCCGGAGGCAGACAGCAGGCTGGATTTGGGCTTCAGGTGTTAATGACCCTGTTACTTTTCCCTCTGGGGTTCAATTCTGTGCTCGGCATCTTCTGCGCAAATCTTCTCGGCTTCCACGCAACCTTTGAGAACCTCCTTGGAACTTGGATCCCCCAGGGGGGCATGGACAGCTTCGGGATGGGCAAGGCTTGCAAAACCCTCAGGGGACTTTCACTCCCCGTGACCAGGGGCTTCGGCTGCTAGATGGGGGGTGCCTCCCCTGCCACCCACTCAGCACCCACCCAGCTGTGATGCGCCACTCCGAAAGGAAAAATAGACCATATGGGCTATGACATTTTTTTCCCTCTACCAGAGTCCCCTTCTCACTCAGACTGACAAAGAAAGAGGGGAGTAGGTTTTCAGATCTGTTCTTCCCAGTAGGTGGCTGCTTTCCTGCTTTCAGCTTAAAGTAAACCCCCTACTAGTCCGAGGTGATGCCAGAATGCCCACCATCAGAAACCCTTACCTTTGGTCTTGGATACTATTTGTCTCCAGATTCTCTGTTTTTGTTGTTTGGTTTTCTTTCGTTTT
Source organism: Potos flavus (assembly GCA_028534135.1). Taxonomy (NCBI): domain Eukaryota; kingdom Metazoa; phylum Chordata; class Mammalia; order Carnivora; family Procyonidae; genus Potos; species Potos flavus. The sequence continues at coordinate 6,660,213 of CM052885.1, read as the reverse complement.
TAAGATTTTATTTATTTGACAGAGACACAGCGAGAGAGGGAACGCAAGCAGGGAGAGTGGGAGAGGGAGAAGCAGGCTTCCTGCCGAGCAGGGAGCCCAATGCAGGGCTCGAACCCAGGACCCTGGGATCATGACCTGAGCCAAAGGCAGATGCTTAACAACTGAGCCACTCAAGCGCCTCTAGATTCTCTGTTAAAACCCAAATATCCTAACAGTTTGAGACAGCATTTCCCCAAGTGTGTTCCCCAAAATGCTCTTCAAAATGTTCTTAGTAAAATAGCCGCAGGGTTTAAACAGGAAAAAAGGAGGGGGGGGGGGAGGCAGTGACATGCACATGTGTCTCCTGAGGGGTCATGATGCAAAGTAACATGGAAAGGCTCTAAAGATCTCACACTAAAGGAAATCATTTCATTATGCGGAATAGTGTTTCCCAAAAAGATGTGATCGTGAAACCCTGTTTTGTTTTTCCGTCAATAAATATCCCTCAAACAGAGCTTCTTGGGAAACCCCTGACTTAGGTCATCATTTTACGATAACATAGTGAAACAATGTCCAGATCTCTGAGCTCGACATTGGGAAAACATGATCTTCCATCGCTGGCTCCGTCGCTTTGAACAAGCCACAAAACATTCTGAATGTCCACTTTGCAGAAGGGGAAGTGACAATAAATATGTACCTCAGAGGTTTCTGTAGTGAGGGGCAGGGGTATACTGGCTATAAATCTGGCTCGTAGACAGTCAAGTGTTATTCAAGTAATATTAACATCAGCATAGTTATTACTCATCTAGCCCTTTGTGATTTTTATGCTTGTCATTTTGCCCGCAGTGGCTTCACGGTGGCCCAAAGGGGCTGGAAGGCAGGTGAGTAAAGCCAGTGGGTTCGAAGAGGGTGGCAGGGAGCTGGGCGAATGGACTGAGACCCCACCAGGAGGCAGCCCCGCCACGCCTGGGGCTTCTCTGCCCAGTCTCCAGAGAAGCTCTCTCAGCCTCCAGCTGATGGGACACAGAGAGCCGAGACACACGCGTGCGCTTAAGTCCGGTGTGGCGCACAGAGCTTGGCACACACACGTGGAAGGGAAACATGCACAGGGTCTCGACGCAGGTCGGATTTCAGCTCCGGCTGTGAAGGGGCCCTGGGTGAGCAGACGTCGTCCCTGAGAGCTTGGGGTCTGCAGAGATCTGTGGATGATGGAGTCAAAGAGCTACACACGGTGAGGCCAGGAGAACAACTTCACAATGATGCAAAGAAGAGTCCCAGAGCCTCAGTGACGGCCAACAGCCCTCCTGCTCCACCCATTGCCCTGACCGCCAGATCCATCTACTTATTCCTGCTGCCCAGTAGCTGGGGAGCCCTTTGAGGCAAGGGGTGGGCCTTGTTCACATCTGTATCCCAGTACCCACCGATGGAAGAAGGGGGAGAGAGGGAGGGAGGGAGGGAGGGAGGGAGGGAGGGAGGAAGGGAAGGAAACCCAGATGAGTTGGGTTTCTGACAAGGCACCTCCTCATGCCTCCCTCTCCTCCTCTCCCACTTGAGGAGGGGTCTGCTTTTTTATGGAGCAGAAGAGGGCCACACCCTGAAAGTTCTGTGCACAGAGATTCCTTCTCTTCTTCTCTGATCAGCCACAGCTAAGACCTACAGTCTGGACATGCAGGTTTGTACACTCATCCTTAACCCCAGATGCTAGCGAGGGTCCCCAAGGTACCACATAGGATCTGAAAAATGCCCAATTGTACTTGCCATTTTACCATAGGGACTGTCCTGAGCTGGCCACACCAGGCCCCAAAAGCTAGACAGCTAAATGCCATTTGACTGCAGACACTTGGTTCCCCTATGTCACTCATCAAGCATTTCCTAATGAGGCTCCTTCTACACCAGGCTTCTAGTAACTCTGTCCTTTAACTTCCGTATTCTGATACTTTGGCATCTTGGGGTCTCGTTGATCCTGGAGGAAGGGCCCCTCCTAGGGTGAGTAGATTCTCCAGTCAACAGATCTCCAGGGAGCTTGACTTTCAAACGTAAACCAACCAACCCAGAACCTGGACCCCCAGCCACCTCCATTATTTCAAGTGCAAACCAACCATTTCAGAGCCCATCTCACCTCAAAGCAGGAAACAGGAGAGGAAACCTACCACAAAACTGCGGGCGTGTCACGTCCCAGCAAGGCCAAGGCTAGATGCTTGTACAAGAGCTTTGTACCCACATCCAGACGAAGATGTTAGAGATCTAATCAGATTTCCCTTCTTACCAGAAGAGACAGAACTATCAGTAAGTTATAAAGGTCCAGAGCTGCGGGCAAGGGCTTTCTGGTCAACCTCTGGTTCCTTCGAAGTTCTAGGTTCATTCCACAAGCATTTATTGCGTACCCTCAGCTAGGGCCTGGACGCACAGGGATGAATTGAATGCATTCTCTCAGCACCAGGAGTGTGCAATCTAGTGACGAGTCAGACATACAAACAAAAAGGCCCATCGGAGGTACCGATGCTATCCTAGAAGTTAGTGGGGACACAAAGCAGAGTTGTCATTTCCACCAGAGGACCAGATGATGAGCGAGAGGCCACCACGAAGGCTTAGAGGAGCACGTCACAACGACTCAGATCGTGTAGTACTCTGTAGATTTCGACGGTGTTTTCACACTCTTGGTGCCATCGTGGTGACTGAGGTTGAAGTGTGGTTCTCAGTTTAGTTTGTAGATGGCGAAATAATAGCTCAGGCTTACATAGCAGTCACTAAGCATTTCATAGGTATTAATCTCTTCTGATCCCCGTAACAACCCGAGGAGGCAGGAACATTATTATCCTCATTTTACAGGTAAGGACAGGGACAGAGAGAGGTTCAGTGATCTGCCCAGCTAATCAGTGGAGAGCAGATTTAAAATACAGGCCGTAAGATGCCAGGGCCCCGGCCGGGGAGGGTCCTCTCTGCTGCCTCTCGGGAGGCAAAGGCAAGGAAGCAAATCCTACAGGAAAATCCATGCATCCGGCCTCTATGCCCAGGGCTGTGTTCACTCCTCCCAAGACAAAACAATTAGAGAAAGTATGAAAACTCTAGAAACAAAAGGAGGGAGAGGGGAGGGAGGAAGCACACTCGCCTTTGCTGAGAGCCTACTTATGTTCCAGGCTCTTCTTATTGGCTAAGGAATTGGCGTCATACTCACCTGACATTTTTCAATTTTGGCCACCTTGAGTAGAAACTCCCAACCTAGCCCCCCACCCTAGCTTTACCTCCAAATCCAAACTTCCCTTCCTCCCTCCTGGCTCCCCATCCAGCCTGCTTTCCCATCATGCAACTTTACCTCTGGCTTCTAGTGGTTTCATCCATGCGAGCTTAGCTTTGCAGTAAACACACAGGCCGTTGGGAGTAGGGACTGTGTTTGCTTCTGCTCCTGATGAGTTAGACGCTGTCACTGAGAGCCCAGGACACACTCACACTAACTGGGTTGACCGGTCTCCATAAAGGAAGGCATAACTCTCTCCTCCCTTAAAATAATTTATATTAACAATCTGATTTCCATTTCCTGTTACACAGAACAGAGACAGATACCTTCTCATTTCCTCTTCAGTACAAGGCCGTAGACCTGGTTTTTCTCATCTTTGCAGAGAAGAGACCTGGTTTGAGAGAAGGAACAGACAATGTGTCCACCCTAGAGGCCGTGCCCAGGGCACCCGAGCCTTGCCGCCGCCCCCAGTAAGCAGGTTCTTGCTCCTTCTGCACTCAGGGCCAGGAGGACGCACCGCCAGGCCCCACGTGGGCAGACATGGCCTTCGCAAGGGGCTGCCGGCTGCCCCGCGTTGGGAAACTCAGACGAAGAAGCCTGGTATCCACCCTGGAGGAATGACAGCACGCAAGAGTCCTCCCCCCATCTGTCTGCCGCGAAAGGCACAGACACGGGACGGGGGTCTTCAGCATTCTGGTCCCGCACCCCTTCCCACCTTGAAGCCGGAAACAGGGAAAACGTCACTACATCATTGCAGGACCTCCACTCATGTTCCCGCAAGGACTGCTCCCCTGCAGGGCCACAGTGAGCCTGGGGAGAGGCTGTCTGGGTCACACCCGCGGCCCCGCAGAGGTGCGGATTCCCGGCCCAGCAGCCTCTGCCTTTACCCTTCTCCGCTTGGCAACAGGCCCCAGGAACTGCCCGTGGATTTCATACACCGAGCGGGTGGAAGCAGAGCTTGCCTTCCGGGAGGGCTTTCTCTCCCCACTTCCAGAGCATCACGTGCACACGATTCCAATATGCCTAACGAGTCGTGGCGGGAAGTGGTGCCGCCCAGCGTTGCGGCAGAGGCCGGAGGCTTTGGTTATGTCGTGGGCGGTTTTGGCAGGAATCCCACCCAAAACGCCTTGTCAGTGCCTTTGACAGAAGGAGCACGGCAGCCCAGCCCCCGGCGCGGGGACACGCTCACCCCTGCACAGAGGACCCCAACGCTTTGCCGGGCAGCTTTCAAGAAAGCAGGGGCTTGCGCTGCAAACGTTTCTGCCCCTTTTGCAAAAACCCAGGAGCCAGGCAAACCATAAAGAGATAGGAGAGGAGTCCAAAGGCTAGTAGATTCTACCCTGAGGACACGCAGTTCCTTGGGCGTACCCATTAATGAGTGTGACTAAGAGAAGACTTCTGGATCGCATAGAACTTCGCCCCATACGGTGGTTGGGCCACTTTCAGAGTGTTTCTGTGGTGGGCGCCTCCACCCTGGGCTGTGCCCCCAAGAAAAATAAACTTGGTTTAGCCTCCATTCTGGAAAGAGTGCAGCCAGACTGCCCCCTTACCCCGAAGCCTCAACATCCCGACAAGCCTCCATCCAGACGGCTGCTGATTGCCCCTTGACAAGCTCTGGGAGGTCCATTCTTGACCCGGGATGTGACTACATGAAGAAGGCCACTAAGCGCAACTTCTGAGACTCGGCCGTAGGTCATGCCGGGCACCTCACTCGCCATCCCAATGAGCCCTTTTTTATCAGCTATAAAAACAGGTTTAAATTCACGCGAGTTAAGGGACCCAGTAACTGATGGACAGGAGTCTGTCCACTGCTCTGGGTTAGATTTACTGAATAGTTCACTTGAGCGTAACTGCAGACCACGTGCTTAGCACTGAATGCAGAGAAGGTTTCGCGGGTCACCTCCGGCCCCCCCTCAGTAGGGCACATCGGGGCCTCTCAGTCCACAGCCCATCTTCCACCCGCCTTCTTCCCCTGACCAGTGTGTCACCCCTAGTTCTGTGCCTGGCGTGGTCACTCCTGACCTGGTCTCCACCCTGGTGGCCCCACCTTCTGATGAGACCAGTAGAGACTCGGATCATGCGAGACGCAGCCAGGCACGGGTCCCCGCTCAGGCGGCTCGGGCGCCCAACGCTCTGACCCTACTCTGTCCAGCGCTAGAACCAAAGGCACCTTGTCTTCCTCACTGCGTAGATGCCTCTTACTAGGTCTGCACAACTAACCGATGCGATACATCCAGTATTTTTGTTTTCGTGTTGCAAATAATGGAATTGGGATTCAGAGAAGGCCCACGGCAGACAGAATACAAGCTGTGGAATCATAAAGACAGGATTTGATTCCAGCCCTCCTCCCACCGGAGCGCCCTCGGACAACTTACTCAGTTGCCTTGAATCTCAGGTTCGTCATCTGTAAAATAGGAATAACCCAGCAGGTAACTGAGAAAACGGAGTGAAACAGCATGAAAGACACAAATCGCCACCAAGAAGTAGGAGAGCGAAGAAGTGCTCATAAGCAGGGCAGGAACGCAGCATTGGTGAAGGGAAAATGAGTCCCCGGTTCCAGCCAACTGAGGTTAATCCTTGCAGGCAGCCAGGTCCAGAACTTCATTCCGAGTTCGAAGAGATCAGGAAACGGAAATCAGGTTGTTAATATAAATTATTTTAAGGCAAGAAAGTGTTATGCCTTCCTTTAAGGAGACCAGGAGCAGAAGCAAACACAGTCCCTGCTCCCAGGGGCCTGTGTGTTTACTGCAAAGCTAAGCTCACATGGATGAAACCACTAGAAGCCAGAAGTAAAGCTGCATGATGGGAAAGCAGGCTGGATGGGGAGCCAGGAGGGAGGAAGGGAAGTTTGGATTTGGAGGTAAAGCTAGGGTGGGGGGCTAGGTTGGGAGTTTCTACTCAAGGTGGCCAAAATTGAAAAATGTCAGGTGAGTATGACCTCAATTCCTTAGACAATAATAACAGTAAAACTTCCTTTCATGGAATGCCTAGTACATGCTGAGGGTTCATTTGGTTTTCTCATAATCGTGAAACTATTTTGCAGATCGTAAAACCAAGACGCCAAGAGTTAAATCCCTTGACAAGAGTCAAACAACTAGTAAATGACAAAATCAGGATTCAAACTCAGATCTGTTGGATTCTCTTTGTTGTGATAGAGAACAATGAGGCTCACATACAGAAAATCTCAGAGACCAAGAGGAGAGAAAACTAAGAGGCAAAGTCAAGGGTCAAGTTTGAGGCAAAATCTAATGGACCTCGAGCAGGGGTGGAAGAGAAACTAGAGGGTGGCCGCTAGTCCGTAGGACTCAGGCTTCTGAGGTGTGTCTTTCTTGGCCATTGGGCATGTAACTAACTGCACGGGGCAGACTGTTTTAAAGCTATGATAGCTGGTTAGGACAGATACTGAAGTATCAATGAAGTATTCAGTGAGTACTGAAGAAATCAGGGGGGACTTCCTGGAGGAGGTGGAGTTCATCCCAGCTCACATGCTTCAATATTGTAAGACCTCTACCTTCCTCCAAGCATTCAAGAGGGCACTGGGGCTCTTTTATCTTCTTGTACGTTCCACAAACAGCACTTCCTTTTTGCAAACAAGCACAGTCACAAGACATTTTTCACCAGCTAGGGTAGGTTGCCTCTTTTTGTTGGTTTTATTGATCTCACTCAATGCCCTGTTTGATTTGGTGAAAATGCAGGCAGCCTTAAAAATTGGTGCACCTCTTTTAGGCATAACTGAGGCATTCTTTTGATTAATAACTATTTCCCGTAAGCCCAGCACTGCACCGGGTACTAAGGATAAGGAGCAAAATACAGGTCACGGACTTCAGGGAACTCAAGAGCCAGGGGGGAAGAAAGCAACTCGGAGTGCTAAGCTTTCCCCTTCGGGAAACACGAGGCACCGCTCGTCAGGAGCCAAAGAATATCGTGACAGTTTATCCACAATGTCTATTTCCAGAACACGATACTTAATACATAAATATGCTCACTGAAGCACAACTTTTAATAACTGAAAGCAATACATATGCCCAGTAATTTGAACCCTTAAGTAATTTATAATACACTGACTCAGTAAAAACTTTTGCTTCCATTTAAAATATGGGGCTATCCACTTTTTTATACCAGGAGGGAATGCTTGCGTTGTCATGTTACATTAAAAATTAGTTATGCTATGCTTAAAACATAGGGAAAAAAGACTAGAAGGCAATAACCAGATCAGTACTGATAAGTGTGTAGCAAGCAGACAAAAATCAAACAAAAAACACAAAAAAAAAGGTTTATAGCATGTGCCAATTACTGTGATAAAAATATTCCCACCGTGACTGATTCCAAGCTGCCTGTGCGATGTCACTAGGTCTTGAAATGGGGAATAAAAGAATTCATTTGGCTTCTGCACACCGGTACCAGCTCGTTTCAGCACCACTGGCAATAACCTCAAGATGTTGACATAGTTTAGATGATGTAATTATGGGCCATGTTATTTTTTATCTGTACTTTCCAAATTTTCTGTAATGCAATGAAGGAAAAGAACATGATGTTTGGAAAGCTCCCGTCCCCAGGGGAATAGCCTTTTAGCAAGTGTGGCCATTAGCTGAGGCTCCTACCTGAGCAATACCATTAGGCTTTCTCTTTGCACACGGGACTAAGTAATTCTTGTTATTTGGTTTCACATTTTGTTCACTGAATAATGTCAGGAGCTAGAGTGAGCCAGAGAACACGGTCCTTTCTTTGTCCTGATACAACCCACCCAGGCAGGAAGTGCCTGAGAACTGAGCAGGAAGAAAGAGGTCATCACAAAACCACGCAACAGCCGACCAAGAGCCCACCGTGGTCCACTGAGTCAAAATCTTTTTCTCGAGTTGTGCGGTGTTTTCCCTAATGAAAATTAGGTTAATGCAACATTAGCCTCCAAGAAGCATGATGTCAAATAGGTGAGTCCCGAGGCTAGCCATTTATCCTCAGTTGTCACATCTATAAAATGGGGACGCTGGTACACATTGGTAATCATGTCACAATGGTGAGAATCCAATGGGAGAGCAAATGTGAAATGCTGGGTAGCACTAATAGATATTAGTTCTTATTTGCCCCTTCGCTTACTCCACCACCTTAGGAAGGAAAGGAAAGGTCCAAAGAAACGTCAGCCCACAGAAAAGGGATTAATGATCGATGAGAAGCTCGTGATCTCACAAATAGCCCCAGAGGCTTTAGAACGGCAGTAGCACACGTTTCCTATCAGCCATGGCATGAAACCACGCATTTATGTTTTCGTAAAAACCTCAATTCTGTCCTAAATACACAGCTATCCTATAGCAAGAAAAAAAAAATAAAGTTTTTGTAGAAAGTCAGATTTCTTTCACATCCAGACCTGGAGCTCAGACAATGTAACCCGATTTCAGAGAAGAAGCAGCACAGAGCTTCTGCCCACGAGCCTAAGAGCAGCTTCCAACCATCACCTTCGTGCCAAGAGACAGAGTCTAATCAGGAGACGTGCAAATTGCTAAGCGCGATTGTGTGCAGCTCACATGCGAGAATATGTACCTTGATTGACTTCACAGAGATTGCACTCCACTTTCAGAAAAGACAAGTGCTAATCTCTCAAGCACTAAGGAGAAGTAGATACCAGGGCCAAGAGCTTCAGATCCCAGAGCAGCAGACCCACCTCTCCCTTCCTCACCTGGGGGGGTGTACTCATCGGCACGTCTGGCACTGAAGGACGACACTGCTCTCCCTGGAGGAGAATGAGCACAGAGACTCTCCAGCTCCCTTGCAAAGCCAGACAGCAGCAATAATGTGCTCCCTCTGGAGCACGGCAACTGGCCTTCGTGAGGCTCTTTCCTTCTATTCTAACCAGACTTTGGGCAGCAGATTGATTTCAGTTTGGGATTTCATTTTCAACTCTTTCCTATATATTATCCTTTTGTTGTTGTTGTTGCTGTTGTTCTATCCAGGGATTGGAAGGCACTGAGGACAAAAAAATGACTAAAAGCAACCCAATGTGATGATTATTTTTATGTGACAATTTGGCTAGATTATTGTGTCCAGTTGTTTGGTCAAACATGAGTCTAGATGTTGCCGTAGAAAGTGCATTTTGGATGAGATTAACATTTAAGTCAGTAAACTTGAGTAAAGCAGTGACCCTCCATAATGGGGTGGGCCTTGTCCAATCAGTTGAAGACCTTTGGAACAAACTGGTTTCTCAAAGAACAAATTTGGCCTCCAAACAGCAACACAGGAATTCGGCCTGGTTTCCAGCCTTCAGACTCAACACTGCAATATCACCTTGAAACTGAATCTCCAATCTGCTGGTTGCCCTCCAGATCTGGGACTTGCCAGTCCCCACAATCAGTACAAGAATGACTCCTTAAAATCTTGACAGATCAGTGCACCTGGTCTGACAGGCTCAGTCAGATAAGCATCTGCCTTCGGCTCAGGTCATGATCCCACGGTCCTGGGATCAAGCCCCACATGGGGCTCCCTGCTCCATGGGGAGCCTGCTTCTCCCTCTCCCTCTGCCCCTCCCCACCGCTCATGTGCTCTCCATCTTTCTCTAACAAATAAAATCTTTAAAAAATCTTGACAAATAAATAGATGATAGATAGTAGATAGATAGATAGATAGAATCTATATGTATCCATATCTGTGGATATAGATTCTATTGGTTCTGTTTCCCTGGAGAAGCCTAACTAATACACCAGCAGACACCTGTCTATTGTCAAACACCAAGCAGTCCCCTGGACAGAGGACTTGCCAGAAGACCTAGAGGGTTCTCAGAGCATGTGCAAGCTTCAGGGGAACGCAGACACAGCCCCTGCAGGTGGGCTGCTCGTGTCTCTCCGTGAGCTCTGTGTCCATGATGACCTCGTGCGCTTACCTCACGTAAAGGCACCAGGTAGGTCTGAGGCCCAGCCCACGGGGCTAAAAAGCCCCCAGAATCCTCACCCCCACCTCTGCAAGCAGTCGGAAAATGATGTCTGGAACCTTTGCTCTCACAGTGATCCTGGGTAGGAAAGACAAGAAACCCAAGGTGGGAGGAGAGAAGGTAGGGAATCCAGACTCTTCAGGGAGATCTGACTTTGTCGGCTGTGCCCCCTGGTGTCGCAAAGCTGCTCAGAGAACCTGTGGCAGATCGAGTGAGGAGTGAGAGAGAAGATTCTGTGACAAGGTGTGCTCCGGGCCAAGGCTTCTCAAACTTGAAGTATGCAAAGGCATCACTATCCTAGCTTGTTTAAAAAAAAAAAAAATGCAGACTCCAAAGCTCCCATGGAATGTTTTGCTCAGAAAGTATGGGGCGGGGCCCAGAAAGGGACTTTCGGCAACACACTCCAGGTGATTCTAAAACAGACACTGCATGGCTCACAAGTGGGGGCCATTTTGTTAGCAAGGCCAATGTCTAGTTAATACAGCAAGAAGAAGGGATTGCCCACCCCCCTCCATCCCACCCCATCCCATTCCATCCCATTCCATCCCATCCTATCCCACGTTTCAGTCCAGACAGTGGGAGGAGAGGGAAGCCCAGGCAGAGGATGGTCACTTGCCATCCAATTTCTGGTCATCCAGCTTCCCATCTCTTTCTGTCTCATGCAGGTAGAAGGAACAGTCTACTGGGACAGGGACAGAAGACCTCATCCCTATTGCTCCTCTGGGGAAGGGGGGTAGCTTATCTTGAAACTCTGGGGAAGGAAAATCTAATTCCAGACACACTCATTAGTCAAAGGCTAATCTGAGATAGAATCGCATTGAGCTGACATTCATTTCCACGTCTCAATTAGCAGAATTGTGATAAAGAAACGTTCTTAGTCAACATGAGGGGCTGGAAAAAAGCGACTCTCAGGTTCAAGGTCCACCTTGATATTTAAGCACAGGGGTTGCAAATTGCTCCCTCAAGGCTGGAACCTTCTCAGGGGCAGCACTCATCCCGCTGCCTCCTTCGGCTCAAATTCAGGGCCTCACCCCTTCCGTCAAGTCCATGTAATGACCGCCCCGAAGCACCGCACTCCCTTTCCTGACTCTCCTGACCCCCGCCCCTGCGGACTGCTTACAGCCTGCGGAGCCTTCCTCTGCAAGAAGCATTAGGCAGCCGGCTTAATTACTCCTTCCTTTCTCCTCAGTGGCCTGACCGGAGGCGGAAACACCACCCCATATTTCTCCATCCGTCATTGTAACTACCCCGCGGGTGCTCATAATGTCCTGTCTTCTGTTCGCCGCTGGAGTACCCGACCACCCTTGGGAATGAAGGATGTTTAAGCCTTCCACTTTATAACCTTTCTCTATAATAAGAATGCTAAAAATTACAAAGGGCAGAGCTAGAGGTTAGACCCAAAGAGGGAGAGAGCCCGGGGTGATTGGAGGATGGTTTTAGGCACTGGATAGCTTTAGAAAAGCTAACGAGAGAGCAGGCCCGAGTGACACGCATCAGGGAGGAGCGGAGACGGGAAACACGGGAGGGGAGTGGCAGCCAGGTCAGGGGGTCCCCGAAACTCTGCCCTCGGTGCCAAGCAGTCACCAGCAGGCCAGGGCTAACGCTGACAAGTTGTGGTGTTTGGAAGAGGAGGTGGAGTTGGGTCGAGAGGAAATTAGTGTCTTGGGGTTTCCTCCCGTAGCGAAGCCAAGCTCAGTGAGTTAGTAAGCTCTGCAACATTCCTCCTTTCCTCGGTAGCCAAGTGACTGGGTGTCTGCACAGCCAGGAGGCATGTGAGAGGCGGCCATTGCACCGCTGTGGGGACGGGGGCTTGATGAAGCGGCTACTGGACCCCAATATGTAGAGACACGCGGGCCTGTTGGACGGCTGTGTGCCGTGTGCACAGCTAAGCACGGCCCGGGCTGTACCGGGCCCGGTACACCCCCTCAGGAGCCCCACCACCCCCTGGGACACACCCCCTGACGTAGCCCCCTCCCACATTGGCGCGAGCGCTGGTCATGTGACTTACTTTGGCCAATAGGGTGACAGCAAACATGCACAAGCAGAGAGGCTTGACCGTGTCCTGAGGGGTTGCCACCTGGGAGCGCTGCTGCGATGATGCATACACCCAAGGCCACCCTCCTGGAGAGGCCGCCCGGAGAGGACAGCAATGGAGACGGCTTGGCTGCCAGCCCCAGGAACCGCCAAAAATGGGAGTGAGGTCGCCTTGAATCATCTCTTACCGGCAGAGCAGCCAAATGACACGAGTGGCCCCAGACTAGCTAACCGAGGCCAGATTGCACATATGAGAAAAGAAATGTTTGTTATTCAAAGCTACTGGGTTCGAAAGGGTTTGTTATAGCAATAGATAGCTAACTGCTACCTTACACTTCTCACTGGGGGGGTCTGCAAGGGTTCAGAGAAATCGTGCTGCATAAAATCCAGCAGTTATGCCTGATATAAAACTCATCATGAACCGGCAATAAAGAACCGTCACAACCCGATAGACTATCTTCCAAACACTCACGGCAAAAGTAAAATTAACGGTGAGATATGAGAGGCATTGCCATTAAAGTAGGAGTCAATACCTGCTCTCACTGCTTCCACTCAGCACGGTAGTAGAAGTCCTCCATAATCCAACGGGCAAGAAAAAGCAAAGGTATAAGAATTGAAAATAAGAGAGAAAAAAAATACTTATTTCATGTTCTAATCCCCAGAACCTGTGAATACAACCTTTTATGGCCAAAGGGACCCTGTCAGTGTCAGTAATTAAAGGATTTTAAGATGGGATGTTATCCTGCATTATCTAGGTGGACCCAGTGTATTTATAGGGCTCCTTATAAGAGGGAAGTATGTACAAAAGTAATAACTCTATAAAAGAGCTGAGAAAAATCCAGCAAAAGATACATAAGACCTTTATTAAGAAAATTATGAAACGTTTTTAATGATATGAAAGTAGACCTTTATAAACAGAGAAATACGCCATGCTTATTATGAAGATCATCATCATAAAGGAGGCATTTTTCCCCAAATTGATCTATGCAATGAATGCATGAATCCCAACAAGGTTTTTTATAGAACTCAATAAACTGATCCTAAAATCCAAAAGACAGTGAGCAGGAAAAGAGTTAACTCAGCAGGCCTCGGTTGCTCAAATCCTTCACATTCCAAAGAAAGGCTTGTCTTCAGGTTAGCCAGCTACTGGGAATTACGCTCTAGGTCCTTGGAAGAGTCTGCCTGATAAGATTGTATTTGTCTGCTCGAGGCCTTGAACCATGCTCTATTACTCTGGCCAGAGAAGCTTGTCCTGACAGTGTGATTTATGGTGAAAGTCTGTTTTTGCTCAGAGCAGGATGGGGGTGCTCAGAGAAGGGTGTGAAATCTCAGGCGCTGAGGTGGGTCCTGCCGGCTGCCGCATTGTCTATGTAACTAACCTCCCCCAAGGTTCATGCAGCTCACGTGCATGGTCACACCTTGATGCTGGGAGAACTCGAGTCCCCCTGCAACTCCACTGGGAGACACACCTAGAAGCTTGTGCCTGGTTTCTCCTTGACTTTGCCCCAGGTAGCCTTCCCTTTGCTGCTTTTGATCTGAAGCCTTTTGCTGCAATAAATTGGGAGTCTAATATTCTGAGGACGGCAAATTGACAAAGCATCAAGCCTGAGGTCTTGGAGACCCCCAACAGGAAGAGCCAAGCACTAGATTAGTTGAACCCATTGCGAAGAAAATCAAGGTAGGGATAGTGCAAATTACCTTTACCAGCTTATGGCCAATTACAAAAGATGGTAACCCAGGAATGTGATAAACAACATAGAGTATGTTCAAGGGTGATCGAGTGTGCTATGAGGAATAAAGAAAAAAAACAAAGCAGAGCAGAATTACAGGTGTCAGAAATGACTGCCATGGGCAGGTTGTGATTTTAATAGGGAGTCAGGACAGCCCTCCCCGAGAGAGTAATTGTCTTAGTCTGCTGGGCTGCCATCACAGAATACTATGGACTGGGGGGCTTCAAGAACAGAATTCCATTTTTCACAGTTCTGGAGGCCGGGAGTCCGAGATGAAGGCACCAACATGGTCACATTCTCATGAGGGCCCGCTGCCTGGTCCCTAGCCGGCACCTTGTGTCGTCCTATGATGGAAGAGACTAGATCTCCCTGGAACCTCTTATTAATCTCATTCGTGAGGGCTCCACCCTCATGACCTAAGCACATCCCAAAGGGCCCATTTCCTTATAGGATCATCTTTGGGATGGCTTTAACATATGAATTGGGAGGGGGGAAATATTCAGTTGATAGCAGTAATATTTAAAGAGATGTAGGCATTGACCATGCAGATCCATGGGAAAAGAGCATTCTCAATAGAAGGATCAGCCATAGTTCACTTACGAGAATGTTGAGGCTCGCAGAGGTGAGGCCACTAACATAATTGTGTTTAATCTAACAGCTCAGTGCAGATTTAACCCCAGGTCTCTCTTACTCTAAACTCTGCAGTCCTTTAGTTACACCATCTAAATAACATACCCTTAAAATTAATGTCAGGGCTGGGGTGCCTGGGTGACTCAGTCAGTTAAGCATCTGTCTTGGGCTCAAGTTGTGATCCGGCGGTCCTGGGATCGAGCCCCGTGTTGGGCTCACTGCTCAGTGGGAAGCCTGCTTCCTCCGTCTCCCTCTGCTCCTCTCCCCATTGGGTTCTCTCTCTCTTAAATGAATAAATAAAATCTTTAAAAAATATATTTTTTGAAATTAATATCGGGGCTTTCTTACCCAAAAGTCAAAATATTTTTCAGGACGTAATAGTAATCCTCAGACTTGACTCACCAACTCTTTCTCCCTTGTTTCCCACCAACCATTCCTAATGTGCTTGCACCTGCTTGTCAGACTCGCCAGGGCCCCTCAGTCTTATCCCACACACCACACATTGCCCAACCTCCACATCACTTTCACGCCGGCCCTTCACGTACCAATGCACTATCCCTGCTGGTGAACTTCTACTTGGCCAAGGCCTTCTCAAGTAACATTTTCTTTATGACACGTCCAGCTTCCCAATGAGAAGGACTCACTCCCTCCTCGATGCTCCCATAGCAATTCGGTCACATGGGAGCCACACCGTGTGGCCTATGTTTATCTCTCTGTCCTCCAGACTGTAGACTCTAAAGGACCCAGTCAGTAGCTGATTCATCTTTCTTCCTAGCACCCACTAGGATAAACAACCTCAGATGATGTTAAATCAACATAGTTCAAGTGGAAAATGAGTGAAATATTAATGACAGTGAAAACCAAAGCATCGTGAAGTAAGTCAATTGTGACGATCAACAGAAACGATGGTAAAAGATAATAAAACCTAAGATTTACATTTGGGCATAAAACGATGTGCCACGAATGAGTATATTCAAGATTTACTAAATATTACACAAATAAAGGCAGGCATCAAGAAGACCAGGCTAAAAATGACAGCCAAGCTGCATGCAAAGCTTGCTAATTGGTTGTGTTTGTTGGAAGAATGTCTCCATGTAAATACATTTTTTTCAGAAAGATGCTTCACAGAACTGGTGAGCCATAAACATGCCTTGAGAGCTAAACTGGATTTTGGATGATTTCACCAAGCACAGACTTATATAAGACTCCTACTCATGATGTATTCACTCTTCTGCCTCTAGGAATGTGTATTTATTTAATAATTTTAAAGACTCTTGCTTCAAACCCAAACATTCTAAAATCACATTAATTCATGCACAGGAATTATGTGCTTCATTACAAAAAAGAGAGGGAGAGAAATTAAAAGATAGTCCCCCCACTACAGGGTTTGTAAATAAAATATTTATTAATCAAATGAACAGGGATAATGCTATTATAGGAAGAATCAGAGAGCTTTATGGAATCTTCCATTTTCTTACTCAGCCCTTAGTGTACCCCACTTGTGTTAAGCATTATGGTAGCCATTAGCAACGTGGGGCTAATGATCACTTAGGAATTGAATTTCCAATTTTACTTGAATTTCAATTAAAAATCAAATTTAAATTGGCACGTTTAAAGGGAGCTAGTTACTACCATACTGGACAGCATAAATACAGAATTTTTCCATCACCTCAGAAAGTTCTACTGGATAGCATTATTTGTACTCTACTATCGATGGCCCAAATACAATACATATGAATCAGATTAACAGTGACCTTTTCCAATAGTCAGGATATGGAAGCAGCCTAAGTGTCCATCGATTGATGAACGGATAAAGATGTGGTGTACACACACACACACACACACACACACACACAGAGGGAGGAATAATATTCAGTCTTAAAAAAGAATGAAATCTTGCCATTTGCAAGGACATGGATAGAGCTAAAGAGTATAATACTCGATAAAATAAGCCAGTCAGAGGAAGACAAATAACATATGATTTCACTTCTCTGGAATTTAAGAAACAAAACAAATGAGCAAAGGGGAAGAAGAGAGAGAAGGAAACCAAGAAACAGACTCTTAACTATAGAGAACAAACTGATGGTTACCGGAGGGAGGGGGAGGGGATGGGTTAAATAGATGGGGACGAAGGACCACACTTTTCGTGATGAGCATTGAGTAAGGTATTGAACATATTGAATCACTATATTGTACACCTGAAACTAATATGATACTGTATGTTAACTGGACTTAAAATAAAAACAAAAAAAACAAAAACAAAAACGAAGGCCAGTTCATCAAAATATAAACTCTGACACTGCGGCACATAAAGAGGTCCCTGCCTTCAAGGAGACAGATGTGTAAATAATAAAACAGAGGGGAGTCTCTAATGCAGCTATGCACAGAAATTATGTAAATGAGCAATTCACTATAATAAATCAAAAAAACTCAGCAGAAGACATGATATTTGCACCAATTCATAGAGAAACGACAAATTTGAACAAAGGATGGAGGAAGAGCAGAGAATATTCGAACTGAAGGAACAGCCACGTGTGGGGGCACAGAAAAGTGTCCGGGAAGGTCACAACGTTGGGTGGACAGCTCACAGCTCGGTGAGGCTAGAATGTGCCAGCTTTGCAGAGAAAGGACAAGTGACAGCTCAGTGCAAAAGCGCGAGCCCTCGGAGACCACCTGAGGGAGCTCAGAGCTGTCTTTGGGGACAAGGGGGAATTGTATACTGCTTCAAGAGAAAGGTGACACGGCCGGATCTGTGTTCTGAGAAGGTCGCTCTGGCCGTGGAGAGGAAAACGGGCAGGATGGAACTGGGTTAGAAACGCAGAGACCAAGGAGGAGGCCACGGACGTGCAGCAGAGGAAAGAAAACCAGGCCGAGCTGGGGCGGAGGAGGTGAGGCTGGGACGGAAGCAAGGGCTGTAAGAGTTGTTTATTCAAAATGGATGAATATTTATTTTAAAAAACTCTTTTTTTTTTTTTTTTTTTTGAAAATATAGCAAGCGTGAGACGTGTGATCATCCTGACATCCCGATAACATATGTTACGAGAGAAGGTGTTGCTGCAATTTTTATGACGGGCTCTCACGAAAGCTCGCAAAACCACTCCACAGCGCCGAGCGTGCAGCCAACCTGAGAAAGCCCACCCCCGCGGCTGAGATCAGGCCCCGCCGCAGGCCAGCGGAGGTTTGGGTTCCTCGGGATGAGAGCAGGTACCAGCCACGGCCGGGGGATCGGGGCGTGGAGCAAAGGCGGCTGGACGGGAAAACGGGGGGACCGGCCCTCGGAGACTGTGCACAAAGCCCTGGCAAGAGTCCAGGACGCGGAGTCACGCAGACCACACGCTCAGGCCCCGCACAGCAACTGACCAGCGCTGGGCTTTGAGCAAGCCGCAGGACTACCTGCACCCTAATTTCCTCGCCTGTAAAGTGGGAGCAAGACCACGGCCCTTGGAAGTCTTCAGGAGTACGACTAGGGCCTAGTAAGGGCCTGGAATACGTTAATTCCCTTGCATCCTGTCAAACACACTCTCTCTAGGTAGCCCATCCCCCAAAGCTCTAGTGGGAAGAGCTCGGATCCAATATCAGCCTAAAGTCTTGTCTCCTCCTCTGTTTCATTTTTCTTAATTTTTCTTTTTAGATTTATTTATTTATTTTAGAAAGAGAGAGAGAGAGAGCGAGCAGGGAGTGGGGCAGAGGTAGAGAGAGAGAGAGAATCTCAAGCAGACTCCCCGCTGAGCACAGAGCCGGCTGCAGGGCCTGATCCCAGGACCCTGAGATCATGACCTGAGCCAAAATCAAGAGGCAGTCGCTCAGTCAACTGAGCCACCCAGGCGCCCTAAACTCTGTCTCATTTTCCTTTGCTTCCCCCCAGCTTTGATGAAATCTAAGTACCCTCATAGGCTTGGGAGGGGCTGCTGTGGGGACTGCAGGGCCTGGGCAAAGAAATGGACCTGAGCTGTCCAGAGCTGCGGGCGCCCCTGGGGACAAGGCAGCCCCCACTAGGGGCCTGAGCACAGGAGGTCCCCGGGGAAGGGGCGGGGTGTGCAGCTGAGCTAGAATGGGCGGCCCTGGGCATCCGCGCTGAGGAACTTAACTGGTGCCCCAGTCCACCCTCCTCCTTAAGGCAGGGCAGAGGGACAGGGAGGGAAACTGAGGCTGATGCTGATTCATCTCATAATACAGACAAAACAGGCTGGAACACTGACCTTAGGCTTGGTCAAAGCTAAGAGGTCACATAAGAGAATAAACAAAATTGCATGAATTGTCTAGATCCGCTGGTTTACATTATGGCTCTTTCCTCTTTAGGAGGCAGCCCCTACCCGGGTCCCTCTCTCGTTACTATCCAGATAGTGACCATATGGAGAACAGTATCTCTAACAGCTTGTTGCCAAGAGCGAATTCTTAAATTTCTTCATTCCTCCAAGTACAAAGCAAGTCCTTGGGCCTGCATTTGCATTTCTGGTTTCCTGTCTGAAGACCCATTGCTTCCTCAAGAAACTGACACTCTTTAGATGCCATCTGTCCCCTCCTCGTGGTGGAATATCCTTCCTTAACAGGTCTGCTTGGAGCAGCTGTGCCAGGACCTACTGTGACAACTCCAAGTGCAGTCAATATATATGTAGCTAGAGTAACCGAGGGGAGTCTGTTTGTTCTGGAAAAACTTGAAGAGCACAACTAAATAAAAGGGCATGTTGGAAACTTCTCACACTTGTCGTCTAAACCATCGAAACTGAACTTTTCTGAACTATGTTCACATCTTATGTAACTTAATAGGGTCCTGTGGGATTTTTACTAAGAAGAATAAAAATGCTGTTGCTTTTCTTTTAAGAAATTTCTACATGGTTCCTTTTCCTATAGCTAATCCTTACAAGGATCCTGTGTGGTAGGTTGTTATAGAAATTGTATTGCCCCCAAAATTCCTATGCTGGGGCCCTAACCTCTAGCAATCAGAATGTTTCAGCATTTGGAGGCAGGGTCTTTAAAGAGGGGATTAAGTTAAAATGAGGCTTTCAGGGAGGGCCCTCTCCAATCTCACTGGTGTCTTTATAAGATCATAACACAGTGAGAGATGCCAGGGGTATCGTGCATGGAGGGACAACTGTGTGAAGAGGCAGCAAGATGGCGGTCATCGCAGGCCAAGGGGAGGCCTCAGAGGAAACCAAACCTGCCAGCACCTTGATCTTGACCCCCTAGCCTCCAGAGTTGTGAGAAAAGATATTTCTGTTGTTGAAGCCATATGACAGCCCTAACAAACTAATACATAGGTAGATTATAAAAATCACAATTTTTCAGCTGAGAAAATGGCCTGAGGTTATAGCGCTAATCCTAGCATTGGAACATAGACTTGCTGTGGAAACTCATGCTTTAACACTACTGTATGTGGTTCCCCTTTTTCAAAACAGGTTTTGGACATATTTTGTGAAATTATCATTTTTTTAAAGTGAGTTTGTATGAAGAAGTTATCTTTGAAGTGAATTCCAGTTTCATCTCCCATCTCCAAATAGTTACCTAACCCCTACTCGAAATCAGAGCTTTCTTCCAAACACAATAAACACCAACTATACCACAGAATCTACTGCGGCTCTAGCTACGGTTAGTAAATTTGTTTCCTATGGCCAAAATAAAGAAATCGAGAAAGAAAAGAAGGTTCAGTCTACTACATGAAGAATGATAACTTTTTCCACTTCGCTCAGACAGAACCCAGGGGTCATTTATGGGAATGCATAGGAAGAGAGTGGGATGTTGGTAGAAAGAACATAAAGTTGAATCAGGCCAAATCAGGAGAGGGAACCTCTAAGCAGAGATGCTGGGTTTCATGTTGTAGCTTGGGGGTTCGAAAGGGCTCTCCCAATTTGTTCAAAACATGGACCAGAGGTGGCCCCCTCTAAGTATGGTTGAAACGCCAGAACTCCCTGTATCCTACAGAAGAAGACAGGCAAAGGTGTAGGAAGATTGGAATGAGGGAGTCCTTGTCTCATGAGACCTACTCATCCACCCAGGAAAGGTCCAGAGGACACATCATCACCGCAAGTGGGATGGACTTGTGAGGGGCCCCAGAAAGCTTGAAAACTCATGCGGTTCCTCTTCTCTACAGGTCACATACTACAGTGGACAGTGCAGCCGCTGAACTGGGACAGTTAGATGCAATGGGGGTAACTGGACCCCAGGGTGGCAGGGGCAAGTGGCAGCACTTCATCGCCAAAGGCAGGGCAGGGTGATCATCCCCATGAACATCACGGTCAAAGGAGTAATGGAAATAGTCTGACTTGCAGAGAGCTACGGTGTTAGCTAATCGATCATGATGTCCTAAGAAGAGAAATAGTTTGACCACTTACTAAATTCTTACTTGATCTGTAGACATGGGAGATTTCTAGGTTGAATGAACAGAAGACTGACTTAAATCATGAAAAAAGGATAATCCTAATCCCTCAATCTATTCCCAGACTTGAGCCAGGTTATAGACCCCTTGACTGGAGAGGAGGCCAGTTTCCTTGAAGAAGGACCCTGCTACACTGCCAAAAATGTAGACAGTTAGTCTTCTCCCCCAGTCTTCCCAGAGAGACCCCTAGCCTTTACAGGGTCACTGTGTAGTGCAAGCGAGAAAATAATCAGACTTTTCAGGGATTGCTGGACACTGAATGAATTGATACAAGTTCCAAGAGACCCAAAAGATGGCTGTGGTCCTCCAGCCAGAGTAGGACCTTTTGGAGGTCAGGTGATCGATCAGTGGAGCTTTTGCTCATGTCCGTCTTCCCAGAACCACCCTCTGGTTATGCATCTGGAATGCAGAACCCCCAGATGTCAATCTCAAATACATCCTCCAACCGGACTATAAATTAGCACAAATTTTGTTCCTTACCGTAAAATCATCTGAGGCTCTTTCTGTCCTTCCTTTTTTAAATTACAAAGAATCTATGATTTCAAAAAGTTTTAAAGCCCTAGACTAAATAAAACCAGGTCATGCGGAGTCTTTTTACAGTGGTCATGAAACCAAAGGCTTATTGGTTCAATTAGAGAAGGTCTCTGCTCCAAGCCAATGCTGATAAAGGAAACCCATCACTCTCAGGGTCTAAAAGGTGCATTAATTCATTGGGCAATCGTGGCTCCTCTAGGCATTTCCAGGTGCATTAGGGGTTCGCAGAGTATCAGACAGAAATTATCTCCCATTTCCTTCCGTGGCAGAGTGCTCCCAGGTTCCCTCCTCTCCGGGATCTGCCTCATTTGAGAAGAAGAGCAAGATCATCCACCTGTGTCTCCATCTTTTGTGCTCACGTGTATCCGGGCTGCCCCGGTGACCGCCACCATCCAGGGATCATCCACACTTGGAGTGGCGATGGCGTTGCCATCAGTCCTGACCCAACCCCCAACATCTCCCGTGGGTTTGAGTCCAGAAATGCAAAATCCCCTGAGAACGGCCCATTACAACGTGGTGACTTTATCTTCTCTCTTCTCCACTCTAGGGTTGCCCATCGCTCCGTAGCAATCAGGGTCTGCTTGGAAACAAAGACCTAAACCCCACTGTTTGGGCCCCACACACATCAGTCCTCATAGACCAGACCGAACCTATAGATGGCCTCTGAGGATGGGCCCACGGGGCATGGATTTGAAGTGTCACATAGCCAAGGCCAACAGGGACATGGGATGAGGGAGTCACACGTGAGATTTCGGGATCCTCGGCTTTCATAGCTGCAGGCAGGTGTCAAGGTCCGGACACCCTTCTGGTATGGAAGGTCATGGGGCGTGCCCTTCAATTCTGCTCTGCGATCCTCTTCCTAGGAAGGGTGGACCAGCCCTGCCGCGCCCTGCCAGGGCGGACCCCACAGGTAACACCCAGCAGGGCCAAGTGATGGGGCGTCCGGTGGGCAGGCCCAGGGGTTCTGGTGGCAGAAGTAGGGTCCAGGCTGAGATGCTGGCATGCCAGACAGCTTACGCAGACAGAGATCTGAGCCCATGGGGGAAATGCAGAGACTCAGCCACTGGACATGAAGTACAAGAGGGCCTAAGTCCCAGACAATAAAGGCCAAGTTCTTTCAGTCACATGTCCACTCAGCAAACATTTCCTGAGTGCCTCTCTACGCCAGGGGCATCTGAGGACCCCAACAACCACTGGATTGAGTCCTTGGCCTCCAGGGTCTCTCACCCCACAGGGGAGAAAACTTGCTGGAAAACAAAACTTCAGAGTAAAAATTCAAAAGGCTCCCTCACACTTATCCCATCCCTCAGTGTTATGTGTTAGCATATATTCATTGAAAAAGCATTAGGTGACCCAACCAAAAACAAAACAGAAACTACTAGAAGCCTACTTTGCAAGCGGCACAGCTGCGTATCTGGAATCACGGGCCCAGCAGCATTGCGGGGGGATTGGCAGGGATGGGGAGGTGAGCCCTGAGGAGGCAGCGGAGGGGGGTGCTGCATACTGGAGGGAGAGACACGCCCCCAGCAGGCGGGCGGGAACGCTGACACGGGGCTGGCTGGCTGGAGCCAACCATGAGGTTCCCTCTGTGCTCCCCCAGGTCTAGAGGGGGCCCTGCAGAAGCAGGCCTCATCTGTAGGTGGGCTCCGGCCCCCGCAGGAGCCAGAAGATGGGACAGGGACTTGGAGCCCCGCAAACCCCAATTTGTATGCTGTGTTCTGAGTCCCGGGGCTGCCGAGACGGCAGTGAAGGAGGCCATGGTACTCAGCACAAAGCCGTGGGAAATGCTCACAGACAGGCGGTGGGAGAGCTCAGGGCCTGTGATGAGTGATGGCAGGGCAGCGTCGTGCAAAGCCCTTTCCTCCAGGGACAGACAGGAGTCTACACCACGTGCCAGCCCCTGCCCCCAGCACTCTTCGTTGGCGGCCGCCTAGCGAGGGGGCTGCCCGCCTGAGAACAAGCGGCCTCCACGCGGGGCCTCGGGGTCCACAGCATGTGGGCCGGCTCCACTGTCCTTCCCCGGCAGAGGGGGTGGAAGCCAGCTGGGACCGACCAGTGGTGGCGGCATTGACCTTGGCCTCTGGATTTGATTCTGCTTTACTCACCCCCTCTTAGCTGGGTGGTCTGGAGTATAACCCCTCTCCCCTCCATTTCTTTTCCAAGAAAATGGAGGTAATCAGACTTTTCTCCAGGGTTTTCGGAGAATGAAGTGAGAGCACATATTAAAAATGCTCCAGGGCTCATGGTGACATACAGGAGCAGTGTGCACAGGGCGGGCTTTAAGCCTGGGTGCGTCCTGTCATTCAGTCCTGGCACAACTCCAGCAGGTAGATGCGACCACTGTCCTCATTTTATATGTGTGGCAACTAAAGCACAGAGGGGTTAAGTATCAACTCTTGGATGCCCAAGGTCACCAGGCTAGAGGACAAGTCAGGCCAGAAACTACACCCAGGCTACCCAAGCCTGGTCCTTGTGGCCACAGTCGCTGGTGCCCACGGCTCGCTGAGCAGCAGAGTAGGGGTGACCTCGCCATCTGGCTGACCTTACAAGCTTATTATGAGAATCAGAAATGAAAGAGAGGACGCTCCTAGAACAGTACTTGGCCCACTTTGTCGGTATTCAATAAACAGTAATTAATGACTCGCAGTACTGTCGCTATTCTTGCCAGTGCAAGGTGCATAGACGTACTCCCTTATACAGCGCCTGTGTCAGTGAGCTCTTGCCACAATAATGCCGGGTGACCAATGCCCACAAAACTTCAGCGACACGCAGCAACAAACGTTAGCACGTCGTCTGTGAGATGCGGCCATTTGGGCTGAGCTCACACGTCCAGGGTTGGCCAGCTCGCGGCTGGTCGGGGATGGCCTCCGTGGGGACTCCACTCTGCTCTGCTTGTCTTTCATCTCTCCGTTGACTTGTGCAGGCCTGTTCTTGCAGCCAAGACGGAGCGCGAGAGCCGCAAACCCCGCTGAGCAGGGGCTTCTGAAGCCTCTGTTTCCATCCCGTTTGCTAACTTCCCATGTGCCAAAGCAAGTCACGCGGCCGAGCCAAAGCCAGGTGGGAGAGTTCTCTCCAGTTGCAGCACAAGGATGTGGGCAGGGAAGGGTAAAACCATCTATTACAATCCCAACCCCAGTAGCTGCCCCCAGTGTCATTGCCATTCATCCCTCCCCTCCCCCAGTAAAACTCCCCCGATCCCTTTTATGTCCTGAACTCCTGGTACTTGGTCAGCACCATTGTGCTCCCTGAAGCCAGCTCGTTCTATCTCCAGCTGCCAGACACCGTGGTAGGCACAAGAACATACCTGCAAACAAGACAAACCAGGTCTCTGCTCTAATGGGATTAAGTCCCAGGGGAGGAGTCGTTAAAAAAAAAAAAAAATACATCATATCATTTCAGATAACGACAAATTCTATGAAAAACAGGAACCAGAATTACTTGACGGAGAGAGCCTGAGAGTGGTCTCAGAGGACAGCGACCTTGGATATTCACGTCTATATCCTCAGCCCAAAGCCCAAAGCCTAATACAGAATAGGCTTCAACAAAGGTTAAAAGGAGGATGGAGGATGGATGGATGGATGAGGGACGGACACACACTGAGACCTGCCTGGCACTTCTTGCCATTGCCTCTTCACCACCTTTACTCTCCGTAGCCCACTGGGGCCAGGAAAGGTCCCAGAGAGGAGATCCCATTCACTCTCCACATCTGGAGAGCCAGCCCTGAGACTTGGATTGAGTGTCTTTTCCACAGACGCGGAGGCTGGGGCATCTCAGCTCTCCGTGGTTAGCAAAGGGACTGCCTTCCTTTGAACTCCCGGCTTGCTGTTGGAAGAGTCCACAGAACTAACACTGCCCGCTGACTCTTTGGAGAAGTCCAGAGCCACTCCCCGCCCTTCTGCGTCTGCTCTGCTGTCGGGTTACACAAGGGACGTGGAAAAGCGTGCATGTTACCAGTCCTGCTCCCCCCCCACCCCCAGCTGCCCCGAGCCCCAGCAGCAGATTCACCTGCCCCGGTATCACGGCTTCTCACCCAAATTCACTGAATGACAGGGTATCTCATGGTTATCTATATTCTCCCCAATAACTCACGGATATTGGTTTTATTACTAACGTCGCTGAGAAGTGATGGTAGAAGGGAAAGAGGACAGTTCTTCCAAGTCCAGCCAACGTAGACTTAAATCCACATCCCAACCACATCTTAGCCCTGTAACCAGGCATGCTGATGCAGACTTGAGTGTGACAATGACAATTTAAATCCTAGAAGCCAGCAGACTCAGCGGCATCTAAAGCGTTCGCAAACATGTGCCAGAAGAGTGTATCTATGGAAAGTTCAGATGTCAGTGGCTTATACTTTTCTTATTTAAAATACTTACAGAATTGACCGACAAAGTGCGCTGAAAACGGAACAAAGTAATAAAAATTACCCAATCGCGTCCAACTACAAATATAAAATTATTTTCAACGACACCTTCTCCCTGACTAGGATGTCAAACTAGCTTATCAAACGAAGGCTCCCAACGTGCACTCTGCATGGTACAAGGGGCAGGTGTCTCGTGGAGGTCCTCTTGGCCCAGGTCTCTCTCCTAGGTGGTGAAATTCAAGGCAGACGTGAAGTCAGAGGGAACAGGGGAAAGGAAGGGTCTTTGAGTCATTCTCTAATACAATTTGTACTATGGAAAGTTAGTTTTAATTTGTTCCATATGAATCATGAAAAACACGAAACATGCAGGGAGTTTATCATAATTCTTGATGAGATAAATACTATGCTCACGCAATAAAAAAAATGGAAAATATGTATTTAGTCCAAAAACTTCATTTAAGAAAAAAAGTTAACATAAGGAAATGATTTCCTAAAGAGCCTTTCAGTCTGAGACCAAAGACGGACCCCGCCATCTTACGGATACAGATCAGACTCATCACTTTGGGTATGTCCCTTGACCAGGACAAGGTTAAGCCATGAGTTTTCCAAGCAGCAAGGTTAAATTCTGCAGAACCCAAGCACATGCTTGACTATGCTGTGCAACTTAAACCTTGTACAAACCAGGACTCCTACCATCCCAACTACTCTGCTTCAGAATGACTAGCTGTGCAACCGTGGGCAAGTCACTGGGTGTCTCTGAACTTCAGATTTCCTATTACCTTACTAACTACTTCCCGTGGTAGGTGAGAAGAGCAAAGGAAACAATAAAGCTGGTTGGGTAAACCACCTAACTTATTTACAGATGTTAGCTACTATTGCCTTTATAGACCGAAAAGCAGTCACAGAATATTTCCAGGATCTATCGTGAGCTCAGCCATGTGCTAGATGCTAAGAAAAGAAATGCACGAGAAAGCAGAAGATGTGGTCCCTGCCTCCAAGGAGCTTGTAAGCAAGTTTTCAGGTGCGAAAAGGAAGCAAAGAGGGACTCCTGTAAGGCACAAATAAGCAAACTAGTATTTTATGGAACAAGTGATGAATGGCTAGAAGATTCTGAGAGTGAGGCGCGTGCGTGCAGCTAGGGGAAAACACAGTGGGAGGGAAGGTAGGTACCCCATGGGATAGGAGCAAGGCTGGGAAGACTCACAGCTCAGATGTCAGCTTGGCAAAGACACTGGGATCTCATTTAAGATTCAGTCATCCCCTCATTGCTGCACACTTCCCAAATGTGGCCATGGCCTAGCCAGGCCGAGAAGTCAGAAGGAAGACCTGGGGAAAGCCTGGTCCCCAGGCTGGCCATGCAAGAGTCACTCTTTGGACCCAGAAGCCTCATCTGCAAAAGAGGCCACCAGTGGCCCTTGCCCACCCCCACCTCCACTGGGGGGAGCTTTGAGAGAGGTCACACAGACCTCGTAGGGACTAAAGACCACCTCCAGAGAGGCCGGCTGGCCTGACGGTGGAAACACAGACAAAATAGGGTTGAAGGGAGATGAAGAAGACATGTACCGAGTCCTTGCCATGTGCCAGGCACGGCGTCATGCACCTGTCACACATTATCTCACTAATTCTCTCACCTGGAGCTGAAATTAATATTCCCATTTTACCAATAAGAAAAATGACCCTTATAGCAGTTTAGAGTGTTGCTGAAGATTCTGTACCTGATAAGTGGAGGAATGATTTGAACCCAAGTTCTTCAGACATCAAAGCCTGCACTCTGCATTCCCCAGCTGGAACAAAACCCTGAGTGGGGCGGACACCGCCGGGAGGGCCAGAGTGGCTTCCTCTGCTCTGTCGCCTCCCCTCGGCTGGAATGGGGAGAGGCTCGGGTTGGAGACATTTGCTGGGGCCCTTGGGAAAGTCTTGGGGGCTAGGAGGGAGGGGGCAGAGGGAAGCACTTTAAGGGTGACTCACAGCTCCCCCAAGACAGAGAGAGGAGCATCCCAGGGACCCAGGGCCAGAGCCTCAGTGGGGAAAGGACTGGAACTTGGGATATACTCTGTCCAGGACCAAAGGTGGGGCATCTGAGCGAGCGCTCCCTGGAGGGCGCGCCGGGCCCTGCCTGGGCAGACAGAACAGGGAAGGCAAGGGGCTGGTCTAAGGGGCCACCAACATGAAGCAAAGCCAGGAGCCCGGGTCCAAAAGTTAGGGAAGGCATCACCTAGGAAAGTACGCAGCCAGATCAGAAGCGGGAAGAGAACTGAATTCAGGAGCTGAAGAATGCGGGAACCGGCACAAACAGACTCCGCTTCCCGATCTTGGGCCCATCATGGGTAGATCTGGGTGCCGCCAACCGCAGGATAAACCCGCCCCTTCTCCCTGCAAGATCAAAGCTAAGTAGTTCCCAACGATATTTTTACATTAGCAAATGGAATAGGATTCAACAAGCGCGTGAATTTTCAGAATGAAACAAGAGAGATCAAAGAAATGTTAACACTCGAGGTAACCACTGGAGCTATCCCCACCCCCAACCCCCGAAAACCTCCCAGCCCTCAGGCTTTGCAGTGGGAAGTTTCTGAAAGGAAATCTAAGCAGGCACAAAGGTAAAGACCTCAGGGGAGGGCTGAAGTTAGATACCTAAAGGACAAGACGTGGGAGGTGGGGGGCGCACAGGATGGGCAAAGGAGGCCCCGCTGAGCGTCCCGGGACACAAATGTGGAAAGGTACCAGCCAAGATAAAAGACGTCTCCTGCCCATCCTGGGTTCTAATGCCAAAAGAAATCACCAAATCCAG
>CM052885.1:6609001-6631134 GCA_028534135.1 Potos flavus | reverse complement strand
CCCACCGTCTCCTCTCATGGGCTGTGTGACCTCGGACAAGCCCCAACCTCTCTGGGCCGCGGTTATACTGTGGAATGCAGCCTAGCTACCTCACCTGCAGGGAGGCAGAGTGCTGGTCAGAGGAACCTGACATTTCTCCGCACTCTAAAATGCTAAGCTAATTCATAAATGCAAACATGAGCATAAAAATCAAAATGGGCTTAAGTTGGGGACCCACGGACATCTCCTCTGATTTCTCTCCTCTCGCCTTTGAGCTCCCCTTCCTCCTTTCCTTTGCTTCAGAATTAACCCCTCCTCCATGAGGGGGGGAGGACAGCACCAGTGTGGGTGTCCCTCCCATTCTGTCCCCATCCCTCGCTCTGGATTAACCCTTTAAGCCCTGTACATCACCCCATTTAATTCTCAGAACCCTGGGAAGGACTATAATTGAGCCCATTTCACATATTTGAAAACTGAGGCTTACAGAGGTGAATCAGCTTGAGGCCAGGGTCCCGATCTCCAAATACGCCCCTCCTCTTGCCATGTGATACTGCATCATAGTAGCAAGTTATACTTTGGAGTCTCAAATCTACCCCTTTCTGCCTCCCAAAGGCCAGGTTTCCAGCCCCATCCCCTATCTCCTGCACTCTGTCAATCTTAACCATCTCCCTAACTCTTGCCAGCCAGCCTCCCCACTTCTGCAATGCCCCAGGTCCTCCCGGAAGTCCAATTCAATGGCCTTTCTTCCTTCCAGTGCATTCATACCATCAACAAGTGCCCCTGTCTAGGGACACCAGAGGCATTCTTTCCTGGTGATTTTTCCCTGTCCTGAGCACCCCTCCTATGCTTCTTTTATTCTGTAGGATAAGAGGTTGGGGCAGGGGGTATGGACTTAGAGGTTCCGGGTTCATCCCCGATCAGGTACTTCCAAGTCTCACTGATTTTTTTTTTTCTCCTAAAGCTTTCTCTGATTCCTGTCTCTTCCCTTCCTGAACCTTCCATATTTCCTCATAAACAACTTCCTTATTGGAAATAACACCACCGCACAAGCTATCCTCCAGACGTGCGGGAAAGGCGTAATTATTTTGTGGATTCATCACAACATGCTTACAAGGGAAAATAAAAATCAGGTCATCTTGCTTTCTTAAGAGTGCTGATCTGAATGCAAAATTCCAATGCCACGAATCACACTGTTTATTCAGATAGATGCCAGAAAAAAAAAAGCTTAACCCTTCCCAATTCAGGATAAATTCCCCTTGGTTAGAAAAGTGGCCTCTCCTCAATGGTCGGGAATATTTACAATGTTTTATAGTGAAGAAACTAATATCTTTGAGTCAGAGAGGTGTGGGGAGATGGGAGACAGCTAAGCTCTAAATTTTGAATGTGGTGTCACACAATAGTGTCACATCTGGAATAGAGAACATTCTCTATTCCAAAGTGCTAAGAATGAGATTCGGGTTCTGATTCTGACTGCTCCAGACTATAAAAATACCCTCTCTTTCTTCTCAAGTTCTCCTGAATGAAGTCAGATTAAAAACAAACAAAGAATAACAATGAAACCTCAGCCAGGAATATTATTTGAATGTGAATTTGTCCTAGCCAGAGCACAAACAGTTAACAAAGAAGAGAGAGAGAGAGAGAGAGAGGGAGGGAGAGAGAGAGAGATGTAGCAGGAGGGTGCTAATCTTACACTGCCAATCAAAGGACAACCCAATGCACCATATACAGAAAAATCAAGTCCATATTCACAGAGGGAGAAATAGGTTCTAATGAAAACCCACGGGCATGGCTATTATCTCTAATAATAGAGTTCTTGCACAAGCAGAGGTCTGAGAGGGTTCTCTAAATCCTGAAGAGCCCAGATCATTTCTTTGGCTTCTGTTTTGTGATCTCTAAGATGTGGGTAATAATGACATCACAGGGCTATTGGATGAAGCAGTTCATCGTTTTTCCACACTTTCCCCTGGTGAGCTTAATAAGGCCTTCCAACTTTGTTCTTACTGTCCATCTGATTGAGGGAGCAGAGCTATTTGCTGAAGGACCTTCATACAGTCCCTGCTCTACAAGATACCGTATGCGGCGGGGTGGGGGGGGGGGGGTGCAACCCGTGTGATACTTGGCATGAAATGTTTCAAGAGCAATGCCCCTCCTAACCTCCCACGATAGCTGCCAGGACTTCTTTTTCATAGCGTGATCTAGAAAACGTCACGGTGTCTATGTTTCTCCCTGACAGCAGAATCTGTTTGCAGCTCACGCGCCAGCAAGGAAGTGAGTCTTGCTCCCAAAAGGCATTCACAACACCCCTACTCTCTCCACAGAGCAGTGGAATTCAACACTGAGAGGGAAGAGGTGGGAAGCTAAGAACAGAAAGGGAATCATGCGCGCATTCACAAGGAGAGCAGGCAGCCAGCATTTTTGCAGAGCGAGGGAGGAGGTTACCCCGCCCCGAGACACAGTGGGAACGGTTGCACTGAAGGAGAACGGAGCAGGTGCACACACGGACAGGACAGACACAGGACAGGGCTCCTGGGCAGGAAGACGGCCGCCACGCTGCCGCAGCAGGTGTAGCATTCACGGAGGATCGGCAGAGGGGTCAGTTCCTTCCCTGGCCATACAGGTTACCAGTAATTCCTCATGGGAAAGTTCTCAGTCCTGGGGGCCTGAGCAATCATCAGACCTGTGTGCAATCATCTGGGAAACATGCTTGAGTGCAGCCCAGCCCGACCTAACGAGGATCTCTGGAGGTAGTGCCCTAGCACTTCACAAACATTAAATGCCATTATCCAGTCTCCTGACTCTGCCTCCAATTCTTCCAATATCTTTCCTGCCTTCCTTCTCCCTACAATTGAACTTGAAGAGACCTCCAGGTCATGGACCCCTCCATTTCCCCATACCCTCGAGGTCACTCTTCCTTCCCAGCACAGCCTAAAGTCTGTATTAGTCTGGGTTCTTCAGAGAAATAGAACCAACCAGAGATACGTCATTATAAGGACGTGGTTCCTGTGATTACAGATGTAGTCCCAAGATCTGCAGTCGGCAAACTGGAGACTAAGGAGAGCCAGTGGTTTAAGCTTAGCCAGAGGGCAGGAGAAGACCCCTGTCTCAGCTCAAGCCCTCAGGCAGGCAAAGTTCTCTCTTGCTCTGCCTTTCTGTTCTATTCAGGTCTTCGACTGATTGGATGAGGCTCACCCACATCAGGGAGGGCCATCCGCTTTACTCAGTCTTTCGATTCAAATGTGAATCTCATCCAGAGATCCCCTTGCAGACACACCCAGAAGAGTGTTTGACCAAATCTCTGGACATCCCCTGGCCCGGTCACGTTGACACATAAAATTAACCAGCACGGACTCCATGGTCAATCATTTGGACTGTAGTGAGGGCTTCTGTGATTCCTGTCCTGTAAGATCCAACATCTTCTGCATTTCTACACCCATGGAGCTCAGTGGCCTTGGGGGTTCCTGGACCTGGAACCACAGATCCTCCCTGGAGAGCTTCCAGAAGGAACACAGCCCTTTAGGACTTCTCATCTCCGTAACTTAAAGAGACTATATCTATGTTGTTTTAAGCCCCTAAAGTTGTAAAAAAAAATTGATATAACAGCCATAGGAAACGAACGCACATCTTAAAAATAATCTCCCTCCATCTAAATCCCTCCTGAGGCCACCAGCCATAACTCTCCTTTCCTTCTTTTCCAAAATTTTAAAATTAGTTGTCTGATCTCCTTGCTTTGACTTCTTCAACCCCCATTCAACTGACTGCTTCCCGTAAGCTGACATGGATTTTATAACTTATTGGTTAGAATAACTTATAGTCAATGCCACGGGAACCAACCAGCCTGAGAATGTTCGATGAGTTTACTTGAAGGGCGGGGTTGACTGCCACCTCCATACTCATATCCTGAAATCGACAGCTGCACAAAAGACCTCTCCCGGTAGCTTCAAACCACATGTCCACAGCCAGCAGCATAGGCACTTGATAGGAGCCTCAAACTCAAGTTGCTTGAGACAAAATTAATTGCCCCTGCCTACCCACCCTCCCACACACACACAAAAGCCTTGCACTACTCTATCTCAGGTTGCACTGCAATATAGAACATATCACCAAGGTTAGAGACCCACGGTTGATCTCGATGACTTCCCTCTCCTTTGGTCCCACGTATCCCACCAATCTTGCCAGTCTTGCAACCCTAGCTATCTCTTGAATCCATGCATTTTTCTTCCTTCCCGATGGTTGCTGTTTGATTTGAGGTCACCATTACTTCTCGCCTGGAATCCCCTCTTCATCTATCCACCCGCTTCTACGTGTACTAATCCATTATTCCCACTGTGACCCGAGTAATCAATCAGCAGTGGAAAATCGACTGTTTATTCCCTGCTTACAACCTCTCAGTGGCTTCTTAGATGAGACAGAGTGCGCTGCGTGGCTTATGAGGCTTTCAATAATCTAATGCCTACCCAGCCTCTCCTGTCCCATTTAACTTCAGACCCTGCCTCAAGCTTCATGCACCGTCTACACTGTGTGTACCTAGCTCTTCCTTGCTCCCGTGGCTTTTTCTCCTGTTGATTCAGATCCTTCCAATCCTCTTCTTTCAGTTACTTGTCCTTCAAGACTCAATTCAAGCACCATCTCGTGAAGAAGTCTAGACTCTCCCAGGCTGAGCTAGGTTCCCCTCCTCCCGGCTCCCAGAAGGTGCCTGCCAACACTTGGCCCCATGCCCAACGCATCAGTGTTTGCTGAGTGAATAAATGAATACATAAACAGTCCATTACAGTTAATAGGTGTGCTCACAGAGGTGAGAAAGATGCTTCAGGAGCACAGTGGAGGTGCCTCCCCCTCCTGGAGAGTCAGGGAGGGTTCTATGAGAAGGAAGCAACAGATATGAGCTTGGGAGTGACATAGAGGAAAGAGGGGAATTATGTGCTAGGCAGATAAGCAGAATCAGCTCCCTGGGCAGGTCACCTCTGCGGTCACAAGGGGACCCTGCTTGCTTTAAGGCTCTCTACCACCACCTTGAAATTCTTCACTCTTGAACACAGACACCTGTGTCTTCCCCTCGCAATGGGCCCACAACTTCGGTACCTCATCGTGCAGATAAGACTGGCTTGTCCGAAGGCCATAGGAATGTGAGAGTTTGAAGGAGCTCCTCCTAGCTGCCCATAGGTCCAGTTCCGGCTGTGCCCCTCCAAGCCAGACCCTTAACCACAGTTAGAGTGCATCTTGATCTGTTTATAAATGCTTAGCATTTAGGCGGGAAACACCAAATCCACATTTCCAAGCCTTTTTCTGCTCAACACTTAAGCACGCATATCATGGAGAAAATCAAATCCATACGATTCAGATTCATTTACACTTTGCTCATCAGAATAGCCTCCTGTCCCTCCCCACGAGGGCTAGCTCATGTCCATGTAGCCATCTGAGCTCTCATGGAGTTTCTGGGTTTCAAAAAGGTGGATTTGAAAAAGCTGAATCTGACTAAAGAAAACTGGATTTAAACCTCAAAAGGACTGACTACATTTTGCAACTCTACCTCTCCCAGATCAAGGAGGGGACTTGGCTTAACTCAGTCCCCCAGGGCACCCCAATATCCCTGTGGCAGGCGCAGCGCCCAAGGAGGGACAATTCCTTCCAAGGAGGCAGTGCCTTGATTGTGCATTAAGAACTAGAAACTTGGAGGGAATACTATCAATAACTGCTTGAGGAAAAATAAGCCTCTTGCTCACACTGCTGCGTTTAGAATCACAAATCTTTAGGACTGAAAGGGATAACTGAGATCATCCACAATAATAACAACCATCTGTGCGGCACTTTACACTTGAAAAATTACTTTCTCATCTAATGTCTGCAGCTACTTCATAAGAGAGGTACTATTATCATCACCCTCAATTCCATCACTAGGAAAATGAGGCTCAGAAAGGTGATGTGGATTTCCCAAGCTCACACAGCAAATACAATTGTGGGACTCAGACTCATTCCCTCGGCGCCCCCTCCAGGGCTTGTTGCCAACCCCACCGGCCACTTCTCGGGGTGAAACAAGGTCAGGATTGTCCACACCCTGGCCAGGGTGGCCAGCGCCCATCACGTGCAGGGAGGGGTGACCAAGTCAGAACACCCGCCTCCTGCCTGGCATCCTTTCTGCTTCTCCGAGTGATGCTCCTCTCCCTGGGTTGGAAGAGGTCAGGAAGGAAAGGAGCTTATCTCTTCTCCTGAGGTTCAGAGAAATGGCTTCATTGTTTCCAACACTGCAACACCCACCCCTTTGAAATAGTCACAAACAGGGCGGGTCGCTTTAACATAAGTTATCTTTCCCATTCTTGTAACAACCTGGTAAAACAGATATTCTGTAACCCATCTTCCTCCAAGAGGAAACGGAGAGTCAGCAAGAATAAATAATAGCCCCCTATGAGCTAAATGGTAAAGAGCTAACAGTGCTGGGACCGAAACCCAAGTTTTCTGGCACCGACCGAAAGATCTTTCCGCTCAGCCGCACTGATGGCATTTGGCTCCGATCCCGCAAGGACAACCAGTGACAGAAGACGGAGCTGATGGAGGGAAAGGGGAGGGAGGAAAGCGCTCTCCAAGGGCCTGCAAAGGGGACAGATCACTATACAACCTGCCTGTTTGGCCGAGATCATTAAAAACTGTGGGAAAATTGTATGCATAAAAAGCCAGACAGAAAAGAACACAGACTGCTTTGGAGTAAAACCGGAGTACATATGTATACGTATGCAGAAGATGCACTGCTTTACCTCTTCCAAATACATGCAAAGTAAGCTCTAAATTAGTACTAATCAGTACCCGTGAGGTGAATTAATTAAAAAGTTATAATTCACAAGAGGCCTATGTTACTCGATAATGGATCACCAAAGCTTATGAATATGAGAATTAATTACTTGCACCAGATGTTGAAGGAATGCTTAATTTCTTGAGCTGTTGGTTGCAAGCATCCACTGATTTTATACAGCTTTGAAATGAAGCTAACATTATTGTGTTTACTAAATCATTATTTTAACAAACAGCCACCACTTACTAATGACTTAATATCCCGTGTCTTGCTGTGCTTGGGATCTTAGACTCATCATTTCACTGAACCCTCACAACAACTATGTAAAATGGACATAATTATCATCATTTTATATGTGCTGAAAAAAGGGGGGGCTCTGTGACTTAAGAAGCCAAGGTCACACGGATTACATAAAGAACCACACATATGAACTCGTGTCTGCCGAATTCCACCCAGGTGATGACATTTGTTTCAAATGAACCCCCGACAATTCTGGTTTCCTAAACTCTGAATGACTGAGAATTTATTCCATTTGTAAAACATTTGGTTTTGGCTGTTTTTCACCCGAAGCTTGGAAAGACTCTTGAATCTTAAATCTGCAGGCACATGAGTCCATTCGTTTCCATGCTATGTGTTCATTTCCCAACTTGTTTCTCAATTCTGCTTTAACCAAAACCAAAATCAAATGTTTCTGCCTGGTGGGTTGCACACAGACAGAGCCGAATTCCAGTCATCACTGCGAGGGCTGAGGAGCAGAATGAGCAAGCAAGTCACGGCCACAAAGTCCCAAAACCTCACTCTGTGCGGCTGCAGCAAAAAGGAAGCAGTGGAGAAATTAGAATTTTAAAAAATGGATTCCATGTGGTTTTAAGTTTTTAAGGTGTTTTACATTTTAATAGCATTTTTTTTTAATTTTCTACAAGAATTACCAAAATTATCAGTGACAGTTTGGCTGGGTATAGAATTTTTAAATCACAGACTTCATAAATGTTTCATTGACTGCCTTTACCCAACATTGTGAAAAGAAGTCTGAGGGATCCTTGATTTTGTTTTCCACTATACTTGTTTGGTGGGTTTTTTTTTTCCCCCATCTGAAGTTTTTTTAAGATTCTTTTGTTATCCATTGAATTCAATATTTTCACAGGCCATGTCAATGTTTGTCAGACTTACTTAATTCTTCTTGATAAGATTCTATGATAGGTTCACAAATGACTTGTAGAAACACTTTATTCCATATGATTCTGAAGGCTGTTCTCAGCACCTTGTATCGATGTCATTTTTTCCTCCACCCAAGCTTCACTCATGATTTGGTGCGCTACCATTATTTCTGCAGGACTTGGAATTTCAACTCTGCTATTATGTGCGTCCTCACGTTATTTTCTGGTGTCTCCTTTATCCCAATAATGGCAATGGAATTTCAGTCAAAATGCAATGAAATATCTTAGGGGATTCAATGTTCTACAGTTTACAGGAACAAATCTATAAAACGAAATGGGACATTATGGGGGAGGAAGTGAGGAATAGGAGAAATTAAAAGGGAGAAGAGAGAGCCAGCCAGTAAAAGACATAAAAGTGAGTTTTAAAACTAAAATAAAAATAATAAAAAGAGTGGTAGCCCATTGCCAATCTAAGCAGGCAAATCAAGGGAACGGTATAATTTTGTTTATTCTTGAGAAGGTATTTCAACTAAGAAGGGAAAGGACTCTGACAATGGCAATGAAGCTCCTAGCTAAGCACTGAGGGAAAAAAAATACCATGTTAGAACCTGGACCTACATTTTATAAGTTCCGTTCCGGATGAATTTAAAATGTCAGTTTTAAAAACATAAAAATAAGCATGGAGCACTGGGTGTGGTACATGAACAATGAATCCTGTAACACTGAAAAAATAAAAGTATTTCGGGAAAAAAATAAAAATAAATAAAAACATAAAAATATTTAGATAAAATTAAGAAATATTTATGTAATCTTCATCTATAAGAAGGCTTTTTGAAGTATTTCACCAAATACATTCAAGACCATAATGTAAAATCCGAGAAATCTAAGTCTATGACAATAAATTAGAAAAATGAAAGCAGTAGAGAAAGATACCAATGGGAAATTCACCAAAAAAAGAGAGAGAAAAATACATATGGCCAAAAACAAGGAAAACATTTAGCCTCACTATAATCAAAGCATTATACATTGAAGGAAACTCTTCACATGTTCTCAGCTTCCATCTCTTACTTCATAGTCTCTATTTTCATGCATTTGTGAGACAAAAAGAAAAGATTTGATTAGGAGAGCCTGAAGAGAACTCAAGGTGGCATAATTTGCTGAAAATTGGTCAGAGAGAAGACAAACATGAGCTGGGGTAACATCGCTGTGCCCTGCAATAAAAAAAAGGCAACAAGTAGGACTAGGTTCACATGACAGAAAGCTCACCATGGACTGGAGGAGTCAAAGAAGACATTTTAGGAAAACTGGACCCTTGAACTTGAGAAAAGACAACTAGTACATTGGACTCGGAGATACTCCAAACACGGCAACCCGCCTCAGGTGATCAAAATGGCTACGAATTCACAGAAGATAGCCGACGGGAGGAAATTAATTCAGTCTAGATGGCAAGCAAATGTGCTCGTGAGTCATGCTTTCGAGTTCAAAAAAGTCCTCTGGTGCATTACTTTCACATAATCATCTCACCAGTCTTGGTATTAGGCAATGCACACACCATGCCCTCATTTTAAGAAGAGGAAACCAAGGCTTAGGGAGATGTGCTCAAGCATGTGCACCTGCACCACTAGATGTTACCCGACAAGATACTTTAGCCCCAGCACAGAGGGCGATGCTGCCTTCTTCCTCGCCAGCTCGGCTGCCACGGGGAACAACGATAACTTCTCTGCACTTCTACATCACAGCCCCGTGGAGTTCGAAGAGTGGATTCTCATCCGAAGTTCAGGTGCTTGTACTAAGGAACGCCAACTGGTGTTGGATATAAAACGTTAGTAGACAAGAGTGTTCTTAAAGAATCCAGATGCTCTTACCACCAAGAAACTCTTGTTGCTATATATCTGAATCCCTTTCTAGAAACATGACAGCGGAAGTATAAGAGATGCTGGCCCAAGGGCATCATAGCTATAACCACATAAATTAGAACACGAATTAAATGTCAGATGCTCTCTACATTCTTTTACCTCTGACTCTTATAGGTACCACGGATTGGGTAGGAAGTAGGCACAAACTCAGAGAAGAGCGAACAGGGCAAGAGGACTGGAAATCATTTGATGATAAGGAGTGGCCAAGGAAACCATGGACTAGAAATAAGAAGATACTGGGAACCTAGAGTGATGTCTGTGGTGCTGTCTTAGGAAAGACTAACTCAGTTCAAACTGTGTGGCCGCAAAGAGGGAAATTGAGACTGGAGACAAAAGGCCTGGGAGCCAGGGCTTGCTAAAGAGTAGAGCCATCCAAAGATGCAATAAGCAGCTTCCAGGGAAGGGAAAGAGAAGGAGAGGAGGAAAATAGCTGTTGAGCTCCTGTCTTGATCTTTGACATGATCTTCTAAACCCTACAACAATTTTTATACCTGGGCATTATCAACCCCCTCTTCCAGGCTGGAAAACTGTTACTCAGAAAGAAGCCATCTGATCAACATCAGGGGCACGGAGTTACTGAGTGCCCCATCAGGAGGATGTTAAAACAGAGGACAGAATACCAATTTAAATGGATTTACACATCACATGTGACAGGTTGTGGAAAAAAATCTTTATGATCCCTTCCGGCCAGGGAATCCCATGACTCTGTTGTGTTTGGGTGCTACATCCTAATCACAATGAAATACCATGTACCTCAAAATACTGAATGAAAAGAAAAAGCCCCACTGATACTCAACTGCTGCCACACCACCATGATGGCCACCACCATGATGGCCACCACCACGATCGCCACCACCACGATGACAACCACCATGATGACCACCACCACGATCACCACCACCATGATGACCACCACCATGATGACCACCACCATGATCGCCACCACCACGATCACCACCACCATGATGACCACCACCACAATCACCACCACCATGATCGCCACCACCATCATGACCACCACCATCATGACCACCACCATGATCACCATCACCATGATCGCCACCACCACGATCGCCACCACCGTGATTGCCACCACCATGATGACCACCACCATGATCGCCACCACCACGATGGCCGCCACCATGGTCACCATCACCATGATGACCACCACCACACCACCATGATGACCACTACTATTATCATCATTATCAGTAACTGCATCTGTTGTACGTGGGGGACTAGTATAAGCTATAATTACAGATATTGATTGCCATTAAACAATGACTGCCAAGGTAAGGATTTTTGTCATCATTTCACGGACGAGAAAACTGAGCCAAATTATTTACTAAAGGTCATCAAGCAAGTAAATGACAGAACTCAGACTCAAGCCCAGTTCTGTCTGATTCCAAGGCTGGCGCCATCTTTGGAATGCCCCATTCTCTCCCTAATTCCTCCTGCATGCCGCCATGCCAATTTTGCACCTGAGCGCAGAACAAACCACATTAGGAAGGAGAGGAGCAGGTGTTGGAGCAGTCCCTGCTCCCATGGTTTTTTAAAAAAATGTGTTCTTGTGCACAGAGCTACCACAACAAGCATCACTTCCGTGGCTACTGTACTTGAGCACATAAAGAACTTGATGGCACAATAAGAAACTGACAGGCTTCTAACCTCACTGTGGCTCCAAAAGATGGCTCCAGGACACAGTAGCTTGCCATCTGAAAGCCCTACCCATAGAACCTCAAGAGGCAAGAGGCTACCTTACAGAGTGTAGCTCATTTGAAAGATTCATCCCCCCAGTGCCACATTCCCCTCTCTGGGGATGCTGACTTGGCTTGCCTTCCTTGCAAGGTGCGAAGGCCATCCGTAATTTTCCCCACACTCAGCAATTTTTCCGACTCTCTGGCTCTTTCAGCTGAGGCTGCAATGTTAAACATGTAGTTTTGTAAATTAATTCTTTGAAGATTCACTCTTGTCAGCTAACTTTTCTCACTGCAATAAGCCAAGGAAGTCGCTTACTAGCAACTGAATTTTCCACTTTCATGTACTCCCGAGTCCTTTTAATTTAAGACAGTGTTCCAAAACCCCTATTCAGCAAAACTCACCAGTTATACACAGGAATCTCTAAAACGTTCACTTAAAATTAATGGGGAAAGTTATCGTCTCACCGTGGCCTTAGATATTTTTAAAAAGCGTCCGGGTATATCATCAGGGGGAGAAAGGAGGCAGAAGACGAATAAGTCTTCAGTGAGCATTTGACTCAAAACAACCCCAATCATTCCATTTTATTCTCCTCTCCTCAGCTGTCATTTGCACCATGAATAGCCTGTGCCACGCTCTGGAAGAGTGTCCTACAGGCGAGAACTCAGAAGAATTCGCAGGTGAATAGGGAAAGGACACACAATCTACCATAGGGCAGAGCAGGCAGTCCTCCAAGGTGCAATGGTGTCCTGGGGCAGCTCTGGGCTGGGAGGCCTGAGCCCTGGGTTTTGGTTCTTCAGCATCTCTAATTTACTCCAGACTTTTGGACAAGTTGTCCCCCCTCTAAACTTACTCATCTATTAAAACAAAACAAAAAAGTAGAACCAGATCCTACTAAGATTCCTTCTACCTCTAGTTTTCTAAGAGTTAAGAATAGCAAAATGTTCCAGGAGAAAAACAAATGTTCTAGCAGAAATAAGGAGAGTGGTTCTCCCTGGCTTGATCTGGGAAAGTGCTGGAAAGGCTGCGGTCATGTGCTGGTCTGTGTGGAATGCCCCGGATGTGGGTGGGTCTGGAGGTGAAGAACGTCTGAGAGACATTCTTGTCAAAGGAAACAGATGATACCCCTCCTGCTGCTGAAGACGAGTGGAGGGGGGAGTAGGGAAGGGGGAGGGACAGAAAGAAAAGAGGAGCAGGATGATAATAATAATAATATCTGCATAGCCCTCCGCGGTGTATAGACCCGTCCATATACACGACTCCATTAGCTCTCAGAACTAAGCTGGGAGGCAGGGATCGGCATTTTAGTCCACCTTTATGGACTCAGGGTTGACCCCACGTCTAGTAAGTGATAGAGGTGGGGCTGACAGCCAGCCTCGCACTGTACAGCCATGATCACAAGCTCCGTATGCGGCCACCACGTGATGTAGTAGAGAAAGGAGGTCCGCACACATGCGTTCAGCAGTGGTCATGACAAACAGGGTCTCCCGAGGCAATGAAGGCGAGCCCTGCTGTGTGCCCTCTTGACCACCTCAGGACCACGGCCTGAAGTTCTGGGTGCCACACTCCATGAGGAAAATTGCCCAACTGGAACATTTCAGAGGATGGTGAGAATTTTTATAGCCAAGTAATATTAGGGACAATTGAGGCATCTTGGGTCGGTCTTCTGGAAAAGGGAGGACATAGTGGGTACCTAACATTGTTTCAGAGTTATCTTAAGGTCTATTTTATCAGAATCCCAACTGGAAACAGATGGCTGTAGCAAATTAGGTTAATCTGAGGAAGTTTCGGAGGGAACCATTTGCAATGGTACAGATGTAGAGGAACCAAAAGGATCAGGCTGGTGGTGGAGGACCTATTGTGCCTAGACACAGAGGACGATGAGAGGAAGTAATCATTGAAACCTGAAGTCATGCAGAAAGAGTGTCCCCAAAAGAAACGGTGACCATCAGTTGGACAGTAAGAACAAAGCCAGTCAAAGGTAACCTCACAAGTAGGAGTCTAGGGAATATGGACACTGAAATTCATTCTCTCCCCTGCCAATTTCCCACTAGGACACTGTTGTGGCCAAGTCCAACCAGAAGTCAGAGCATACAGGACCCCATGGATGAAGTTCCAGGTCAGCCCCCCAGGGTAGAGAGCAGACTGGAGAAGGTGAAGGCAATGTCTGGAGGGACAAATGGAAGACATCAGACACAGCTGTCCCATGGAGGAATTAGACACGGTGTGAGACCATTGGAGAATGGGTGGGGGACCAGGAAAAAAATTTAGGACCAAAGGTTTATTACAAGGAAATGAATTTTAGCTAAATTGTAACATAAGAAAGGGAGAAATTGACAACCAAAAAAAGATGAACTAGAAGGAGTATTTCCATAAAGACTACTGAGCTCCCAGCATTGAACTTCAAGTTGAAGTTAGACCAGTGAGTCAGGAATGCTCTAGAGGAAATCCAATGTTAGGTTGGATTCAGTTTCTTCTAACTGTGATATTTCTACATTTATGAAAAAAAGGAAATAAAAGGTAAGATAATAGAAGCAATTTTTTTAAATTAATGTAAGAATATTCCCTTCATTTTCCTCC
The DNA here is from genome assembly GCA_028534135.1 of Potos flavus. NCBI lineage: Eukaryota > Metazoa > Chordata > Mammalia > Carnivora > Procyonidae > Potos > Potos flavus. The sequence goes on along the minus strand of CM052885.1, from coordinate 6,617,023 downwards.
TCAATCTCCTCCCAAATTATCTGCATTCCTCTTACCCGGCAGCTAATAGAAGATGCCTCCTGATTAAGGACGGCACCAGAGATCAGGTTCTGATTCGGCAAAATTCTGGAGACACTTCAGTTGTTTTTAACAACCTTCTGCCTTGTTTATTATGGCACCAGGATGACCTTGACCAGGAGAAGGAACATACTCTCTAGTCCAGACAACCTCAAACCACTTTCTTCATCTTCTCAAGGAGTGTCACATTTGCTCACAAGAATCCGATCCCTAATTCCCCACAGTGTCTCTAAAGTGGGGACCAGATTACAATGAGGGAGTAGCTGGCAGATAATTTGACAACTTTATTAACCTTTTTTTTTTGTCTCTTGTTTTCCAAATAATAATAAGTTTTCTCCCCTCTTAATTACCCAAGAGTTTCATTGTGATCACTATCAAGGTTAAAATCTAGATTTGCTGATGTTTCCATTTCCTGAATTTCCAAACCAGGGCTTCAGAGAAGTTTAGCAATTGCATAATTACCCATACTTTATATACCAGAGGCATCTTGTGGGCTTTGTATTAAGTGAGTAACAGCAATGTTGTTTTGAGTGAATAATAGTTTCATTAACTCCATTGTTACTAACTAATTTACACTTAGAAAACCAAGAAGGTCGTTTGGAAATGTATGCGTTGGAATCTGCCATATCTTGGTTACACAATGTGCTTTTCATTATTTCACAATGTCTTGGAGAATGGAACTAATAAAGCTGATATTTCATGGTGTCGGGTGCAGACTAGCAGTTTGACGTAATGTTTCAGCTCACGATTCCTTGTATGCAAAGAACAGATTAATCTATTCAACTGGAGAGAAAGACCACCCAAGGTTTAACTGCGCAGGTGAGGTGCAAAAGACTAGCTCACGACTATTTCCTCCCGGAATGAATGTAACCAATCGGCACAACTCCAAAACAAGCATGACAGAGCCATAGGTCGATAGATTCAATTCCTATTCTAGGAGAATAATGAATTAATTCAGTCATGTTCAGTAAGCCAAAATACTGCAGCCATTAGGGGCATCTCTGAGGAGCAATGGTTTTATTGTTGTTGTTGTTGTTGTTGTTGTTGTTTGTGGTTTTTTTAAAGACTTTATTTATTTATTTGACAGAGAGAGATCACAAGTAGGGAGAGAGGCAGGCAGAGAGAGTGGGGGTAAGCAGGCTCCCTGCTGAGCAGAGAGCCCAATGCGGGGCTCGATCCCAGGACCCTGAGATCATGACCTGAGTCGAAGGCAGAGGCTTTAACCCACTGAGCCACCCAGGTGCCCCAGGAGCAATGGTTTTGATTTCTTTGTTCCTACATAGTCAATAGTAAATGGAGGACTTGATCTTGTGACTGGTCCGTGTCTTAGCATGTTAGCGAGGAACTGTTTACACACGGGCACGCCCCATACAGGAGGCAAAATGAACCCCGGCGTGCCTGGCAGAATCATCACAATGTGAGTCTCAATGCCAGAACGTCACCCGGTCACCAAGAAATCCTTGTCACCTCCATAATCTCTCCTGCCCTCATCCCAGTATGAGCTTGTTCAGTCCTCAACTGAATGGGCAATGTCTACCTCTTCTCTGCATTTCTTGAGCAAGATCAGCCTTCACTCACATTTATTCAGACGTCATGTATAGATAGTCACAGGCACTCTGCCTGACTGTGCGGGAGGCTCTCACAGACCAGATCTCATCTCATCCACATACTGACGCACGCCTCTCCGTCATTCCGGGTCTTATCCTATCTTTGCTCTCTTCCGCAATGTTGATCCACGTGCTTGCTGACGCAGATGGGGAAGACAAACCCAGAGCAGATAATGTGTTTGCCCAAATCACCTGCTGTCTTCGCCTGTTCGGGCTACCATAACAAAAATACCAGAGGCTGGGTACCTTATAATCCACAAAAATCGATTTCTCACACTCCTGGAGGCTGGAAATCCAAGGTCAAGACGCCAGCAGATTCAAAGTCTGACAAGAATTCGCTTCTTGATTCTTAGACAACAGTCTCTTTGCTGCATCCTCACGTGGAAGGGAGGAGGGAGCTTTCTGGACATGGGGCACTAATCCCATTCAGGAGGGCTCCACCCCCATAACCTAATCATCTCCTTAGACCCCCCCCCCCACCTCCCAATACCAGCACCTTGGGGATTAGGTTTCACCATACAATTTTGGAGGTGGAGAGGGAGGACACAAACTCAGTCTATCACCCCTGGTAGGAAGTCACAGAGCTGAGGAAGGATTCCGGGGCTGTCGTAATGCAAATTTCATGATTCTTCTACTGTACCAAACTATGTCGGACGCTGTAGTCTCCCCTAGACTGTAACATCATCCTTCTCCTCACAGGCTCTAACAATAATATTGCAGGAAACGTAACCTGAGCACTGTCCCTCACACCCACACATCCTAATGGCTAGTACTTACTGAGAACTTACTGTGTGCCAGGCACTGCTCCAAGTGCTTTACACATTTTTTTTATTTTATTTTTTCAGTGTTCCAAGACTCATTGTTCATGCACCACACCCAGTGCTCCATGCAATACATGCCCTCCTCAAAACCCAACACAAGGCTCGCCCAACCCTCCTCCCCCCTCCCCTCCAAAACCCTCAGTCTGTTGCTCAGAGTCCACAGTCTCTCATGGTTCATCTCCCCCCACCTCCGATTTCCCCCAATTCACTTTTCCTTTCCTTCTCTTAATGTCCTCCATGTTATTCCTTATGTTCCACACATAAGTGAAACCATATGATGATTGACTTTTTCTGATTTACTTATTTCACTCAGCATAATCTCCTCCAGTCCCGTCCATGTTTGACACCAAAGTTGGGTATTCATCCTTTCTGATGGCTGCGTAATATTCCATTGTGTATATGGACCACATCTTCTTTATCCATTCATCTGTTGAAGGGCATCTTGGCTCTTTTCACAGGTTGGCGATTGTGGCCATTGCTGCTATCAACATTGGGGTACATATGGCCCTTCTATTCACTGCATCTGTATCTTTGGGGTAAATACCCAGTAGTGCAATTACTGGGTCATAGGGTAGCTCTATTTTTAAGTTGTGCAGCCACTTTGGAAAACAAGTTGTTTACACATTGTTCAATCTTTATGACAATGATGAGGAAAGTTACTAATATCCTCATTCAACAGATGAGCAAATGAGGCACCAAGGTGTTCGCTAACTTTCCCAAGGTCACCCAGCTACAAAGTAGCAAAGATGAAATTCAAATCTAAGTGTGTGGCTCCAGTCTGTGCTTTTCAATCTCTACACCACTCTGCCTTGAGAGTTCCTCCAACAACACAGAAGCGTTTATTTATTGACAAAGCAACCATTTACTAAATGCCTCCTGTGTGCCAGCAGTGAGCAGGTCCCGGGCACCCAAGAGCTAATGAGACAGTGTGGTCCTTTCCGTGCTAGAATTTGAGCATAACGGGAGAGACAGATACTAAACAAGAGCTATGAAGGAAAACACTTACTACTGGCGATGCAGAGGTGGGAGACAAGATCCTTTTTAGACTGAGTTGTGAGAAAATGCTTCCTGGATCTAATGGAATGAGATTCAACACTTTGGAGAAATGGAAGTGATGGGAATGAGACCCATTCTGTCTCTACAGTTCTCATTCTCAGTCTGAGTCCGTGTCTCAACTTGGACGCTTACTAGCTTGATGGCTTTGAATAAGTTACTTCTTTGAGATACCATCTTCTCATCTATAAAAAGGGAATAATAAGGACTTCATAGGTTGCCAGGATCATTAGAAAGAAGACAGAGAAAGCACCGAGTCCTTGCCACATGGTAGATACGGAACGAAGGTTTGTCCTTGTCCTTCCCTCTCCTTAGCCTGGTCAGTCAAGCCAGTGCTGGGGCCATGGTGCTGCCGAGAGCAGAGGTCCACGTGAGTGCTACCGCTCAGTAGCTCTCCCACCTGAATCTTCACGGCCAGGCGTGTGAACTGTGCTCAGTAAGTGTCTGAAATAAAGCAAATCCGAGTGTCGGCTGAGACTACAGGCCTGTGAAGGCCACGTGGGCAAAAGGACGACAGCGACTTTTCAGTATCTGCCCTCAAGTGGTAGATCCGTCAGACTAAGCTCGGCTCTGCTTCGATAACAGGAAGAAATGGTCCCAAACGCCCAGAGACTTAAAACAACAAAGGCTTATGCAACTTGTCACCATGACTGGCTGGGAAAGTCCACTGTCCTTCATCCTCAGTCAGGGACCCAGGCCGACAGCAGCTTCATCTCTATTTCCGGGATGGCTGAGATTGGCCAAAGCAAAATGGATAAGTGAATGCTGGCCCTGGAGGCTTCTGCTCAGACGTGACACACAGGACCTCTGCCCACCCTGTATCATCCAGGACCAGTCACACGGCCACACCTAATTTCCAGCATCCAGGAAAGAGGATGCTATGGAGTGCCCAGAAGAACAAGAGACAGTCCGTGGACTGCTCCAGTGACCCCCACAATGCGCATGCCAAGAGAGAAGCGATGGTGGGGGGCACGGGGGGGGGGTCTTCCAGGAGCAGCACCAGCGCGGCAGCCCAGCAGGCTCCCCTCCCCTCTGGGAAGCTTCTCAACATCCGCCAGAGCTTTCCAAGCACTCGCACGCAAGGAGCCCTACCGTCTGGGAAGACGGGGCTCACCCCTCGGCACAGTTGAGACCACAGACCCTTCCCACCGAGGCGCAGTTTCTCTCACGCCCGTGGTTTCATCTTATTAGTTCACGTGGGGTTTGCATCGCGCTCCATCGCACAGCGTGGCGCGTTTTCACGCAGAGTCGAGGCTTAGTGACCGTGTGCGGTGCTTACCCCGTGTTTCTGCGTCACCACTGACCTATCACCCCACCTCATCCTCCCGGAAAAGCTCAGTAACAGGTCCCTGACAACGATTCTTGGAATTTTCACAAATTGCCCAAATCTCTAAACCATCGTTTTCTTACATAGATCGTCTTTCTTTTCCTGAATAAAAATACTGCCATTTCCTGAGAACCTGTTACGTGCTGGCCATTCTCTTATTATCTGATCCCATGCATTATCTACATTGTGTCATTCCCGCCTCAGAGCCGTTCTCGAGGAAGGCACAGCATGACTGTGGTTTCCACTGATGACAGGACTCAGAGGCTCGGGAAGGTCGACGGTTTGTCAGAGCCACACAGTAAGGGGCAGAGAAGGACTGTGAACCCCATTCGGAATGGCTCCGAATCCCCCCATCTTTTTCCACTACGACCACTCAACTTCACTAAGAAATCCAAGATTTTTGGATTTTGTGTCAGGTTTCTACTGATACAAAAGAGAGCCCACGACGCCACCTGCATTTCCTTCCATCCTTAGTGCGTGATCTTGGCTTGATCTCTTTTGGGGACAAACGGAATACGGTGTCGTTCATCAAGAAACACTACATTACCTCCCGAGGGCGCTGTGACACCCCAGTCAGTTACAGGAGCCCAACAGGATGGCCCCGCTCATCAACCCGCTAAGCGACTCATATGTCCCGCATCAGCCTCACAGCCCCTGGGTGACAACTCACACACGGGCAAGACAGACTCCCAGGCAGCACAGGTGCTTGGAGCCCCCGGTGAGGAGTCCCACTAGGATTATTTATAAAAGACCCCGCTTCCTGGGCAGGGGGGTGGGGGGCCGGGGCCAAGGGAAAGAAGCAGGGCAGCGGGCTGAAGGGCGGTGCCGTTTTCCTGATGCGCTTACAGGGCTTTCGCTGCTCATCCTTGTGTCAGTTAAACAGGGACCCCGGGGGCAGTTTACAGGGGCTCAGCTGGAGGGGAAATCAGCACACAGATCGGCTCCACCTGTCAGGTCCACTTCCAAAGACAGACAGCCTTTCTGAACGCGGTGCTGCTAAGCGACAAAGCCATTCCATCTTACATTTTTTAAGAGATGGATCAGAAATGACATCGTAAACATAGAAGCAAAGGCTGATGTAAAAAAAAAAAAAAAAGAAAAATAGATGGAACAGTGAAAAATCGTAAACCCCTACATGTCAAAAAAAATTCCCCAAACAAATTGAAAAGGCAAATGACAAGCTAAAGGGGAACATATTCGTAACTTCCATGATACTGTGTCAATGACATTAATACGGGGTGATTCATACTAACTGAGTTAAAATGTAATTTTTTTTTTTAAGGAAAAGCACATTCACAGAAGAACTCTAAATAGTCAGTAAGCATGTCTAAAACGTTTATCTGTAATGGGAATTAGGAATACAAATTAAAATAAGGTACCATTTTTCACCTAATTGATGTTTTTTCTCTTTTTAAGATAATACTGAGTGCTCTTCAGAGGACCATAATGCAAGCTTTTTCCCTGTGGAGTGTGCTGGGTAAATTCTAGAAAGCAATTTAACAAAATGGATCAAAAGCCCTATGAACATTGTCGTCTATGATCCAGTAATTCCCTTCTGGGAATCTGTCTTGGGAAAATCATCAAAAATGGGGTAAAGATTTATACTCCAGAATTTTCAATGTTATTTATAATAACCAACACCAAAAACAAAAAATAAGAAAAAGAAATGGGAGCAACCCAAAGAGCAAAAATAAATAAATTAAAGGCAGGGTAAGGTTCGATAAAACAAGACAAGGAGCAAAATAGAGTATTGAAAGAATTACATGATGACATGGAGAAATATTCATAATATAGTGTCAGTTCAAAGGCAAGCTTTGTTACAACTCTCCTAGGAAAATATACAAACACATCTGTACACAGTCATACGCTCACTCATAGGCTCATAAGACAGGAGCAAATACACTAAAACCCTGACAATGATGATCTCTCAAAAGTACATAATGGATGATTTTTTTTTCCATCTCTAGATTTTTCTGTATTTCCCCAATTTTCCAAACTAACATTATATATAATATATATTATCATATGTTATAGATTTATTGAGTATATTATAGATTTATTGAGTATATTATAGATTTAGTATATGTGATATTAATATATATTTATTATATATAATATATATTATACACATATGCATTTTTATAATAAAAATAGTTTTTGAAAACAGAATATGACAGGTTGAAAATTTGGCCCCGAATTATTCCCTCCCTGCATCCACACGCTTGGGTGGTATCTTACCACTGATTCTGAGCTTAGCCACTTAACTTGACCAGAGGGATGTGAGCCACTATGTTGCAGACAGAGTTTGCAAGGGGCTTATACCCTGAAGCTTGTCTTAACTTCCTCGTCTTGAAGTCTGAGGACGACCATAGCATGGGAGAGCCAGAATTAGTCTGTTGGGTGATGAGAGATCCATGACCCAGGTAACCCCTCATGTTGGGTGATGAGAGATCCATGACCCAGGTAACCCCAGCAATAAGCCAGAAACAGAACTTTCCAGCCGATGAGCAGCTGACCACAGATGCGTGAGCCAGCCCAGACAGCATCAGCAGAAAAACCACCCAGCTAAGCGCAGCCAAAATTGCAAACCCAGAGAATTATCAAATAAATTGTTGTCATTTTTTAAGCCACTAAGATTTGGGGTTATTATGCAACAGAAACTAAATGATACAGGGGAAAAATGTATTCCAGTAGTAAGGTGGAAAAATCCTGGGTTGCTCCACTGGGGGCATTATTTGGCCTCTCTGGAACTCCATTTTTTAATCTATGACTTGGGAATAATACCACAGGCTTCCCTAGGTAGTTGTAAGCAGCAAATGAATTCAGGTACACGATGTATAGTAAGGCTAAATAAATATGCAACGAATCTGAAATACCATTAATTGTTAGGAACTGTTAAGAGGAAAGAAGCATTTAAGAACATGAAGAACAGGGCGCCTGGGTGGCTCAGTTGGTTGGGCGACTGCCTTCAGCTCAGGTCATGATCCCGGAGTCCTGGGATCAAGTCCTGCATCGGGCTCCCAGCTTAGCGAGGAGTCTGCTTCTCCCTCTGACCCTCTCCCCACTCATACTCTCTCTCTTTCTCTTTCAAATAAATAAATTTTTAAAAATTATTTAAAAAGAGAAAAGAACAAGAAGAACAGATGAATCAGGATAC
>CM052885.1:6492037-6608501 GCA_028534135.1 Potos flavus | reverse complement strand
GCCAAGAACGAACTATCAGCCAAAGAGAACTAGATGGGCGCCTGCAACGTCTGCCTCGGTCCACTGGGCACCACTCAAATGCCCTTGCTACTCACATTAAGTCCACTCCATTGAGGTACAGCGCCGTGGGGATGCTGATGGGTCCTAATTCCCGGAGAAACTTACAAGAGAGAGGCTGTTGCATTAGCGCCAAGGTCGTATCTGAAACTCCTCCCTTCCCTCCTCCACCACCCACACCGACCTTCTCTGGTCGCTAGCACCTCTGCTCATCGGTGTGGATTTTCCTGAGGGAGAGGGAGACTCAGATCTTTGCCTGAGGGTGTCTGATGTCTGAGACCCTAATTACCACACCCTAATCGGGCCACAGCCGCGGGACTTGCCCATTTACTGTGAAGGTTGAGTGTGGGAGTGCCTAGAAATGCCCAGAGGATCACCTCAATGCCAAACAGATTTCTTCCCACCTTCATTCTGAACCAGCAGCCCCACTTCTTCGTGATGACTAGAACCAAGTACCGCTACCAATATGGCAACTCCTTTCTTTGCCTGATGATTACGGGCACAAAGAGCCCCAGATGACCAGCAGCGGCTGTAGCTTTGAGTTTAAGGTGCTCTGACTGTGTTCCCTGGTGGTAACATTTCCACTGTGAGAGCCAAGATCTCTAGACCCTCAGAGCCCAAAGTTGCAGAGCTGGCGGGAAGCACAGATTCCTTAAGTGGGTCTCTAGGGGTGACGGTAAGCAGACCTGCCCCTGCTTCCATCTCATAACTCCTGGACCCGTGTGTCCTACGTATTCCACAGCTCGACTCACTCCAGAGGCCACCCCTCCCATGCCTCCTTGCCCAACGGCTCCCTGAGGGCAATGTCTATGTTTATTGATCTCACATCGCCCAGCGAGTAGAAGAGAAAACGTGCTTTCTCATACCATATACATCATGCGTCTGAATAGTCTGACTCACGTTCCTCCAACAAAGCATCAGGAGTATGGTCCTCACTCCTAATACAGGGACAATGGGTCAGAATATTAAATTGGGACCATCCCAGGATACCCGAAAAATAATTGACAACCCAATTTGGGGGCAGTTCTGTAAAGAGCTAGCAAAGTTAAAAATACGGTTAGCAGTGTATGTGTGGTCTAGAAGAGGGAGGGGATGCCAAAGGCCAGCGTTTCCAAGGGCCCTGACCCTGGAGAAAATCTGACTTGGAAGATGAGCTCCCCTTCCCTGCCAGGCAAGGCTCCCTTATGTGGGAATCAAGGCCGAAAGGGGTCACAGCAATGTCAGGTCTCTGTCCCCGGGCCACATCTGTTCTGGCTCTGGGAGCGAGGGCAGGATGGGCGGACGGACTAGTGACTATGGAAATCTCCCTGACCACAGCCAACCCTGAATATCCTGCCTTAGCCAAAAGGGGCCTGGAAAGGAAGCAGACTCAGAACAATTGGGAAAGGTCTAAAAACCACAGGAGTCTGATGAATAAAGCCAAGAGGCTGCCCAGTGATGCAATTCAAGGGAGACAAAAAAAGAAAGAAAGGGGGGAAAAAAGGAAAATAAAAAAGAACGCTCCAATCCTACCCAGGAGCATTCATCATTCAGCGTGACCTTCCAGGAATGTGCTGACAGATGCAAAGTGTTCTGTATGACTTTCTGCCTGGGACCTGGAATGACTGAGGCTCGTATTGAAGGGGGGAACACTCGAAAGGGGGCTGAAGCACGGGGAGGTCGGTGGGGGTGGCCTCCGTTCCCGGCATGGCGTTGTCGGGCGCCATCTGCTGGTGGTGTGGGGAACCACACCCAGCTCCCTAACGAAATAAAACCATGTTTCTGAGAGAAGATAGCTAAACTGGAGAGGAACAAAGAGAATATTTCCGCCTGTGATGAGCCAGATGTTTCCACATACCTTTCATCTCCTCTGAATGTTATGTTCCTTTTAGGTGAGAATCGCTATGCTTGTTTTGCAGATGGCAAACTGAGGTTCGAGGAGAGGATTGATTTCACTGAGAGCTAGAATTGACCATTCTGTGGTCCTTGAAAAATCGTTCCTCCTTCTGAACCCACGAGGGATGGATAGTTGCTGGACTGTAAATGCTCGCTGAGTGAATCACCAAGTAAGGCCTGAGTAACTCTTGTTTTTTTTAATTTGTCTGTTAGGAACCCAACAGAATGGGAAAAAGGAAATGCAAAGCTGAGGACGGCGCCTGGGTCTGTAGATGGTGTTCTAGAAGGTGCCCAGGACATTTTCTGCCTCCCTCGCGACATCCCCCAAGGTCACAAATGACTTTGAAGCCTGGGATGGGCTGTATTGCTTTCTGACCTCTTCCTCGCCCTGAGATGTCCCGGAGAGGCCACAGAAGGAAAGACTGGGGAGATCGGGCTGTACAGGCAGGTGCCAGATTTGAGGGATTGAACTGGTCCAAGGTGACAGGTGGCAGGCTACCAGGGAGGGTTCGGAAAACCCATCTGGTATTGTGATAGCTTCGCTCCAGCCACCCCCTTATTTCCTGTCCAGACTAGGACCCTCCTTCCTCTCAAATGTCTAGTGATATTCAGGTACATCAAGTCTCTTCATGCTACCTACCCCTTCATCCATCCCCTTCTAATCACCCTTACACACACACACACACACACACACACACACTTCCCCCCAAAACAGAAACACACACACACATCCATATTCCCACACACAAAAACTACACCAGTCATGGACTCCAGCACAGTAAACCCCAAACAGCATCCCCAAACACACTGGGATCTGTCACAGCTTTGAATCTTTGCAATCCTTTATTCCCCTTATTCTCTCTGGCTGGAATGACTGTCTTCTTCAGGCAAACTCCTACTCAATCTTCAAAACCCATCTCCAATATTACTACCTGGTGAAACCTTGCCCCAGCCTCCTTCACTATGTAGTCATTCCCTTCTCTGAATACCCAGAGATATTTTTTTTCATATTTTACTACAACACGTAAAGTACTCTCTTCATCTGTGCATGCCCTAGATATAAGCAGTGTTTGTTGAATGCATAAATGAATGAATGAATATACACTTCTTATAAACCCTCTAAAAGAAGAAGAGGAGTCGAAGCTGACTTGAAAAGGAAGCTGCATGCCATCAGCCACTACAAGCCCAGACTTGGGCACAAGCACCTCTCGACCTTTTGGTCTGGCCCAGAGCCTCTCAACAGGTAGGACCGTGTTTATAGGGGGAAGGGAAGTGGGAGGCACCTAGCTTTGGGAGGAATAATACACAGCTAGTCAAAGACAAAAATGATCCTCACAGGCAGAAGCAGGTCAGAAGGACTGAGACTCGGGAACCCCAGCCCCCAGCACAGGTCCTGGACGAACCCAGCACCGGACACCCCTTTCTTGTGCTCAGGCTCTGATCTCTGTTGATATTTCCCTGGGAAAGGTTCTGTCCAGAGTGCCTAGGCTAGGGAAACAGCATCTTAACTGTTTACTAAATGAATGGTTTAGAAATGAGAGGATAAAAATGATCAAAACCAATGGTAAGTCCACTGCTCTGGGATTTGTATCCCTATCCCAAGACCCTAAGTCCTAGAGTACAATGGTCCCTCCAGGAAAGAAGGACATCAACATTTAGGACATCTGTTGTGCCCTGGCCTCTTGACCTGCACAAAAGTGGCTTCAAGGTAGATGTCGCCATGATCTTCTGGAGGACGGAGGCTCAGAGAAGCAGAGAAACTTCTCCAAGGGTGCCCGGCTTGTCGGTGGGGCAGCAGGTCTCAGTCCTGGAGGGTTGACTCCGGCACCCCTGCCCCCTACTGCACCAGACAGCCTCCTGCTGCACACTGGGGGCCGGAGACCAGGTCACAGAGACTGCTGCTTCATTTTGGTGCGTGTCCTCTACGCGACTCCTCTGCAAGTCTTTGTCCCACTTGGGAATGATAGCGACTCTACAAAGGGTTTAAGAGAAGCCTCCATCTACCAAGTTGGAAACTGCAGACAGGAAGGCAGCCCTTGAGCCCGATTTTCATTCGGCAAGCACGCGCACCGCCTACCCACCATGGAGCAGCTGCGGGCTGGCCGGTGGACGCGAGGCTTGCAGACCCGGGGCCCCAGCCGTCCCACCCACAGCACACGGTGGGACACCCCAGCTGCCCCGGCCTTGTCTGGGGACGCGGTTCCTCAGGCTTTGGGAATATAACACTAATTCTGGATTGCCAGTCGCTATGCCACCACTTTTTACTAAAGCTTGGCACAGGCGGAGAAGCGAGATCATGTTCTGCAGGATGTGAAACGAAGTTTGAGGCTAGCAAACTCCTGCTCGGCCTTCCTGCATTGTCACGCAGTGCGACGGAAACACTCGTCGTGTAAGCCAAAAACTGCCTCGCTTTTGGAACACAGAGGCAAGGAAAAACACTGAGGTCTGATTCTTCCAGCGAGAACAAAAGGGTGCATCAAAATGGCAGGGCCTTCCCTCTGGGAGAGCAAAATTCCCAGCAGGGGCAGAAATAATCGCACCATTATTTCTCGTCTATTCATTCTTAACAAAAATGCACTGTGCGATGACCAGGTCCCAGGCACTGTCCCAGGCCCCGGAGATGCAGTGGGGACAAAATGGACGAGATCGCCCATCTGCGTGCAGCTTAGGTACCAATGGAGGAAGACGGAGACAAAGCCAGGGAGTGTGACTCACAGGTGACAGAAGACGACACGCGCCACAGAAAAGAGACCACGAAGGGGGCAAAGGGACTGAGAAGCCCAGGCAGTGTTGTACGAGGCCCCGAGACCCCAGGAGGAATCCTGTTCTGCCTGTCCCCTAAGGAGCAACTGAGAAAGGACGGACGAAGGCAGGCTTCCCAGAGGGGGTGACCCGTGAGCCACAGAGCGCGTGGCTCCTGCCACTTCAGCCCACGCTCAAAGGCCCAGGGGCACCCGAGCCGACAGCTGTCCTGGGGGGTGCCGACGAGCCGAATGTCTCAGTCTGCTCGGGCTGCACGGACGTTTCACAGACGGGGAGGTGTGAAACGACAGACATTTATTTTCTCACAGTTCAGGAGGCTGGAGATCAGCATCAAGAGCCTCTCTCCTCGGCTTGGGGATGGCCACTCTCTCCCTGCGCCTTTTCTCTGTGCACGGGCAGCCCCCAGGTCTCTGCACGTTCCAATCTCCTCTTCTTATAAGGACACCAGTCATGTGGATTAGGCTCCAAACAGGGAGCACAGCCGCGCGCCTCTGCTGCCGTCTCTCACCCCAGGGCAAGCAGTACACCCGCCGGCTCCACACGGTTGGCCCGAAGGGGGCATTCGGGAAGAACCGCAACCGCCCGCCTGCACCGCCTCCCACCGCTCTCCCCTCCTCACGCCCCACCATGCCCACCCTCCACCAAGGGACTCTGGACCAGAAAGGGCAGACTTCCCACTTCCTCTTGCACTCTGGAAAAAAATGCCCTCGAAAGCACATCCTCCTAGTTGCCCAGGGCTCCAGGCCTCCTCCCGTATCGAAGAAGGCTCAGTCTCTCTACTGCGGGACCCGGCATCCCGGTTGGCCATGGAGGCTGGCTTGGATCTGGAGATTACCACGCGTGAAAATAGAGTGGCTTCCTGTTAGGAAAATATTATTCCCACCATAACAATAACAGCGGCTATCTAGTGATCCCTTCTACACACCAGGTAGAGTGCAAAGAACATTCTCTTATCTTGCTTGAACTTCCAAATAACTCTCACGAGCCCAACTTTATGGATGCAGAGAGGTAAAAGGACTTGCCTGCGATGACACATCTAATAAGTAGTAAGTGGCAGTGATTTGCACACTCGCGTGCCTCAGCAGCGTGGTGAGAGCTCACAGCATGAGGACCCAAAGCCAGGCCAGGCGGCACAATCTCCTAGCCCGACCGTACTCCTTCCTCCCTGAGATCACGAGGAATGCCAATAGCACGTCTCCCATTCCTGGAAATCCCAGCCTCCAGGCCAGCCCTCTTCCCATCCCCCTTCTGGGGGCGCGTGCTTTAGTGGGATGGGGCACAGACTCTCTCCTCCAGCCTGCATCATCCCGCATGCAGCTTCTGACCTCCCAACCATTACCTTGTCCCCGTCCACCTCTGCTGGTGTCTGTCCTCCCCGAGGACCATCTTTTCCTGCATCAACCTCCACCACCCAGCCACGAGCGCCTTCTGGGCCGTGCGCCTGACAAGGACCGCAGCTTCTGAGAACTCCCGACTTCCGTGTTCCCCGAACGGTCCACCACTTCCTCACTCCCAAAGCTGCTGCTCTAGCATGCTCAGTGGGGCACGCTTCTTGCAACGATGAGGCTGCCAATCCTGGGACCCCCACTCCCACAGGCCATCTCCTTCATCCCTGTCCTGCTCCATGTCACCCAGCTTTGCTTCTCTGCTCCTCAGTGTAGTGAGCCTGTTGCCCGCCCACCCCGCATTGTTCTGTCCTGGATATACCCCAATCCCTGTTAAATACAACCAATCACCTCCTTGAGGCCTACGCCCAAGTTCCGGAACATTACTGGAGAAAATCCATGCAACAACCCCTGTTGTCCATTCCAAGTTCATGACCACAAATCTCCAAACATGTTCCCACCGCTGCCCAGAAGTCCTGCTTCCTGTTTCCCCTCCCAGAAACACTGCGTAACTCCTTCTTTCCTCCCTCCAACTTCCCAGCAGGGGAAGCCACCAGAAGGAAACCCTTCCATGGGCCCACTTCTCCCCTGTTCCGTGAAGAAGGGCCCTGCTCTTCAGTATTCTCAGTATTTGTATACTGAAAAATGGTGCATCTGTCAAGGACTTTGCTTCTCCACAAGCTCCTCTCTCCTCCCCATCACGCTGTGCCCTTCTCCAGGGTCACTGCCTCCAGCAATCATGCAAGTCCGCATAGATACTGTGTTCAGCAAGGGGGAGACGGAGCGTCTGGACACAGGGCACATGGGCCTCGACTGTATCATTGTTTCGACTTTTCCGTAACTTCGAGTTTTTCAAAATAAAAATTAGAAATAAGCAACGATGAAAAAATGTAAAGAAGTTGGTTGAGGGTTTCCAGTGGGACTCCCTTTGCTATTTGTGAGAGACTCCAGTAAAGATTTAAATTGCTTTACAAAAAAAATTCCCCGTGACCGCTCGCCATCCATTTACTCTTCTTGCCAGCCGAACGCACTGGAAGGGTCTCCCACATTCCTTGCTCCCAGTGCCCTACTTCCATTCCTCTGAAGACGCTGTTGTTGGGTTTCTAAAGACGCCCGTGGTACCAAGTCCAGCGGAGCCACACATCCAACCACCCACTAGGTCTCCTAAATTTAACATGTCCCAAACCGTGTTCAATGGGCCCCATCCTGGATTTGGCCTAACTGAGCTTACCTGCCACCACCATCTTGCTGGCCGAACCCCAAACACAGGACACACCCTTCATTTCTCCCTGTCCGTTAAGACTCATACATCTAAGTAATCAAAAAGTCCCCCTGGATCTACCTCGAGAATATTTCCTACATCCTCCCGTTATCGCTCCCTCCATGCACTGACCCCCACCTCGGCCGCCAGCCTCCCTGTCGCGGATTTTAGCGACACCCACCCTACTGATCCTTTCGTCCACCACTGCCTCCTTGTTACTCAGTCCTCCGACACCATCTCCCATTCCCGAAGGTACCCCAGTGACGGCCCCATCCCCCTCGTCACCACGGGAAGGCCCAGAGTGATCCGCCACCTGCCTTCTTGTCCCCCTCCTGTCTCATGGCTCCCCTCCGCGGCTGTCACACTGACCATCCTTCACTCCTCTGAACGCGGCTGGCCCCTCCAGGCCCCGGTCTCTGCACTCGCCCTCCCTTCTGTCTGGAAAGCCCTCTCCCCAGCTCAGCGCCTCAGTGCTCACCTTAAGCACAGCGCTTCCCTGATCGCCCAGCTGAAGCAGCCCCCCACCGCCCACAGGCCCCTGTAGGAACCCCACCTCACCGCCACGTAGCTCCCTTCAGAGCCTCCTCTTGCTCCTGGGGTGCCGTCTCTCCGTCCGACCGCACCGGCCATGCCAGGTGGCAGGGAATCTGCTCCTAGCATTGCCGCCGCGTGCAGAGATGAGGGAGCCACAGCCCGCAGAGGCGCCACGAGGAGACGTGAAAGGAAGCATCAGGATCTACGTGCCCACATAGCCCCCGCCTGGACAAATAGACCTGCTCACCCCTCAGAATGTTCCAGCCTCACAAGGCTCAGGCCGCTCGGAACAGGTGTCTCAGGAGGACAGCAGTCCTGGCTACAGATGTCTGAGCTGCTCCAGGATGCGTCTCCAGCCAGCCCCCGGAAAAGCATCTCCTTCTCAGCATTTAGGGGACAGCCACCCAACCAAAGACCTGGATCTGTATAGTTGTCCCTGTTTCCTGACCCCCAACAAACAGGACAAGAATGTTCTTTACTGTTCAGTTTCGCTTTTTTCCCAGAATCCTGCAGATGTTCCTTACGCTCTACGGGCCTGCCCTGCCCTGGCGTCGAGCGCCAGCTGCCACTGGGGCCTCACGTCCCACCACCAGCGCACAGCTCGCCAGCCTCGGGACCCCCGGCAAGCCCTTTGCTTACCCCTGTCCCCCGACCTGGATTGCTCGCTTCGCTTTTCCCCACCTCTCTAGAATTCAGCACTTCTCCCAAGCTGGCCCTATACCTTTAGATTTATATTTCCCTTGTGAGTCTCTCACATCAAGCCTCTCAGATCAATAGAGATCAGTTTACCCCACTAGACGGTTGTAAGATCCTCACACTAAGGCTAATGTGTGTTAATAGCGTATGATTTGCTGTGTGTCAGCACATATAAAGGTCATGGCCGGGACAGGACAGCGGAGACAGATGCCACAGCAAGGAGCCCACAGAATGGGGTGGAAGGTAGTTGGAATGGGGCAGGGGGGAGCGGGTGCAAGGAGCAAAGAGAATGGATTTGGAGTCAGGCAGACCAGAGTTCGAAACCCACCTTGGACGATTAACAAGGCGGGCTCAAGCCAGACTTCCCTTCATCCCCAAGCAGGATCCTGATCCTGCATCACGGGCTCAAGTGACAATGAAATGAGGTCACATATGTAAAATACTTGGCACCCCATCAGTCACCCCTCTTCGCCTCCCCTTCCTGCATCCCCGGGACTCTGCAGCGAGCTGACCCAGCTCCCTCCTCTCCCTGAAACAACTCTTCTCCTTGCCCTTCCTCTAAAGACTCCTCGGAAAGCCACACACGGTTGTTCCAGAAGAGAAGAGGCGTGTGGTGTCTCCTCCTCCTCCTCCTCCTCCTGCTCTGGGCTCCGGTCTGAAGCTCTCGGGCTCCTAGGGACACGCGCGGGGAAGATGCCTCCCTTAGGCTGTTGGCCTCATCCGTCTGTTGTTCGGAGGAGACAGGGCAGCTCGCTGCTCCCGCTCTGCACCCCCCCTGCCCTGGGGCTGCAGCCGCAGGAGCCTCCAAATCTCAGACACCAGTCCCAGCTCCGTCACACACGGGTTGTGCAAGCCTAGCCTCGTGGGCACAACGTATCCGTCTGCTCACCAGCTGCGAACTGAGGGCTGGTGGCTCAGACGTGAATGTGCTTTCTGACCCCCAGACCGCACGCTCGTCTTCACCATCCTGAAGTCAAGAATGGCATTTTCTCCACTCTTCTTGGGTCTGTGAAAATTAGAGTACTTGGCCAACATTACAGTCCTCGTCCTGCTGTAGTACATCTTATTACGGTGTATCCATCTGCAGGGGCATCTCTGCCACTTGACTGACGGAGTCTTACCCCGTCTCCCACTGCGTGAGCACAGCGCTTGGCACAGAGGAGATGCTCAGAATAAGTTTGTCGTTGGTCCATGACTCGCTGAATGAATGACTTCAGTTGAACTAAATCTCTCCCCCAAAGTCTCCGGGCCCATTTCTTCATGCAAGATGGAGACCATATTGCCTCATGAGGCAAATGCAGTGAAGGTTCTCTCCATTACCTTCTATCACATGTTCTGGATTTCTCCCTGGTGAGATGTCCACCTCCTGCCCAAGGGCCAGCGGAGCTCACGCTCCTAGAGGGGCCTCTAACCAAAGGCAAGCCTACGTGATGACCCACAGCCTCGTCGTGTGGGCTTGTAAGAATATCAGCGCCTCACTGAGGGTCTCATCATGTGACCTACCTAATGGCTCCCCAGTTCGGGAACATCCACACTCTCAGAGAAAACTGATCACTTGGGTTCAGAGATTGAGATAAGTAAAATCCTAAAAACTGCTGATGGTGAAAATTCAGACCCCACAATCTCTACAATCCCTGACAGGAAGCAGGGCTCTTCCAAGAGGCTGTGATGTGGTCCATCCACCCAAACACCTACGGGGATACCATTCCAGCCCCCCTACTTTCTAGCCCTGTGGCTGAGGGTGAGTTGATTTACCCCCTTGGGCCTCAGCTTCTCCATCTATAAAACGGTGACAACAAAACCTCTTTGAAGCATTACCGTGAGAATGAGAATAATTAGATAGATGCGCGTAGATAAAACGAGTCGATAGAATAAGTAGAGAAACAGAATAATTAGAAACAGAAACCCAACCTATAATGAGTATATTATTGGCTTCACAGTGAGGACTCACCAAGTGAAACTAAATTTAGTATCTTGAGGAAAAAATAAAATAAAAAAAATAAATTTAGTATCTTGACTCTTGCGCTTACTTCTTGTGTGACTTGAGTCAGGCTATTTATTCCGCGGGCCCTGGATTTTTCATCTCGAGAGTAGAGACAGCTCCTACCCTGCAATTGTGCAGCGAGCGTGACGCGGGGTCACAGATGGGAACCCATCGAGTGGGCCGTGTGCAAAATGTCACATTTCCTTCGACTGTTCTTCTATCAGAGGAGCCCGGGAGAGCAGGCAGACGTCTGATAGACTGTGCCCCTTCCTGCGGCTCCAGGGAGATAAGGAGCTGCCCAAAATGGATTCTGGGACTCCAGTGGAGCCCCGAAGCAATGTTTTAAGACAACCCGACCAAGCGCCAGTTGCCCTCAGCTGCCGTTCAGCAAACCTCCTGCCCGCTCAGCCCGGAGATAACCGCGTCCTGGCTCCGTCCCAGGCCAGCCCCAGCGAGCGGACCTTGCCTTGAGCGAACGACAAACCTGTCAACGGCCGCGGGGACTGCCTCCCGTGGAAACAGATCGCCCCTTCTCGGGCTGCAGGCTCCCTTCCAGGGCGCGCTGGGCACACAGCTGCGGCGGGACGCCCGCCAGCCCGGGCCACACTCGCCCGATTGTGTCAGGAAGCAGCGCAGAAACAGTATCTGCTCTGAGCCGCACAAAGCTGCTGTCAGCCTCTCTCGCCAGGTGCTGCCCACGGGGAGTCTCGTCGGGGGCCTTTCGGGGACAGACAACCAACGCACTGTGCTTCACGCATCCCCGGCACAGTATCGGGACCTTCCCACGGCTCTCCTCTCGGCACTTGCTTCCAGAAATTCGCAAATGGAATCCGAGTAACTGTGATCATAGGCGATGTCTTGAAAGGAACGCGTATCACCACGTCTTTGAGTTCCACGGCCAACGCGCGAGCCCACTGGCCCAGCCATCGGCATGGCGGGCGTCACCAGTAACAGGTGCAATCTATCCTCTCCACGGAGCAGGGACTCCTAGACCGGGAGAGCCAGAAGGCCCTCGCCGGGCAGGTGCCGGGTCCTGCTCCGCGTGTTCCCACACAGGAACCCACTTGACCTGCACCGCAACCGACAGGTACCATCCCCATTTTAAAGCTGAAGGAGCTGAGGCTTGACGAGGAGGTTAGGAAACTTGCCCAAGAACACGGTTAAAGAGCCAGGCAGCCTGGCTCCTGAGTGATTGCTTTCAACCACTGCTCATGTGCCCTGGGCCACACTCCCAGGATTCCAGTTATCCCCGCCCATGTCCCAGGAAATCGCCATCATCCATTTACCTCTTGGGTCTGTCTCTTCACACCCTGTGACCGGTCTACAAGCTCCTCGAAGCTGAGGTCTGCTCGTTGTGTGGTCACCGGCTACACAAGAGCGTGGCCCACCCACGGGTGACAGGCCTTCGGCAAATGTTGACCGGACAGATGCGTGAAGAGATTTCTTGGGAACGAATCCACACGTCAGTCTGGAAAAAACACAACGGAAGAAAATCTAATATGGATCCAATACATAGTCCGTGTCAGAAACTTTCCATGTTATCATGTTCAAATATCCAAGACAGCCCAACAAAGAAATATCAGCCTTATCTTATAGATGGGGAAGCTGGGACTCCGACAGGCAAACAGCATGCCCAACGTTATTATCCTAGTATTCCCCAGGGTCACAAGAAAATGTTGAAAGTCTATGAAATGGGAAAAAATGGATTGGGCGTTCTTTCTAGAGCTTCTTGTCAAGATATTTGCCCCTCCTGTAGAGCTTCACGTTATGTTACTACTCTGTAATTTGTAGAAAACTGACTGGAATGCAAATAATTCTTATCCACGGAAATGCAAATGAATTTCGGTCCTTGGAGATACAACTGATTATTGCCCTGTGGACACTGAACTGCTTTGCATCTACTTGAACATTCATGTCAGATTCCTGGCTGCCTATATGTCCATGTTCTTCGAATTCCTCACCGAATCTGTTTTTATATTTTACTGGTTTCCTCATTAATTAATGAGCTAAATAAAATCCTTGGCATGTATTCATTATATATTTCCATGAGAGTCATAATTTTACCTTATTTCAATTTTAGCACCAATTAGGATCCAAATCCAAGGCTGTCGGTTCTTTCCAATTAATTATACACAAATACACACACACACCACTGCTGATCACAAGCTCTTCATCATTAACTCCTCTGTCAAAGGCAGCTCAGTTAAAACGTAAAAGCAACACAAATTTAAATCGGTCTTTTTAAAATTGTATTTTTCAGTATTGTCTAATGAGAACTGAGTCTGCGTGTTGGACTTGAATAATATGGCCAGCCCATCCGTGACAGCCCTGGATTCCTACTAGAGCTTATTCTCTAGTCCTTTTTGTTCCAAATAGTTTCTGAGCTCGCCTGCCCCCAGCTCCATCAGACCCAAAGGGCATGAGCCATGTGTTTCCATGTGTTTTTTTCTAAACTACACTGTGGCCCAGAGCAATCTGGCACATACTCAGGGCTAAATAAGGCGGGGGGATTGAGCTGAATTGAACTGAACCAGAACACGCTTAGCTTCCTACATCTATCCATGAGCACTGGCCTCCCCACAATGCCGGGGCCTGGAGAACAGTGTTCCAGAAATACTATAGGGGTTTTTTTGCCCCATAAGGTGAAGGGAAGATTTTCAAGGCAGGAAGAGCGGCTGCTACAATCAGCAGACTCCTGGCTAATTGTCCCAGGGCACCCCCCCCAACACACACACACACACACACACACACACACACTAATGAGCTAGCTGGAACAAATCTGGAGTCTGACAGCTGTCGACTCCAGTCCTAGCTACACTAGTCCATCCTTCTCCGGGATTAAACATTATCATCTGTGATGGTTAATTCTATGCATCAATCTGGCTAGATGATGGTGCCCAGATGTTGGTCAAGGACCAGTCCAGATGTGGCCACGAAGGCATTTTTAGATGGGATTAACATTGAAATCAGTAGACTCTGAGCAAAGGGGTGGCCCCTCTCCATCATGGGAGGGTCTTTATCTGCTCAACTGACGACCTTAAAAGAAAGAGACTGAGCCCCCAAGGAAGAAGGTCCTCTGCCTGCAGACTGCCCTGGGACCGTAGCTTCGACACACAACATCGACTCTGCCCTGGGTCTCCGGCCTTCCAGACCTGTGATCCCCACAAGTGTAGAAACTGATTCCTTTCTCTCTCTTCCAACCCAACCCCCCACCCCCGATAAAAAGTATTAAAGGACGATCCAGGGGTGAATGGTGCAGAACTGGGTTTTCTGGGATGTTGAGGGATAAAAAATTGATTTTCATGGTCCCAGCAAGAGCCGACCTTACTTACCTGGTGAGTATCCCGCAGATAAACGGAGGGCCAAGGGAAACGCTAAGGCATCGCGGTGTGCCTTCTCCTCTTCACTAGGCGCCACCACCTCGCTTCCCAGATGTGTCGGCATCTTTGGCTGAAGAAACAGAAAACTCGGTCAGACCACAGAGTGGATATTTGCCAGGGATAAGGAGGTGTCAAATCCATAATCCACCACAGGTGTGGCACAACTAAAAACATTAAAGATGACTTATTAATATTTGATATCTCTGGGGGACATTTTGGCAACCCCGGAAAGGTCAGTTCGTGAGGATTGCTGCTGGAAAGCACTGGAATGTTTCAAGGCACCCACAGACCCCACGCTATTCCGTGTGCTCAGATGCGGACAAAACCCAGCAGGGCGGTTGCTGTCCCCAGACCCGGGATGCATTCAGTCACCGGACCTGATTCAGCTGTACAAGTGTGTCTGTGCGTGCCACTCTCCTCGCAGCGGGACATCACACCCCGAGTCCTCCTACCGTTCTATGTGTGTCACTAAAGGTTTTGAAATGGGAAACAACAGGATATTGATTAAATTAACGCCAAGGTCCCATTTCCCTATTTTGAAATTCACCCCCATTCTATTCCACATTGTAAATAAGTTGGGCCATATGGTCTCAAACAGTCCTGGAGAGATTTTACGGTGAGCCCAAATATATATTGAAGTGTACACACACACACACACACACACACACACACATACACACACACACATACACACACACATAACAGCACTCCAACTGATCATAAGAGTTAACTTACTTCAATCTTATGCCTTCCTTGCTTGCTGACCTAAACCCCATAGTTTGTAGCAGAACTACCCTACCTCCCCTGAGATCCTGCAGGCCGCTGACCTTGAGGAACAAAGGACCAGAATTTCCAGAAGATAAGGCCTGACCACACTCGAAAACAGCCACCACTGACCATGCGATCCTCAGTAGGAGATACCTGGGAGCCTCGATTCCTGGTACGGGGGGGAGGAGACTGGACTGCCTTGCCAGGACGCGGCGTGTGGGGCCACAGGCCTATCCTTCGCTGGGAGACACCTGGAAGCCTTGATAATTGGCAGAGTGGAGAAATCTGGAAGCATTGCAAGGACAAATGATTAACCGCTGAGCACGAGCTTCTCGGGCACACAGCCTCACTACTTCCTGAGGCTTTCCCTTTAAAAGCTTCACCTGGATGGCAACATGGTCTTTGAGACATTAGTCTGCTGTCTTCCCAGGTTGCTGGCTTCCTGAGTAAAGCAACCTTTCCTTTCCCACCAACGCTTATCTGTGGTGTACTGGCTTTCGAGCAGCAAGCAGCTGAACCTGAGTTCAGAATCAATCCTCTGTCTGGTAAAACACACACACACACACACACACACACACACACACACACACGCATTCTTCAGCATCCCAAATATAGACAAGGTAAATTATCTCCCATTTTAAAATTTCGACCTGGGAATTAAAGGCCAAAGAAATTGAAGTCTGAAATAATTCTTTCAAATTTTATATTTTGATCGTACACCTGAAACTACTATAACACTGTAATTAACTATACGGGAGTTAAAATTTTTCAAAGCTTAAAAATTTTTTAAAACACACATTTTTCATTCTGCTCAACATTTGAGAGAGAGAGTTTCCTGATGGGATTGATTTCAGATGAGTTTGTTCCAAAGCTTCCGTTACCAGCCCCCGTCCGTGGAAGGCGTGTGATTCTTTAAGCACCTGCAAAGGGACAGAAATCCAACGCCCATCTCCTATATGTCTCATTTTCCCAAGGAGCCATTAAGAGCCTCCAGATTATTTTAGTACGACCCCCACACCCACAAAAGTTAGAAAACCCTAGTAAATTCCAAGCCCTGGAGAATTACGATGGTGATGGTGGCAACAGTCCCTCATAGAGGTCAGAGATCAGCCAAACAGCACAACAGAGACTTTGAAAATTTCCGGGAGAAGGAAAACAAATGGAAACTATACGAAGAAGTTACATAGTCTCGGTTCCAGCCTCATCAGAATACCAGAACGTCCTGCCCGTTGTTTGACATGTTTTTTTTTTTTCCTACAAACACAAACCCAGCAAGCCGACTTGACCTTTTGGAGTTTCATGGTGATAGTTGCAAATTGACTTCGCTCTAGAAAGTGACATGAAAGACACCTCGGTCTCCTGAAAACTTGAGAAATTTGAAGTCTCCATATCTTATTAGAGGCTCTCTTCTGCCTCTTAAAATCTCTCCGTTTCTGTTTCCCCAGATGTTTCTGGCATCCTGATGCTGAACCAAGTATGGATCTGTCTCCCCTCCCTCCTGCCAGCAGAGCTCCTCACATTTATTTTTAGCTGCTTGTTTCCTGATAATTCCATTTGGGTTTTTTTTTTTTTTTCTCTGCATTACCCAGGAAGATGGAATATCCCTCATGAAATAACTCCTTCCCCTGGCTCACAAAAGTCTTTATCTTTTTATAGATAAAGCCCAGGGTCGTGCTGCTGTGGTTGAACCCACAGTCTGGGGCTTGCAGATCTACAACGATCAGAGCGATGCTGCAAGGACTTCCGAGCCAAGCTGACCCCCCCGGAGGGTGCGGATTCTGAGACTCAAATTCAGTGGGACTAGGGTGGGACTCAGACATCAGTGATTTTAACGATCCCCCTCGTGATCATTGTAACGTACAGCCATGGTTGAGAATCCCGGCTAGGGAGACCTAGAAGGTTCTCAGCCCCTCACCTCCTCACCAGCATGGGCTACAGGCGTATTCTGATGGGAGCTCACAGCTGCTGCCTCCCCTCAGGGCCGGTGAGACTCGAGGCCGCAGACCGAGTCTGCTAAACTCTGCCTTCCACCAAGAATCCCCTCCTCATGTAAAAGTCACAAGGTTTATGCTCAAAGATTCCCAGCCAAAATGAGCCAAAATGTATCCGTTACTGCCCCCTCCACCGGACAACCGTAGTGTGGATAAACACGGTGAACTGGCATGTGGGCAGTCGACGCTGGGAGTGAAACCACAGAAGAAGCTAGAAGAGTAACGAAGGAGAGCGGGGATGGAGAATACACCTGGATCTGAGGAGTGAGCTCCCTGCCTATTTCCCCTCAGGGCTGAGGAGGCCAGTGCCCACCGCGCAGGCCTGGGCCGAGAAGCTGGGAGAGAAGAGAACAGAAGCCTGAGGGCCCTACGTGGGCCTTCAGATCTGGGTCCCAGGGGGCCCCAAGAGGGTCCGACACTTGCTCAACCCAGAAGTGAGACCTGTCCTGGCTCAGGGGGGCCTCACGAAGCAGGTCTGCCCTTCCTCTTCCTGTGAAAGGGCAGCCGGGCATCACGGCCGTGCAGGGCAAGGGCAGGAAGCGACTGTGAGGGAGGGGCCGTTCTGGAACTCTCCGGAATGGAGCTGCCCTGGCAGGACCTGGGTCTGACTCTCTCCCGTCCACCTCGTTGGGGACAACGAAGTAGAACCAAGCCCTTCCCAGGACACATTTCTGTCACGGTACCTGCCCCGTGTCAGCACACAAGTACGTCAGATGTCTGTCCGCTGCTGGCCGTGAGCGCCTCAGATCCTCTAATCCTGGCATTTTATCAGTCACATAGTAGGTCTTCAAGGTGTTTTATCCCTTCAGACGTTTTCTTCACTTTCAGGTACTAGTCCTGAGGAACGTACGAGACCCCACCCGGCCGGCATAAGGCAGCTTGTGAGCACAGGGGTTGGTACTCTCGAACGGGCCACTAGAGGGAATAAAAGGGATTGTCCTTGGAGAGTTGGGCTAGTGACGAGGACTTGTCCCTCGGAAAATACTGAAGAGAGGAGAACAGGAGAAGCAAGCTCCTCCTCCAATTCTCCTGCTAGTTCACTTCTCCTTCTCCGCCGCCTTTTCCTCTCCTCCCTGCCTGTTGTTCTGTGGTTCCTTTTTAAATTTGTTTTGTTGGTATCCTTTTATAATTTTCATTCCACTTTTTTTGAGATCAAAATAAGGTATTCACAGAGCTCTAAAAGCCAACGAGTATTTACAAGAAGACACAGAACAAAATGCAGCCCCGCCCACGGCCCTCTCCTGTTCCTGCAAGCCTGGCCCTTTCCGCTCTCCATCCTGGTATTTGCTTATATATTTCTAAATGATGGGAACGTGCCGTCATATTGTGATTCATCAAATTTAGATACTACGTACTGACTTACAGTAGAAGACTTTATCATCCATGTGCCCTCTTTTCCCATCCCTCAAACTCCTAGTCTGACCACATGATATTTTTAATTTCTGTAACTTTTGACTTCTACTGGGGCTGATAGTTGCTTCATTTTTTTTTTTTTTCTATCGCTCATCATCTTTGCCAAGTATTGCTAACTCCTCCCTCTCCCCAAAACATGGTCCGGAAGAACAAAGCTTCCAGAAGCATCTTGCACGTTGTCAAATATATATCTCCTGTTTTCTCTCCTTTTAAAGACAGAAAAAAAATAGTCCATAAAAGTCAGGTTCAAGTGCCAGTTCTCCCGAAGCACACTGACCCTCACCGTCACAGGAGGTCTGGGTGGCCGCCCCCCCACCAGGCTGCTCTGCCCCTACATCCCTCTCCCGTGTGACTCTCTTCCTTCATCCATTCTCTCGTCCTGTCTATCAGTTTGGTCTGCGAGCTGCTGCCACACATAAACCTCGGAATCTCAGAGGTGATCACCATGGAAACATATTTCTCACCCTCCAACATCCATTTCAGTCTTTGGCAAGCTGGCTGCCACACAGTGATTCAGGGACCCAGGTGCCTTTGATCCTGTGGCTCTGCCCTAGAGACCTTTGCTTCCAGCTGATGGATAGAGAGGGGAATGGGAAAAAGGAACACCTATTTTTTTTTAAACCGCTTCAGCCCGGAGGCAATCCTGGCCCCATGGCTGCTCGGATCCCCACTGCCAAGATGCAGTGGCCTGGCCCCACCCAGATGTGGGGCTGAGAAGCTGGGAAACTTAGCCCCTGGGGTCCCTGGCAGGCCGTCGCTTTTCAGCAATGACTCCGCAGGAAAGCAGGACTTGGTGGGGGACAGCGGGCCACCTCTGCCACACTCCTAAGGCTCCAGGTCTCCATACTCCCCGACCCTGCCCCATTTTCACAGGAAGCCCCAAACCAATTAACATTCCCACCAGGGTGTTATGCACCAAAAATCCAGCAAGCACACGAGTGTCGTTCCTTTGTATCGTTAATGCTGTTGTCATACATCAGGAGCAAACAAAGGACGGAACACAACTCCTTGAGCCCCGTGGCCGCCAAGCACACGCATCAGCTCTCACCGCTGGTGGGACCAATCGGAAGGTTTCGGGCAAATCCTGCTGCTCAGCCAGGAGGGGGTCCATTTGGCAAGAGCTTCATTACCTATGTTCCATCTCCCCCACCAAGCCTAGCGGGTCCTTGAAGGTATTTTTGAATTCAAGAGGTCAAGCTCTGCTTGGTGAGAGGAGCAGGGTCTGGTTTGTATTTGTTTCTGGTCAAAACAGAAAGTGTTTACCCCCATTTTATGAAACGTGTTGGCTTTTTTAAAAAGCAAATGCACTGTGGTGCACACGGTGATTCAAGCCTGAATAATACGCAGAAGCTGCTTCAAGTCTCCGCACAGCCTGCTCCCCGTCCTTGTCCTCCTGTCACCGTCGGCTCAGCCAGAGCGGAGGTCAGAGCCTCCCTTGGATGTCGGGTCCCGGAGTCTGGCTCGTGCGATGGGCACACAGCGTGGTGACCGCCCTGATCTTTGCCCGTCTCGCCTCCATTGCCCCAGTGGCCGCTGTATGACCGCCACTCTTGGTGGGGGCGGTGGGACCGTGCCTGGTAATGCTTGTAATGCTGGATGTGGGGACTGGACCGGCGTTCCAGCTCTGCCTTGTACTAGTCAGAGGACGTTCGACAAATCACAGTCTCTCTGAACTTCAATTTTCTCCATAAAATGGAGTGATGGTAAAAAAAAAAAAAAAAAGATCTGAAATAGCAATGATCACGAAACTCAGAGTTGTACCCTATCTTACACTTTCCAAAGCACAGACGCTCCAGTGTCGTGAGCCATGATTCGCCGCGTGGCAGCCCCAGAGAGCCAGCAAGAACGATGACGATCTCCCATTTGACAGATGGAAAAAGCGACACCCAGGTGGGACCCCGGTGGCCACAAGGAGAGATGGCAAACAGAATAAGGGACAGTCCAGATTGCTTCACATCAACCTCCGTGAGGATGTACAAGGTGCCAGACGCTATACCGGTCCTTCAAAAAGACATAGAAGAGCGTGTCCTTCTATGGGGCTCAGGGTTGAACCAGATGACACAGGGGCAAATGGGACGAGCCCCATTCCCTGGTCCGGCCCAGCCTAGCTCAGCCAAGTTGGGATGAATGAATGATGTGATATTTGGCTGCCGTCGAGAGAGCTTCATCTGGGCCCGCTTGAAAGAGAGTCTGGGGAGGGTGAGGCCAGGCCCGAGAGGTGCCTGAGACTTGCGGCGGGGCCAGGAGGCCGGCCAGGAGCTGGAAAACGGGCAGCACTCCGTAAGCCGGAATGACGAGCTTCGAAGGTGCACTACTGTAAGTGCAGGCCTCGGGCTCGCCTGCTGAGAAGTTCTTACGAGATGTGCTTCACTGAGCATAGGACACGCATACCGACCATTCATAAGGGACCCGCCTCCCAAAAGCCACGTCTTAGTCTCCTGCTTGGGTGAGATGCTCCTACGGACGCGGAAGATGTGCTCAGTTTCGACGTCTGCCCTTATCCTAGCTCGTGTTTTCAGACCCTGGACATCGACAGCCCTCATCGATGCCTTGTGTCTGGATTTCCGTTTTTATACATTAGCTGCGGACTTGACCCGGTTGTAAGATGCCGACTGCCAGGGGCTGCTGCTGCCACCGCGGGAGAGAAAGCCAGGTCTCCTCTGAAGCCCGAGCCAAAGTCGCTGTCCTCGCTTCCCCCTCCCTGGGGATGGCAAGGGTACCTCGGGAGGCCCCGGTCTGGAGCCCTCTCATCAGCTCAGGGTTGCAGGGGTGGGCTGGTGGGAGCTCCAGTGGGACGGACGCGACCCAAGGTCCCACGCGTCTCGAAGTGTCAAGGTTAAGGTCCCTCTCCCCACCTTTTCTCCAGGTGCCACATGGATCAGAACAGACCTCGGGGCATTGGAGGTGGCTCAGCTGTCGTGCCACAGCTCCTGCGAGAGGAGGTGCCTATTATGGGAGGAGAGGTGCCAGGCCAGTTTCCCCGGTCCCCAGAGAAAGCCACACCCCATCCCAGGGTCCCCCTAACGCCATGCAAAGGCTCTCACCTGACCATCCCAACTCACTCCCAAAGCAAACGAAACCATAATTCCCAGTTTCAAAGTAGCTTTGGCTCCCTAGAAGCAGAGCTGCCCACCGGTCCCCCAGAAGTGTGCAGATAGACGTGCGTTCAGACCCCGGGACGCTTCGCATTTTTAGAGAGCGACCACACACCTGGGGGTTTGCAAGCAGCCGCCCACGGATCTCTGCTCAGCAGCCCCTCTCTCCCCATGTAGGGGCAGCTCTGGTTGGTGGGGGCCCAGAGCCTCTGCCCCCGTGCCCAGAGTACAGGCTGGCCCGGCTCGAAAGCAGGAATCAGTCTCTCTCCCTTCCCAAGGTGCTCGGGCATGGAGGCTGTTCTAACACCAGGTAGAGACTGCTTGAGGAGCCGCCAGCCTCCACGGAGCCAGAGAGGGGAGGCATTCTCCAGCTCCAGGGGTGAAAAGAGATATTTAAAACCCCTAATCTGGCTTCAGGCAATGACAGTAACGTCTGTCACTTTGGACAGCACAGCTGACCCCTGAGTGCCCCTGTGACTCAGTTCATGTTCCATCAGTCAGAAACTTGCAGAGAAGGGCAATGAGCACCCCAAACCCCAACCCCCAAGGGTGCGGATGCTTTAAGCACACAAGATGACGGCAGATAACGTCCACACGGAGGTCTTAAGGCACTTCAAAGACAAAATTAGGACAATCGAGTCGGGTAGTGCC
The DNA here is from genome assembly GCA_028534135.1 of Potos flavus. NCBI lineage: Eukaryota > Metazoa > Chordata > Mammalia > Carnivora > Procyonidae > Potos > Potos flavus. The sequence goes on along the minus strand of CM052885.1, from coordinate 6,586,648 downwards.
GTCCCCAACTAAATTCAAGAGTCCCCCTTTCCAAGTCAGTGCCACGTTTGTCCTGTGAGACGGGTGACTGAGGGCCTCCCACCCCGGGTGCACGAGTCAGCAATTGTTCATTCGCAGCCAGTGTTGATGGAAATATGTGATCAGGAACTTTCCCGCTGCTGTATTCTGTGGAAGGCAGTGCTAATGACAATTGACCTATCATGCCCAGAGTTGGAAGAACTCGAGCTGACAAATACAATATAAAAACACAAATGCCTATTTTATACCCCAATCCAACATCATTTCACTAGCTCCATTTCCCATCATGTAACATTCACGTTCATTTGAGTTTTATTAGCATGAGAGTTTTAGCTACACTTAATTTGAAGTGCATTTTGGTTTTATTACTGTGTTAGGGCTATGGTTTTATGTTGGTACATATTTACACAAAATTATATAAAAATAATTTAGTTCACTGCAACTTTTCGAAAACGACTCTGTTATTTAGAGAAAAAAAAAAAATGCGTGGGGTTTGTCCACTTCGCTCCCCCTCTGGTCCTAAGAAACACATCGGTTCACGTTCCAGAAACTGAGTTCTGTGCAGAGTCAGATGAGAACGATTTCCCTGTAGAAGCCGAGATCTCTGTTATCATCACCCTTTGTGCACTGCATAAAAGCGAGAACACAAACTTTTGTCCAGAACCAAGTCCCTCTCAATAAATCAGAGGTTAACCACGTCGCTCGATCAGAAAGCACTGTTTATTTTTTAGGATATCCCTGAAATATGGATCAAGATGACAAGGAACAAAAATAAAACGATCAAGCCACTCTGGAAGGAAAAAGACGAAGTTCTCGAGTGAGCGTGTTACTTGAAAACCATATAAACCATTTCTTCTTAGCTTGGCTCTGTCATCCATCTCGGAAAAGGATGTTTTTACAATCAGAGCAGAAATATGACTGGCGCTCGGACATTTACATTTCTTTGTTGCAAAATGAATGTAACTTGTTCAGATTCCAGCAGCAGAGAAAGCGGCAGAAGTAGCGGTTACTTTCCAAAGTGAAACTTAAAACCACAATCTCCGGGCGCACAAAAGGCAGAATGAGTCACCGGAAGAGGCCACTTGCTTGCAAAACTCATTAAAGGCAATGCAGGGCTGAATGGACTTCCTGCGCCAGTGAAAAGCTAGTTGGCATCAGGACAGCCCCTCCAGGCTCCCACAACTTGGGGGAGGAAGGGAGAAATCAGAAATCTGGGTACAGCCCAGGTCTGCTGTTCACACGCATCCAGCTGCCGGGCCGGGCGGCTGGCGGAGTCCCCTCCCGGCCGCCGCCAGCCCACGGAGATGCCGGGAAGGGGGCTGAGGCTGGCAGCTATGCACCCGAGGGTTGCCGCGGCCCCCCAAGAGTCAGTCGAGCCCCCGTAGTGGTTTTCCAGGGGCCTGCCTCCTGCAACCGCTCCTTTCTGTCCAGGCCAGGTTAGCCCAGGGCAGAAGATGCCCCTGGGAACCGGGCGCGAGGCTCCGCTGTGTCCTCTGGAACCTGAGCGTGCATCGGAATCCCGGGGAGGACTTCCTAACCCAGGTTGTGGGACCCGTGCCCCTAGTCTGGTTCCGTGGGGCTGGGGTCGCGCCCAAGAACTTGCATCTCTAATGAGCTTCCGGTGCTCGAGCTGCAGCTCTGAGAACCACAGATCTAAGTGGTTCTTTGACCTGAGCAACAATCGCCCACAAACTGCTCCCTCCTCCAGCTGGTGAGTGATGTCTGGCCTTGGGCTGTGCCAACTGGAGGCACTTTGGCGCCCAAACAGTCCCCGTCGGGCACTCCTCCCCCTCCCTACCAGCCCTCAACACACCTGGCCGGTCTCCAAGACAAGCACCACGGGGAGGGGCCTTTGTCAAGCCTGGATGATGTTTTTAAAGGCTGTGCCTCCAAACGAAACTGATTGTGCCCCCAGGTGGCCACTTGGGGCCTGCTGGCTTCCAGGGCCCACTTCAGTGGGGTCACATTCAGGTTTCCTGTGGGCACCAAGCCTCCCCCCCCCACACCCCCACCCCGAGCAGGGATGCTCCTCTGCTCCCGGCTGCAGCAGGAGTGGGAAAAGGGGTCAGAAGCAGGAGGGAGGCGTGACGGGCGTTTTGAGCACTTCTGTTTGGTGCAGACACGGATGCCCTCCCACCACCCCCAGGCCCGTGGAAGCAGGGCAGTGCTGCTCCCACCCCCCACCCCCACTTCCCGTCCCCCCGTCTGAAGACAAAGTACAGACGTACAAAGGGAGGAAGAGGGATGAGTGATGGGTGACAGGACACAGCTCTCCTAAATGGCTGGTTGGAACACCACTCCCACTGCAACCAGGAAATCCAGATTCCAAAGGAGTTTGGCTTTTCCTTTTAATGAGGCCTGCTTAACTTTCCTTTGTGACCATGACTATGTCCCAGGGCTGCTCCAGGGCCGCACGGCATTCCCTTTCCTAGGGAAGGGGACTCTGAGGCCCACTGTCCCTGTTCCCCAGGCTCCAGTGAAGGGGCTGGTGAGTCTGGCCGGTTGTGTCAATTTCGAAGACCAAGATAGGAAGTATTTTAAATATTCAGGTGATTACCGCTGAAACACTGGGGAAATCCGAGCTGCCGAATTGGCTTTCCTGCACACGCGTGAGAGCCGCCCACAGCACCGAATGGAAACAGCATAGCCTAGTGGTACCACTGAGCGGAGAGCGGCCGAGGGCGGGAGCAGGCGGGGATCACTCAGCCAGAGACTCCGGTTCACGCTGACTTTTACTTTACAGATAAAAGAGTCTGCAATCTGAAATCAGAGTAAACGTGATGGTCAGCTTCATGAGGGGCCTGTTTTGTTTTCAAGATACAGAAGCATTAACTCTGAGATGCCCAGACGGCCTGCTTGGCTCGGGCTTTGCGAGCAGCTCGGCCTGGGACCCCAGATTGCCGTCTTTTATGCATTTAGGGTCCCATACTCTTAAACATTTATCCCAAAACACGTAGGCTGATGCAGGCCAATCAACAGGATGTCTCGGGCATGCCAACGATGCACAGAATCAATAGGAATTATGACCGTTCTCAAGTCCTCTGGGCGACCTAGCCAAGGGCTTTGATTCATTCAAAAGGAAAAGCGGGTGAGGTGCGTGGGTGGCTCGGTCGGTTAAGCATCCAACTCTTGATTTCCACTCGGGTCATGGTCTCTAGGTGGTGAGATCAAGACCCACCTCAGGCTCTGTGCTCAGCACAGGGTCTGCTTGTCCCTCTCTCCCTGCCCCCTCCCCCCACTCTCTCTAATAAAATCTTAAAAAAAAGAAAAAAGAAAAAGAAGCAAAGAAGCCAGCCAGGTGCCCCCGGATGAAGGCAGGCACTTGCTGCGACGATCACCGGGTGCCCCCGGGAAGTGTTGAATCCCTCAATTGCACATCTGAAACATACTACACTGTATGTTACCTGGAATTTAAAAAACATAAGACTGAATCAGGTATGCCAGAGAAGAGTCCAAAAACTGAGGACAGGGAATGTGAGGCGAGGGAACCAGTACGGTTTATACTTTTATTTTCTGTGTACTATTACAGTGTTTTGACATCTTAAGACCCTTTCTGCTGGGACAGACTGGCTAGCCACCTCCCCGAGGCAGCCTCGGCCCAGCCAGAGCTCGCCGGTAACGTGCCGACGGAGCCATCCGGAGCCAGCCCTCCTCTAGCTGCTGCGTGTGCCCAGAAGGCGACATTCCTCTGCTTAAACATCCCAGGGCTGCGCACCGGGCCACCAGGGACCACCCCTCCAGCTTGGAGGCCGCGGAAGTAATTCAAGCTGGACACCCCGCCCTGCCCCGCCTCTCCTTTGGAAACCCCGGGAAAGGCTTTAGCCTAGACTCCCCCTCCCTCCGGCCACTTCCGCCTCCCGACCACCCTGAAGCTTCCCCACGGGGCTCTGCAAGGCATGAAGTGCCTCCCATGGCATTACACTCGGGGATAAGGACCCTGGTTTCCTGAGCCTCTCCGGTGTCTCCTCCTGCGGCTGCACCCGACTAAGCGTCTCATTCGAGACCACAGACCAGAGCCCACTGGATGACACATGGATCATGGGCCAAGCCCTGGAGGAACCCACACGCACCACACTGAGCCCGCTCTGCTCTCAAGTTCATTCCCACCAGGAGGACGGTCCCCGGACACAGCCTCCCCTGCCTGCCCTCCTCTCCCCGGTTCCCCCGTGGTAAGGAGGGGCAGTACTACACCAAAGGCATCAGGAAGACGGGCTCTTTTATTCCAAATGCTGAACAGGTCATGGCCTTAAGAATTTTTTTTTTTAGTAGACAATAAAAAATGCTTGATTTCACACCCTAGAAAGCAACTTAGTAACTTACCAAAACACTTTGAAATTCACATGCCTGATTTGCAGAGAAATTGCTCATCCATCTCCTTTATTACAATGTTTTCTAGCTTTGCAGCCGGCACGACACCATGGGCCATTGCAGTGACCGGGGTCACCGTGCCGGCACAATCAAACACAGATCAAGTATGGTACGTAAAATATATTGAAAGTGGTGATCTCAACCTAAAATGGAAAAGGGAGTTTCCCGTGGAAGATGTAATCATCTGCCCATGTACCAGGTGTGCATCTTTTCCCTCGTCACGCGGGATGATCATTGGACGACATCATGCGGAGGGGGCTCGTCTCCACAGGGCAACTGTGAAACGTGGGGTCCAGGCGCAGCACACCGGCGCGCGACCACGGGGCTACTGGGTAACCGGTGTGTAGACGTGGAGAAGCCAGCCAATAGAGGCAGGAGTGCGGCCACGTACAAATCTCATTTTTGGAAGCCACAAGGCTGGTGTGAATGTTACACCCCCTCCAGGGTTCACGCTCTGGACGTGACACACATCCGAGCGTGTCACCTTCTGTAAGGCAGGCTCTGTTTCTGAGTGCAGTGGCGGGGAGGTGTAAGGTACAGCAAAATTAGGAGGCAGGGTTGCAAGCTCTCCCACGTCCACGCGGAGAGTGACTGCAGCTGGTCGTCCTGATGAAGGGCATGAGGGATGGCAGGACATGGGACACACAACCCCTCCTCAAAGCCGGGTCCTCCCCCGTGCAGGGGACAAACGAGGTCGGCCTCCACAGGCACGTGACCTCATGCTCAGTTCACGCTTCAAGCTCAGCCCGAGATACCCTTGCGACAGAATTAACGTAGCCTCTAAAGGTCACTAATGCACAAACCCAGAGTAGTTAAGGCAGAAGTATTTTTAATTATTTTTAATGCCTCCAAAAGGGAATCTGCACATGCACGTCCCGATTCCAGGCGAGTCTGTGGTCGGCGACACAGGGGACAGTGCCGTTACCATAAGGCTCCCCTTGCTAACAGAGCCTACCAGCTCTGGATTTTCTTTCACAGAAAGAGTAAGATATCATTCAGCTGTTGCAGGTACTGACTCCATAACAATGCGATTTAAATAGCAAAGCATTTGCAATCACTGGGGTAAAACACTCTTTAAAAAAATAATACTTCAAAAAGTAAAGCAAAATCTTTTACCAAAATAATTCTTTCACTTTTCAAACTGTTCTCTCCAGAAGCCGATTTTATAAACAAGTAAAGGAATCATCTTCTGCCAATGTAAAGAATGTCACTCAAAGTATTACTTAGCCACTTGCCCTTAACTCGAGCGGGAAAAGTGAAGGAAAATAAAAAGCAGTACCCATACACTCCGAAAGAAGGTCCATGTTGTGAGATATACAGAATAAGGCTCTTTGGCTAGACTAACATCTCTATCCTTTTAATGTATTCATGACAGTTATAATAGAAAGACCATGGCTAAATGCTCGTAACAATAACCCAGAGTAAAGTAATAAATATGAGTATCTACAAAGCACATAACGTCTTAAAACGATTTTCGTAAAACCACCTCGTTTCTTTCGAGAGCTCCCAGCAGAAATCGACATCATCACCACGTGGCGAGAGCTCTGTTCGAATCCATCTTTTCAGCACCAGCCAGCTGGAGAAGGGAGCTGGCAGAGCATCGAGCTCATTCCAAACACTGCCCTGGGAATCCTGACCACAATCTGAATTTAAGGCTTTGCAAAGTTACAGAGAGCTGGACAAAGCACATTCTAAATAAAATGCCTGCCACAGATGCATTAAGGCATAAATAGTCCAGCCTTGGGCCACAAAAATGGGGGGAAGTACACCAACTATCTAGGTTATCTTTCATCCAAGGAATTAAAGAACTTATGGCCTAACCATCAGACCCGCCGGCAAAGACTGCAGGGAGACACCCCCAGGCCGAGCCAGCACAGTGAGGGGGGAGATCCCGCAGGGGCAGGCCTCGGGACCCCCAGCCTTCCCACTGCGCGGGCACAGGTGGCACGCCCCGCCGCAGATGGAAACGGGCCCCCCCCCGCCAAAGTCCTGCGCATCAGGCGTGCCTCAGCAGAACGGTCGTCGGCAGGCACCCCCGGGCGGCCACCTCTGCACGGTGGTAAGGAACTTCGAGAGGGGACGGGTGGGGCAGCGTGGCGACTGGCTTGCAGCTGCCACCGAGGGATGCCTTCCCGCTCTCAATGCACCTGATGCCTGGCCTCTAAAGTACGCCCCTCATATTTCACTTAGAAATGTCCACCCCCGGGGGCGCGGGGAAGGGAGAGAAACGCCCCTCAGACTTCTCTGCTCCTAAGCAAATGACCGCACACCAGGTTCCTGAGCTCCTGCTCCGTGGCTCCCAAGGCCTATCCTTTAATCGGGGGCGCCGGTCTTCACATGACGTCAGGAGGTTGCTGGCAACATCTTAGGCTGAGGCAGAATGAACATCTTGGTTTTCAAAAGGTGGCAGTGGCTCTCTCCAAAAGGTGAAATTACTGAAAGTGTCTGAGCAGGGGAAGTCCGAAGAATGGCTTCTTTTCAGCAATGGGAAAACGTGGTCGACCACTTCGCAGAGTCTCACGTACCTGGAGGGAGAATGGACAACGTCATGGCCTCAGAGGGACCCCTCCCGGCCAAGCGGAACACCAGCCAGGTCCCCCGGCACCGTGCCTGGGAGCTAGGAGAGACCCACGACCCCGGGGAACAGACCACCCTGCTTACCACGGTGGCGGTTGTTCTAGAGTAATTCCTAATTAACAGGAAATCAACGAGTGTGCCAAGCAGGACTCAGAGAAGGCCCCCCGGGCGAGGCAGGTGGGACCTGACTTGGCATGGAAGACCAAAAAAGGGGGACAAGCAGGAGACGGGGGACAGGAGGAAATCAGAGTGGCAGTGGACAGCTGCCTGCCTCGGAGCTCACGTCCGAGCCTGCAGGGGGGAAGAACCACAGATGAAGTGCGTGTCTGGCACATCAGAGACTGCTCTGCTGTGCAAGGAAATGACCCTGGGCCTTGGGTTAAAGAAACACAGACTTGACCTTCAGCTCTGCCATTTATCAGCTGAGTGACCTTGGGCAAATGGCTTCATCCATTCTAAGCCACAATCTCCTCAACTGTAAAGGAAAGGAAAAGAAAACTGCCCCGGTGTCCACAAGAGAGTGAAATAAAATAATGTATGCGACAATAAAATCACATATTCGGCGCTCAGTGAATTTTTCAGCATCCATTATTAACATTACCCCTCACTAATTATTAGCCTTCGGGAAGAAGCCTTAGCTAGCCTGCGGGACAAGAGACCTGGGATCCACTCCCACACCAAGGTTGCTGCGTAACCTTGGGCAAGCGTCTCGCCCTCTCTGGGCCTCGGGCCCTTCACCTTTATGGCATATGGAGCGGGACTAGATGAGTGTTTCTCAACATTCCCTGCAATATTCTCTCCCTCCGTTTTCTGTGTATTCCCAAGATGCTGTGTCTTAGTCTCTTTGGCCTATACTACAAAAAGAAAGTTGCCGTATTGAACGTGCATTTTCAGACCTCTGGGCGCCTCCAACCAGAAATTCTGACAAGCCCAGGCCTCTCCACGTGTCCCCAGAGCCTTTGCGGACAGTCACGGGGTCCCTCTCCAGTTCTAATTTGCTAAAAACCAAAAAGGGCTTTCGGAACAAACTCCAGGAATTAGCGTGTTCTGAGGCATCGAATACCTTATTAACTAAGGACAAGAGTGTGTATTTAATAAAGGACCCCCCAAAGGGCTTATGAGGAACATTGTGCCTGCACAGAATGGGGAAAATCTCCCCTAACAAGCAAGAATTACGTCTTTCCTGGGGATCAAAACAAATTTTTAAAATACCTCCTGGCTTGAAGACCTATTTGTTTGAGTTTCATGGCTGTGGGGGGCAGCCCCTCCCCGTGGGGAGCAGCTCACGGGACGTCATCAGGGGGTGTGGCAGGCCCCCGATCCGAACCGCCCAGTGCTCTGGGAGCCGGCCGGGCACCGTCCGCACCCCTCTTGCACACAAACCACGGCAGCAAGTGCGGACACCCCCGTCCGCTGCAGGCCCCTATCCATCTGATTTCTCAGACACAGTGTCCCTGGATCCGAAATGACCGTCCCAAGTTAGGCCAGAGACAGCATGTGCTCTCTGCGGGACAGAGGGGCGCTCCCCCCGCCCCCCCAGGAAGGGCCCTCGTGTCCTTGCCCTGGCATGAGAGGGCAAGGCGCCAAGTTCCTCCCACACAGAGATGCACCCTGGGCTGAGGTGACTGAACCCTAGAGTCTCAGTGAATGGGATAACCCCACAGGCCTCCAGGTAAACCCTCTTGGGGGCCAGGACCCCCTCCTGCCACATCTCTTGTGACAAACCTGCCACCGGGCTGCGGCCATTTCTGGGCACTGTCTCATCAGTTCAGGGCCTTTCTGACCCTGAAGAGAGATCTCTTCAACCTTCTCCAGACCAGGACACGCTTTCACGTGGGAGGGTGCAGCGCTGGGGAATGCAGGAGAGAGGGGCCCCCGATGCTGCTGGGGCCACTCCGGGCATGGCCGGCGTAAGGAAGGAATCCGTCTCTGCTCTTGCTCCGCCAGCCAGGAGGGAGCCCGGCCCTGCCCCCTGCTCTGAAGAACGGAGGAGGCTCTTGGCTCGGTCCTCCTCTCCCTCCCAGCCTCTCTTGAGAACTGCTTAGGAATAGGCATGACTGGGGGAAGGAGGCATGTGGGGCAGGCCCCAGGGCTCCCTCAAGCCTACAACTGCCCCCCCATTTAGGCTAAAGTAAGCTTGAAGGGACGTAAGGGTCATCTCGGACGTGAAAATGCGCTCTAGGAGGAACCTAAATCTCTCCTCTACCTAAAACCGCTGGAGGTGCCTGGAGAAGATCCCTCCCTGCGAAGCTGCTAGAACCAAACCCCCAGTTCAACTCCTGCCCCTGAGGCGGGCTCCTGCAGTCCTCCCTGGGGTCACTCAGGGCCACGGGCTCCTTCTAGGTCGGCGTAGATGGTGCAGCCTCTGAAGCCGGCACTGCAGGAGGACAGCCGTCTGCCTGGTGTCGCCCGCTGGGCAACGCTCACCGACACAAGGCCTGAGGAAACGCTCTCCTCTCTCACGAGTGAGGAACCCGGAGCAAAGCGCACCCAGGTCAAGGGAGCATCTGCAGCCGGCCAGGCCGCGTCATTTCAGACAGGAGCCCGATTCAGCCCGCCGCCCCGGGGAGACTCTGGGGCTCCGACCACAAGTATGAGAGGAATTCTGGCAATTACTGGTGAGAGCAGTGTGGCAGGTCAGCATGTGAAGACACACACAGTTTCTCGTCCGTAAATACAGCTTCACATGATACTTCAATTCGGTTACATTTCCAATTTGCACGCTAGGCTTCCAGCCCTCACTTGGCCAATCTAAACCACTAGTGTTGGAATTCATTCAGTTCCACTCAGTAGCAGAATCTAACCACTAGTTTAAGTTGTTGACCCAGACGGGGCCTGATTTAATGCAGATCGTCCAAAAATTAAGTTTTGGACACACTGCCAGGAGTTAAACTATATTTTCTTTGTAGGAATCCAAGATGAAATATTGGCAACAAAGGACAAAAAAGCAGAGTGTGAAGGATGTAAAACATCGTCCCAAGATCGACACTCTAACGACGTAAGGACACCGCGACCCCCCAGAACGTGCACGATACTCACGAGGAGATGTTGGTCTTCGCGTGCTCCTGCACAAGTTCTCCTTTGGGATTGACGGTAAATATTCTGTTCAAAGACACTCCCACTTGCTTATACGAATACACATCCTGTATTTGGGAAAGTATAAATCGGGGAGAGGAAAAAAAAGAGCGCATTATAAACACAAATATGGGATATTTCGGATTTGATGCGCTATTATAAAATTTTCATTAACCAGAACTCTACTTCCAAGTAGTGCAGAGAAAAAAGTATCTCTGGGTGTGAAATTACGAAATCAGTTTCCCCCGGGGGCCTCCGCGTGCTCATCCATTCTAGAGCTGAGCTCATGAGTAAACAACCTCCCACAGCCCTCTGCGATTCTGACAGCCGTAGGCTATTCTCTGACCCATCTTCTCAGGCAGGAGTTTCAAAAGGGGGATTTTCTTACTGGGAAGTTAGTACCCAACTATATTATCCAGAATGCTAAACTCTCTAGCAAGTCCGGGTAGTACACATAAAAATCTCCAAGCACTTCTTTTACCGTACGCGACGATGCTCTGAAAACTTGCAAAGCCCCATTGTGCTGTGCGGTGAAAGCCTGGCTTTGTGGTTCCCTGCCGGTAGAAAGGGTCTAATCCTATTCTAGGTTCTTCTTGTTCGACTAAATTAGCAAGTGGTTTGGAATTTGAAGGTTCTAGTCCCACGTTTCTGGCTTCAGACTGAAACCCACCAGCCAATCTGCAAACCTCACGGCTAATTCCAGCAGGATGGGAATCTGGCTCCCCGTGGAGTCAAGACCCACCTTTCAGATGGCTGCTGTCAGAAAGAGCGGTTATTTCCAGAGCTCTTATATACCCGACTCACTACTTACAGCCGGACGGTTTCCAAAAGCAGCATAAAAGGGTTCTGTGTTTGGGAAAAACAGGTTTTTGATGTCTGTCAAACACTGGACTTTAAACTTCTCTGGCTTCTTCTCAATCACTTCTCTGTTCAAACAAACAAATAAATAACGGATCAGCTTGAGAGGAGAAGCTTCATTAGCATCAAACTATTTTTAAATTCACGGAGGGTGAATCCGTACTTTCACGTCTTCCCACAAAGAAAAGCGCTAAAAACAAGCGATTTTACTAAAGACCTCCACCAGTCATCCAAGGAACAAAGACTTCCAGACGTAGGAGGAGAGAGAACATCTCCAAACTCGTTTTATGAGGCTAACATAGCCTCAAAAGCAAAACGGAAAGAAGAAAAGCATGAGCAAAGTGTGGGCCGATCTCATTCATGAATGTCAGTGCAAACCTCCTAAATACATAGGCATATGCAAACTGACTGCAGCAAAGCACCAAAATTTTATTCCAGGAATACAAGGGTAATTCAATACTTTAAACCATCGAATGTAGTCTAACATGTTAACAGATTAAAGGAGAAAACGTACCATATTAGTAGACACAGACAGGGCGGTTGATACAATTCAACATCTACTCAAGATGAAAAATCTCAACCTGGAATAGCAGGGGATACTCCAAGCCCACAGCAAACCTCCTGTTAGCAGTTAAATGACAGCTGGCCGTTACCACCATTTCAACCCAACACTGTGTGGCGGGTCCTCACTGGCTCGGTGACGGAAGGAAACATAGTTACGACGATTGGAAAGGAAGGAAAGGAAACTGTCACCAAAAAAAGTATATCAAAAAGGAGAATCTACAGATGAATGATCATCATTAACAAGAGATCAATAAGATTGCTGGCCATAAAATCAGTGTACAAAAGAAAATTAATGTACAAGAACCAGTTGCACTTTTCGTGCATCAGAAGAAACAAGCAGGCAAAAATGTAATTCCGTAAGCAGACATTTAAAATTTACAATGTCAGAAATAAACCTAGAAGAAGATGTGCCAGACTTTTATGGATAAAATTATAAACTTCATTGAAATATATTAGGGAAGTCCTAAATGAAAAAAGATACCATTTAAGTGAATTGGAAGACTCAATATTACAAGGAGATACTGACTCTCCCTAAACTCACTGACAGATCCATTGTCATTTCAGTCAACCTCTCGACAGGATTTTGTCTGTATGTTTTTGTAAAACTTAATTGTCACAATTACACAGAAGAAAGAGCAAAGGCCAGAAACCAAATCACACTCTTACGGACACTTAATTTATGAGCATAATGACAACTCAAAGCAGGAGGAAATAGGAAATCAGTAATATTTCATTTACTGAAATAGCATCAGTAATATTTCATTTACTGAAATAGCATCAGTAAATGATGCTGGGACAACAGAACATCCCTAGAAGGGAAACCAAAAAAAGAGAGACAATGGGCCTCTCCTCGATATGCAACAATCAATTCCTGGTGGGTTACACACCTAAACATGAAAGGCAACACCTTTAGGTAAAATGTAGGAGCCCCTCTTCCTGCCCACAGCCAGGGAAGCCCTTTTTCGTACCCAAATAGCACAAACTACAGGGGAAATGATACGTTCAAGCACATGAAACGAAGAACTTATGTTCATCACAAGCCACAAACCGGGGAAGGCTCTTTGCAACACTCGTGAGAAAGGCTACGGATATAGAATCCATGACACACACAAATCACAAAGAAAATTGGGGAAACACTCGAGCAGGCACTTCACAGAAGATGACGCCCAGACGGCCCGTAGACGTACGAAGAGACAGTTCGGCCCACCGGACTGGCCAAAATGTGAGCGGCCGGCAACGTGCTGACAAGAAAGCAGAGCGCGGGCAGGGCCTGTGCACCGCTGTGGGCGCAGAAATGGGCTCAACCACTTTAGAAAACGGTTCGGAAAGAGCTCATAATGCTGAACGCGAGCATCCTCCGAGGCCAGCCATCCCTAGTGCGTACCTCGCAGCAACCCGTGCCCGTGTCCCCCGGTGCAGACGCAGGAAGCACTGCTTTGAATGGGGAAATCCTGGGAGGGACCCAAGCATCCACCAGCAGGGGACGGACGGACAAACTGCGGTGGCCCTACGACAGGACTCCCCACGGATCAGAGCAGCGAGTCACCGCTCCACTCAACAGCCGTGGGAACAGAACGTGGAGCGAGAAAAGCGAGCTCCAGAAGAACGTGACATGTTCCCATAAAGTCCACACGTGTGCACAGTTGAACGTGTTGGTTAGGGTCCCAAATATGTGCGCTACAACTGTTCCGAAAGGCAGGGAATGAGGAACGCGAGATTCGGGAGCGTGGCTGCCGTCGCTACTCGGTGGGGAGGGATGGGAGCGACCAGGACTCCAAACAAAACGGTCTGACCTTCTGCCTTAGCCAGAGAGGGGGCTCACTGGTGCTCACTACTTGATTCTCATTTGTCCCTCACGTGTAGTTTAGAAATATTCTTCTGTACCTACTCAAAGTGTAATTTAGATGGTGGTGGTGGTGGTGGTGGTGGACGGCCAACCTGAGCGCCGCGAGACCCCAGGGCTGCTCCTGGCTCTGCACGGACTTCTGCGGACGCAGAACCTTCCCTAAACACACCCCGGAAAGGCTTTTACGTTCTGTATCTCAGAACCCTACGGCTGATGGTATGATGATGAATTTCAAACTTCAGTCCACTCAGGGGAAACCATCCAAATTCAGCTTCCTGCTTCAGTCTCTCCCTCTCTCTGTCTCTCACACACACACACTCAAGCACACTCCCTGGGCACGAGTGTGTGAGTGTGTGGCAGGCGGGAGGAGGGTGCCCGCGGGCGTCTATGCCGGCTGAGCAGCGCACAGTAAGAGAGCTCCCTGCGGCCCCAGGCCATCGGCGCCCACCTCGAGGGCAGCCAGGCGCGCCGGGAGGAAGCAGTGAGGACGGCCGACGGGCACTGAGGCGGGCATCTCGGCTGCTCTCTGGCACAGCCCAGTCTTCGGTGACTGAATGTGCTGACGGTCCCTGGTCCTCACTCACCCCTGAGGTAACTTTACCCCAGCAAACAACGAGGTGTCCTTTATCTGAGTCTCAGAGCGCCTCGGAAAACCCCAAAGGGGAAATGTGGTGACTTGGGAAACAGCATCTTCCTTCCCAGAGTGAGAGGCCGGCCTCTGTTGCTGCCCAGAATTTCACATGTGACTCCAGAATTTCACACGTGCCCAGTAACCCAGTCTTGGGACGTAGCTACGGCGAGTTCCCCGTCATTGGGGAGACCCCCCTCCCGCCATGAGACTGAGCCTCACGTCGTAGGAACGTGCGACGTACTCACGGAGGTCCCTGTCGCCGCCACACAGGAGGGCAGGTAACGAAAACTCAAAGCCAATTTCCACTTTAAAAGGAGAAGCTCCTGAACCAACAGATGAGCTGTAGGAAACAGATTCCCTCAACTTGTTTTCTCAGACATGTTTCCTAGAATCGTGGCATCTCAGGGCTGAGAGCGGACACCTGAGATCATCTAATCCAACCCCCGCGTTCGGCAGCTGAGGACACCGACTCAGGAGAGGGAGGCACAGGCTGTGACCCCGCCAGCCCGTCGCCAAGCAGCTCCCCGCCCCCACCCGCAATCGTGGGTATTTGCCTTCAGTCCAGCTGAGACCCAGGCAGCGTCCTCCGAGGTGCACCCAGTTAAAGGTCCTTGCTAGGGGAAGGTCATTCTGGCTCATGGCACGCGGGCCTGTCAATTCTAGAAGCTCTGCAGGACGGCTGACCCACAGACGGCTCGGGCGAGAACGCGGGGCTGGAAGGACCAGGCTGTTAGCCACGGGCTGTCAGGAGCCCTTCCGGCTCCCGAGAGGGAGCACACATGGGGGGTGTGCTTGTTTGGTTCAGTAATTCCTCACGGTCCAAGATCGGTCACTTTTGATCGATCTTGGGACACTGCTATTTCAATGAAAAAGATCACCTTAAATGTGTATTCAGTGGTAGGGTATCAAAGTACTAATGTCAGTGTTTTGCCTCACCTTGCAAATCCTCAGTCCTTAATACGTGACAATGAGTAGCTTGCTACAAACTGTCGACAGACGTCGGGGACCCCATTTCATTAACACCTGGATTCTGCTGAGGCCTATGCTGTCAGGACAGTTCTCAGGACTTAAAACGCACAAGGGATCCAGAGGTTTGCCTGAATTGCCTCTCCAGAATGTGCAAGTTTCAGTGTGAGAACTTTCACTACAAGAAAAAAACTACAAATCGCACACAGCAAAGCTGCGATGGAAAAGGGATCCGCAGAGCTAAAAAGAAAGACCCAAGAAGAACCAACGCGGTGCTTTGGGCCCATCTGGATTTTCCTGTTGGCCCGGTGAGCGGCAGCGAGCAGCTAAGCCGGTCCTCAAATTGAGGCAGAATCCCGCCACAGCCTCTCACCGTGAGAGACAGAACTATCTGATACTCAGAACCAGCCTTTGGCAGAACCAACGTCCTGTTATGACCACAATACATGGTGCTTTGTGAACAGGACGTTGGGAAGCTGCCCTGGCTCTCAGGGCACAGGGGAGCCCTGTCTTCTCCCTCCCACCCCAAGGGGCCAGACCTCGTTCGGCTTGACTTCTCTGAATGCGGCTGTGATAGTGAAGGGAGGAGGCGATCAGACATTGGCTGGTGATCTTCAGAGGACCAGTAACCAAACCGTGGGGGGCTCCCAGGGGGTGTGGTCAGTTATGCGTCTGCCTTTGATCGGGTCATGATCCCGGGGTCTTGGGATCGAGCCCCACGTTGGGCTCCCTGCTCTGCGAGGGATCTGCTTCTCCCTCTCCCTCTGCCCTTCCCCTCCACTCCCGCTCTCTCGCTCTCTCTCTCTCAAATAAATAAATAAATAAAATCTTTAAAAACAGTAACAACAACAAAATGTGTGACCAGAACCCCCAGAAAGGACAACTCTTCTGGGAGACAAGGGCCGGGTAGGTGGTGGTGGCGGGTGGAGGGGCCACTTAGCCCAGCCCAGGTCCCCGATTGCACGGAGGGCAGGTTGATTCTCAGAGTCGTTAGGACTCGGCCCGGCCGCCCTCACGGGGAGGACAGCAGGTGTGCAGGCTTGGAGTAGAGAACACTGTTCCGGAAAAACGGGGACAGTTCAGCGTGACTAGGTTTTAAAAACTGCAAAGGAGGGCGGGGGGCAGTCAGGGAGCGTCACGAGAGCCGAGCTGACGGATCTGGACTGCATCCCAAGAGCCGTGAGGAGCTAATGGAGGGTGAGGCCGGGGTGACCGAGCCAGACCCGCGTTTCGGGGTGATCTTCCCGGTGCCCGCTGTGGAGCAGGCACGTAGGCGGCAGCAGCGGCTGAGCGGCCCTTCTCGCCACCACTCCCCGGGAAGAGGACGGGGGCCTGGAGCGGCCCGCAGCCCCGGGGCGCGAGGTGGCCCCGCCGAGCTCCGTACCTGTGCAAGGCCGAAAAGAGGCTGCTCGGGCTCAGCAGCAGGGGTCCCTGAGGCAGCACCGTGCCCCTCTCGTTGACCCAGTGCAGGTAGCCCCTCGTCATGTCCGCCATCCCGATGGCCCGCGCAGAACAGTAGAGAAACTTATAGCCGTTTCTGGAAGAGAGACAGAGCACCCGTGGGTCATGGCATCGCACACAGCGCGGGTCCTCACGCGCACCGACCCCGACCCGGACGTTTCACACAGAACGGCGCTGCGGCAAGCCTCGCTCCCCACCCGAAGGCCACATTCTAGAGAACATTCTTTTGCACTGAAAATGAAGCCTAAATGCATTTCACGGTCCCTTACTGAGCACTTTCGATTCCCTCACTCAGTTTAATCCTCACGGGAACTTCGTTCGGTAGGAATTTTCCCTCCTCTTTACTGCTGGGGAAACTGAGGCTCTTCGCCAACCGGCCAACCTACCTGTGGCCGTCCCGCTCCCGGCACAGGGCGCCACCGCCACCTGCCAGCTCACGGACCCCGTGGCAGTACTGAGCCCACCCGCTTACACACGCCGTCAGATTCTCCCCCCGCCCCACGCCTAACTCCTACAAGCACGGAAGTAAATACATACTCCACCCTCTCTCATCCCGTCCTAAACACCACCACCGCACCAGAGCCCCCTTCTCAGGTTTTCCCAATCTCCAGACCAAATCGCTTCCCCCGATCCCTTGGCAGCAAAACTCCTTCCAAGGGCCGGGTATCTGCACTGACTGCACGTCTCAGCCCGTGGACCCCCTCCAAGCAGACTCGTTCCCCCGCCTCGCTGGCCCCGCGGGTCCCTGCGATGCCACAGTTCTTGTGTGGACAGACCTCGCGGCAGCACCTGGTGCGGGGGACCACCGTTCCCCTGGAACACCTCTGTCCCTCGGCTCCCGGGACCCACCATCTCCTGTCTGCTTCCCACACGGGCCCCCAGCTCTGTCTCCACCCAGGCTCCATGGGCACAAGTCCTGGGGTCCTGGGGACTCTGTCCTCCTCAGCACCGAGCTCCCTACGGGATCGCACCCACTCCCCCAAGGTTCTTTACGCCACATCCAGGCGGTATACAGTATCGGGGATGCTGTGATATGATACAGATAAATGCGGTCTTCATCCCCGGATCCCAGCATGGGGCTTCTGAGCCCTTGGAATTTGCTGAGTGACAGGTCATTAACTATTCGAAACGAGTCCCTCCCTCCAACCTGAGTTTACGCTAAGGAGGCAGTCCTTGGAGGGGGGCTGGCTGCCATAGGAACCAACCGTGCAATCAGAGGGCGGGAAGTTTCAGCCCCACCCCCCATACACACACACACACACACACACACACACACACACACACACAAATTCTGGGAGAGGGAGAGGGGCGGGAGGCTGAACTCAATCACCAATGGCCAAGGATTTAATCAGTCATGCCTACATAATGAACCTCCACAAAAACCCTGAATAATGGGGTTCAGGGTTCAGACAGCTAGGCCAATGCATCCACGTGCTGGGAGACACCCCAACCCCACGGAGGGGAGACCCTTCCAGACCTTGCCTCATGTATCTCTTCATCTGGCTTTGATTAGTATCCTCTGGAATAAACCGGAGTGTTTGCCTAAGTTCTGTGAGCCATTATAGCAAATTAATAAACCTGACAAGGGGTTGTGGGGACCCCTGATTCGAAGCCAAGTAGGGCAAAAGTGGGGGTAAGCCAGGGACCTCCTGCTTGCGGCTGGTGTCTAAAGTGGGAGCTGTCTTGTGGGACTGAGCCCCTAACCTGCAGAGTGTACCCCACCTCTGGGTGGTTGGGGTCAGACCTGAATTGTCGGGACACCCAGTTGGTCTCGATAGAGAATTTCGGAATTGCTCTGTGGGACGGCCCCAGGCGTTGGGTGTCCGCAGCGTGGGGAGTGAAAAACGGATCACAGGTTTATTCTTCTATCAAACACAACTTTACTACTTTATTAGGACTCCATTTCACTTTAAACCATTGAAAGCTTAGTGTCCAACATGAGATGTGCTATTAATATAAAATACATACTGTGTTTCAAAGGCTTCCTATAAAAACAGAATAGACGATCTAAGCCATTAAGAATTCCGATATTGATTACATGTTTAAATGCTAATAGTCTCCATATACTGGACTAAATAAAATACACTCTTCATTTTTAAACACCGTCTATACATGGCTGTCTCTTGAAATTATACTTGCAGTCCAGGCCTCTCTCTTACGCTCCAGGCCAACCCGTGCAGCTGCAAACCCCCCATTACTCACGGGGTACACAACAGACCTCCCACGTGACGCACCCGTAGCCAAACCCGCAGGTGCTCCTGCCGCGACCTTCCCACCAACACCTGGCACTCTCTCGCCGGCCCAGGTGTGAGGCCAAACCTCAGGACCACCTGGGTTTCCACTTCTTACAACCACCACACCCCCAGTGCCCCCACAGCAGCGGGCTCCCTCATTCCACCCCAACAAGGACCCCAAACCCCCGCCAAGTGTCCTGTCGCCGCCGCAGCCCTCGTCCACACCTCCGGGGCAGGGCCTCCTGCCTCTACGCCCGCAGCAGCCTGAATCAGCTCCCGGAACCCCACACCAAGGCTGCACTCAGAAAGGAAACCCAAAACCCACTCACATCATGCTCAAAACCCCTCCAGAATCTTGTTGTGTCCCTCAGATATAATCCAAATTCTTTGCCATGACCCTACAAGGCCGGCGAGACCTGGTCCCCGCCCCTCCCTCCAACCCCATCTGCTCTGTCACTCGGTCAGAAGGTGCCCTGTGCTCATTCCTGCGCTGGGCACCTGCACGTGCTGTTCCACCTGCCTGGAACACTGTTCCCCTCAGGCTCGCTCCCTCCCTCCCCTCACATCACCTCCCCAGAAGACCTTTCCCTTGCCCCTCCACTTAATACAACACACTGAACTTACCCTCACTCCAGACCCTGAACCCTTGCTCTGCTTTTTCTCCTAAGAGCACGCATCACTAACATTAGAGGACTGTCCCTTGTTCGACGGTATCTCTCATGAATCCATAAGCCCCCCGAGGGCGGGGACTTGGTCTCATTCCTCGCCGTAACCCCAGACGCTTAGTAAATATTTGCTGCATGAACAAAGACAAACTACCCACGTCCAGCCCGGCTTACTGCTCTGCCACGGACAGTCTATGCTGGTCAAGGAACTCGTCTCGACACTCGCTTAATAAATACGTTCTTTAAAACCAGGAAACAGGAAAGTTTTAAGACAAGGAGAATCCAGAAATACCAGCTTGTTTGCAACACAGGGATGCATCTGAAAATCAAGCAACCTTTTTAATTAAACATCTTTGTATTTTAGCTGTCTAATTAATGCAATCTTTAAAAAAAACAACACTATTTCTGTATAAGGCTCTTCACATCAAAGTTCCTAAAAGCTGCCACCTGCAGGGGCTTGAGATGCTAATTTTATTCAAAACTTGATTTTCAAATACATATCACGGTCTGATCAGGCCACTGCCTTGTTCTCACCGTGCAAGTATTCTGCTTCAAAGGCCATTACTAAACTTGGCTGGAAATCAGCTCGAAGACATCCTCGGGGGAGGGGGACATGCTTGGTGGCGGAGCCTTCGCCCCCATGAAAGCCGTCTGTGATCCCATCAAATGCTCAAGTGGCACCAAGTCACCAGAGCGTACTCTCAAGGGAGCGGCTCGGGGGTAAGACCCCACACTCAGAAGGCCAACGCACCCCAACGACACCCCCCCCCAGGGGCGCTCCCGCCCTGGGCCCAGGCTGGCCTGGGGAAGCACGCAGGGCCGGCCCAGCCCTGCCCTTCGGGCACAGAAGAACACGTGGGGAAACCTACCCGCTACAGCAAAGGCGGAATACAACACACACACGGCTCACACTCACCCCCCTCATGTCTCAGCAACTGCAACAGGGCTTGGGGAAATATCAGAGCCAAAAGGAAAGAACATTCCACGTCCAGGCTTCGCACCAACGGTTTCTCCGTCTGTCCCAGCCTCTGTATCTCTCTTAAAACACTTGGTCCAGGCCAATATTAAAATAGCTTGGAAAGATTATCTTTGGGGCTATTTGCCAAGATAAGCTTCTAGGCTGAAGTTTCCCCACCACTGACATCTTGGACTGGATAAATAATTATTGGGGGGCAGGGCAGAAGCCCCAACAATGCCCCCCATGGGACATTCTAGCAGCACGCCTGGTCTCCACCCGCTAGGTATCCCTGACACGCCCCAGGCAGGACAACCAGATAGGTCTCCGGACATTGCCATGGGTCCCTGGAGGCCAAAATCGCCCTCCGTTGGGAGCACTGTTGTAGAGAAAAGGACCTCTGTGGCCCATGAGCAGGCCTAGAGGAAGGATAATCGCCTGCTCCCTTAAGGACGGAGGCTCTATACCAAACTCAGACTGTGCTCAGCCCGGCTCTGCAATGGGAGTCTGCTCAGTCCCAGGGTTCTCGCGGAGGCCCGGCTTGGAAAAAAGCTCGCCCTGCTGGAGCGCGCACCCCGGTGACCGCAAGCCTGTGACCCGCGGCACCGAGCTTTTGGCCTGGCAGGGGCCTCGGGCGTCACCTGGCCTAATCTTTCCATCTTAGAGATGAGGAACCAAATGGGGACAAGGTCCGCTCAACCAGGATGAGCTAAGGGCTGTCACCTTCGGAACCCAGGCCCTCGGAGCCCCCTCGGACCTCCCATCCCTACTGGCAGCAGTCACGAGCGCAGTCACCTAAGAAGACCTCAGGTGGAGGAGAGCACAGGCGCCGAAGGCGGGAGAGGAGAGACCCTACCTAGTCCGCAGGTCCGCCCTCAGCATCCTGGCTTTCACACAGCGCCCTCTTCAGGCCACAGATGGACTCACCCACCTAGCACGGGTCGCTAAGGCCTGGCACCCACATCGATTTTTAGTTACACCAATATAAAAATATGCACCAAGTAAGGTACAAAATCAGAGCAACTATTGTCCAGATTTAGCCCCCAAAAGACCCACTGGCTCAACGATCTAGATACTTTAGGAAACAGTCCTTTACCTTCCTTGTACTTATTGGACATATTCGAACCTGAGGAAAGGGTTCATGTCTTCCGCTGGTATTTGCTCGAGTTGTTTTTTGTTTTTTTTTTTTTTTTTAAGAGTGTGCGGGTGAGGAGGTGGGGAGGGGCAGGGGGAGAGAGAGAACCTTAACCAGGCTCCACGCTCAGCATGGAGCCCGACACAGCCTCGATCTCACAGCCCTGAGATCATGACCTGAGCTGAAACCAGGAATCAGACACCTAATCAACTGAGCTACCCAGAGACCCCTTCTTTTTAATCAATAACCAAGCAAGCTTTTTCTACCCTCTGAACAAGGTCACAATTGGCCCTACAGATAATTTCTCACAGCTAACTGTGTTCAAACAAGTAATTACATTTGGGAAAAAATAAAATAAAATGGCCCCCATTCTCTGTTGAGTTCAGGCAAGAGGCTATCTGCAAGGCTGGTTTTTCCATCAGATAAATACCGCAGGGCCTAAAATTTAAGTGCAGCCTGAATTCAGAAAAAGCAGGGTAAAGACAGAGTGATCAGTCCACAAATCCTGAAGTTAAGAGCATCATGTTCCTGGGACTCCAGCATGCTAAACCTCCCTCTCCCTAGGCCTGTGGGCCATCAATCAGAGGACGACATGAAAACAATGACCTGGACTCATGTGGGGCACTGCCGGGATGCAGGGTTCACGTGAACCAAGAGTCCGCCGTGGGAGCGTCACGGCGAGCCCCGCCGGCACTGGCACTCCAACAAGCCAAGCCAAGCCCTGGGTGTCCACAAGAGCTCAGTGAGGAGGCAAGAGCTGCCCGGGGTTGCCAACTCTGGCCTGGATAGGCGTGGCGAGGACTATGACATCCTCACCAGGCATCACAAGCTGAAAAATGTTAAGGCAAAAATCGCCCTATGCCCATTCATCAAAGTCAAGAATGCTCAGCTGTTCTCTGATAAGCTTCCCTACTTTACTTTCCAAAAATATATCTTTTCTGGGGGGGGAGGGGGGGATGCAACTGTGCCTTTTTTCTTTTTTTTTTTTAATGTACAGTAAGAAAAGCAGTAGATTTATGTTCAAAGCCCAAAATGATTCAGGCTGTACGCTTCTCAGTGTCCTGACTCATGAGGGCTTCTTCCAACTAAAAACAGATGCAATGTTCAGTGTCGTGCAAGTCCAAGCAGCTCCTCAGTGGATTAATTCTCCTCATCGAGAGGCCAGCCGTGGCGAGGCTGTGGGGAAAGGGACCGGCACACATGCTGTCCGCGGGACTGCGCACGGGGCGCACCTTTGCAGAGGGCGATCCGGCTCTATTGATCTGATCTTCAAATGCACTCATCCCGACCGTCAATCCTACTTCTGGGAATCCACTTTACAGCAGTCCCTCCCGATGTGCGTGTCCCTTCTTTATTTATTTATAGGCTCATCATACATCATAAACACTCTATGTAAGTGCTTAGTACATCAGTCTCGGAAACAGTGAAAAAACTGGAAACTCCCTCCTCCGTGCACCAACAGAGGACTAGTTAAATACGGCCCGGTTTATCTGCGTTATACAACGGGTGCTGCACTGGAGAATGAGGTAAATCTTACATGAAAGGAAAACAGAAGACGTATTGCTAAACAATGCAGGCATGCGTGTGTGTCAGGGGGCATGGGGAGAGCGGAAACGGATTCTAAGGACACTGAGACAGAACCAAACCGTTCACGGTGGCTCCACTTTGGGGAGTGGATTAGCTTGGCGGTAGGGCCGAGAGGAAGAAGATACAACCTTCCTACTCCCCAATTTCTCTCGTTTTCTTATTTCTCTTCATTTTTAAAGAAGCATGTACTACTTTTGTAATTTTTTGAAGAGGAAATCTGGAAAAGTAAGGTCAAGCCAATGAGTGGGGCACCCAAGGGATCAGAAGCCCTCAGTCCCACAGGATAAGAGGCCCCATCCCAGCCACCCCGCCCCCGCCATGGCGCGAGGCCCAGGCGGCCACACTGGGGTATCTACTTCCTAACACCCCAAGCACCTGTCACTGGGCCGAGCACACAACAGGCACTCAATAAATGCTGGGTGAGTGAATGAATGTGGGGCAGGAAAGAAAGCTTCATTCATCGTTGCTTGCGGAGTACGGGCATAGCTCTGAGTGCCCGCCCCCAGCCCCCACTGTCACCTCCACGGGCCAGGGCTGAGCGCATCAGCTCGGGAATCATGGGCCTGGTTTTCCGGCCTGACACCCACTTACTGTGCAATGCCTTGCCTTCCTCAGCCTGGGAAAGCGGGGGCTGTCCTGCGTTGGCCGAAGGCGCCTTCCAGCTCAAGTGGCTGGAGAACAGAAAGCATTGGAGGGAGGGGGTTCACGGATGAGGAGACTCTAGTCCCCAGAACGATGGAGAAAGTGATGAGCCAGTGTGGGGAGGGAGAGCGCCCGATGGGCCCTGAGCCCAGAGACAGACCAGAGCGAGCGGAATGGCCGTGGCACTGAGCAGACCAGGGCTGCAGGCGCCCTGCCTCCCGGCAGCAGCTGTGGGAATGCGGACCGACCACTTCCGAGGGAACTAATGGTATTAATTCTTATAGTAATTTTGAAAAGCTAGTAAGTGAAGTAATACATGCCCGACAGAGGCCAGCAGTTTAAGAGCCACTCTCCCCCCTGGACGTACCGGGTGCGGCCCCAGAGCAGGCGCTGTCCCGCATTGTGGCCACACAGCGGAGGACGCCCCAGGCCGGAGGACAAGCTGAGCGCCACAGCTAAAACCTGCCTGGACTCTGCACCTCTTTGGCCTAAACGACATGGCCTGGCAGCTGTCAGAGGACCGTCTCACCTCACCTGAGGAGACAGTCCTCGGTTGGAACTGAACCTCCCCCAATGCCGCCACCCTTCCTCGGCCAAGAATTTGGGAGCCTCCTATCACTTCCTTTCTTGTCTTTTGGCACCAAATTCACACTTGGAAACTGGCAGGATGAGCACTCACTGTGTCCTTAGAATCCTCCACACCCCCACTGACCCCGCTCGACGGGGGACTTTGTAAGTCACATTCAAGGTCACGGTTCCGCGGGCAGGGTGTCGTGGGCACACCAGCAGCGTGTGGAAGATGGGGACGGACGCCCGGTACTTACTGGCTCACTTTATGGTACAGCTTAGCAATGCCCTGGTGGGTCCAGTCCTTGCCCAGGGTGGGCAGAATGTGGCCAAGAGTATCTGATCTAAATAAAGACAGAAATGAGAAAAATACAATAAAAGGGGCAGGACAACAGGGAGAAAGCCAATTCTAATTCACTGTGCTAGAAACACCTCATAAAATATGCCAGCAAGACCCACGACTTCCTCGCTGGAGAGAAAGCCCACACCTAGAGTAACCAGAGGAGAAGGCCCACGGAAGGATATGTTAACCCCGGAAAGGGCACCTTCTCACTGATCCCGCATCAAGTCCACGACTTGCTAAATCAAAGGGAAAAGGCCATTTGCAAAGTCGCTCTTGGGAAGCACCCACGGGAGCAACACCGGGGAAACAAGTGCCACGCCCCAACTACGGCCGTTTAGGGCAAGGAGAGAAGATTCCACGGCCGCACCAGAAACGGAGCCACATGAGCCCCACGGTGCCACAGAGAGCGGAGATGCCGGCTCCGGGCCCCGGGGCCCCAGGGCCCCAGGGCCCCACAGGAAGGTGACCTCGCCCGCAGCCCCCTAGGCGGCCAGGCCTACCTGGTGATGGTCCCATCGATGTCCGAGATGATGACTTTGTCGTCCCAGTTCCACAGATAGATGGTGCCTTCGCAGCGACACGTGCCTTGGTACTGTGTGGTCACGCTGAACACCACGTCGTTGGGGCCGTTCTTCAACTTCAAGCTTTTCTGGAAAACACGAGCCATGTGCCCACTTGAGGGGAAGGCCCAGACCGAGGGCTATTTGGATTCTGTTCCATGCGATGCAAGATTAGGACTATTTTCTAAACTCGCTGCCCTACGCCGCTACATAATTCTGCCTGTAGAGGAGCGTGGTTCTCTCCAGGACTTGGGCAACCTGAACCCAGTTCTCCCCACTGGCTCCCCCATAAGGCAAGCTCACCCGCTCCTACAGGGTTGAATGACAGGCTGCAAGGCTTGCCACAGGAATTCCACCTTCAGAATAGGACACACGTACTACTCCGTGAATTAAATACGAAGGGCCACAATGGGGGAGACAAAGCCAAGTGTGGAAATATGTTTCCCTGAATAACCAGACCCAAGGAATTCGCAGCAGACGCGGAAAAATAAATTACCTTTTGGTGGTTTTGCAGCTCATTGCTGGGCCCCTCTCGTGCAGGCCAGCTGGCTGCCTGACTCCAGGTCCCCCCAGCATCGCTGGCCTGAGCCGCGTGCCACACAGCTGCACAGACGCTGCCAGGCTGCCCGGTGCCCTGGTGGCATTAAGTGGGGGTCCGGGCCTGACCTTCTCCCATGAAACACCATCGCAGCTCAGCCTGGCCCCCCAATCCTTTTTAGGATAAAAGTGAAAGAGGGAGGATATTTGCTCACGGACTGTTCATGGGAAAGCAGGGTCTGACTAAAACTGGAGGTACAGCTCCACAGGAAAGGACACTGTGACCATGGTGGTCCCCTGCCACCTGAAACTCTCTATATCCCACTGCAAGTGCTTGATTTCCCCCAGGTAAGGAGATGCACTTGAGTGAACAAACATCTCTCTAAAAATGGAAAGAGCCTGGGAGCTTCGGGTCTATCAGTCATTTACATCTAAGGATAAACCAGCTTCCTCGGGCTGCCCTCCTCCGACACCTGGAAACAGGAGGCTCCAGGGCTCCGTCAGGGAAGACAAAGGGGAAGCGAGACCACGGGGCCGGCCTGGCCAGGGGCTGAGCTTGGGCCAGAGCGCGGCAGGGGCACGCGGACCACCAGGCCGCGGAGTGTGGGCGGCCCCACGTCGGCCAGCGCCCGCGACAGGGCGACGGAGGAACGAGACACGCACCAGCTGCTCTGAAGTGAGCCGGAGGGTCTTCCTGTAGCTGACGTTGGACAGCAGCGGGAGGTGGCTTGTGCTCGATGGCTTGGCAGCTGCGTGCTCTTCATCACTGGAGGACGATTCATGCTTTATTCTGGAACACACGGTGATGTAATCGCCAATTAGGAAATGCATCTGGGTAGCCATTAAAAATGCATTAGGCCAGAATCAATGACAGAGTCAATCGGGTCTCTCCCGAGCACCGTCTCTCGGGTGGTCATTTACCATATGCCATTACATTTATCAATGAGTGCGCACTGACTTCCATTCATTCGCCTCCTGCATTATTCATCTGGGGCTGCCGCTCCTCATTCACTTCCCTATTTACCAGCTATCATCACTCTATTTTAACCCAAGACGCTGCTTCTTGCTGAGAAACAAGGTTAAGCTCCCTCCTTCCCGAGGACGCGGCTCGCAAACATTCTCTTCTGTTCCAGAGCTAAGGCTGAAGGCCAAGAAGGAGAAGTCCAGATTTCTACACACCCCGACTGAACACTCCCTGTTTATCAAGCCTCTCCAAACATACATGTCCGATAACTAGCAAACTGCAGGACTCCCCGACGGGTGAAGACAAGGCGGGCATCAGTCCTCCTCCGGAAGCCCTGAGCAGGCTGTCCCACGAGCGGGGCCACACGCGTCATCCACTTATGCAGAACCCATGGGGCCAAGGCTCCAGACCCTTCCGGACTTCTCTGTTTGGTGAAAGGCTGGGGGTTGCAGGTGGGAAGCAGGCTCGTTTTCTTTAAACAGCTCTTACGAAGCCTATCAGTAATTAGTTGTTCCCTCGATTAAAATCCTGCGAGAGCATAACCCCCAGCCCAGCAGCCTATCAGCTCCGCTTCCTGGGACCGTTACCTTCGAAAATGTCTGAACACTATACAAAGTGAATAATGTTTGTTAAGGCCGCGTGGAAAGGGCTGAGTGGCCCCAAGCAGGCACGTCCCATCCTCGGACGCACAGCTCCCTACGAGGCTTCCAGCTCCGGACGTCCCTCTCTGCAAGACTGACTACCCTGGGAGCTCCGTCTTATCTTTCTATCTCCACGAGCTCCGACCTCTCCACGCTCAAGTTCCCTCGTCCTCCGGCCTCCCGTTCTCTCCCACCTCCCCTCCCCATCCCACGCAGCCTGTTGCTTTCTCATCCCGTGTGTTCATTCCAGAGCAGTCCCTACAATCCAGGACCGTCCCAAACTAGGGAGACATGAGGGAGAACACCGGGACACAGCCCCCACTTCTCTGTTATTTCTACGAGGAGACAGGCCTCTTTCCACACCCAGAATGAGGGGCCCTTCCTAAGCGCCTGCTGCCCCCGCCCCGTGAGAGGGAGCCTGTGGGCTGCAGGCTGGAGGACTGGAGCTCGGTCACCCGAGGCTCATGGTGCTGTGCCGGCCGCCGTGGATACGGCAGACAGACCGGGCCCTGCTCCGCCCGGGCGCTTGTGTAAACCATCACGACACAGCAGGATCCGAGCTCTGATGGGAAAGCAGACTTGATCGTCACCAGATACAGTGACTGTGCTGAATGAGCCACGGGGACAGGTCGTGCACACGACGGCTGGCCCCCTGCTCGGTACACGGCAGGGCCGAGCTGCGTGTGCTCGGATCTAACCCGCGACACTGTGCGGTTTCCAGGCAGAGTGAAAACGGCACCGGGGCTGGAACCGACAGGAACCAGCCTGCTCCCTGCCCAGACTGCTGCTCCTTTCAGCCCTGGTTTCCTCATCTCGAAACGCAGAGAGCCAACGGCGTCGCACCCACCAACACACTCAGGATACGGGCAGAGAACAGACAGAACGGGACTGGGAGGCAGGAGCCCCACTCACGGAAGGCCTCACGACCGGAGAATGCCTCTCGGGGCCTCTCGCTCGTCTGTACAGGGACACGCTCCAAAGCCACAGTCCTTTCCGGTTCTGCCCCCCACCCCGCCTCCTGTGAACAATGCCGGTTCCTCTGAACCCACAACCCACAGCTTCCCAGTCGGGGGAGACACAGCCCTGGAGCCGACCCGGCCGGACACGTGGGAAGCCAGGCGGGAACCCGGAGAGAGACCCGGCTGCAGGCCCGTCGCTGAACCGGGAGACGGTGCTGCTCCAACCCGTCTGGAGTGAAATGAGATCCCAATGGAAACCAAAGCTCCGATGACACCGGGTTGATGCACGCCTCTGCTTGGAGGGTTCGGAAGCAAGGCAGAATTGCTGTTCATTTCCACCTGCTGCTTAAAGATAAATTAAAAAAACCCACCAACTCCGTGCAGCCTGCCAGGTTTGAGGGAAAACAGACGCAAACTGCAACAAGAGTCGTACGCTGGCTGCTGGCTGCTGGTAGGGCCGGCTTAGGGCAAGGAGGCGGCCGCTGGGGACTCCGGCCCCCCAACCCCCGCACGGACCGGGCCCCCCGCCCGAGCCCCGGCCCCCACGCTTGCGAGGGCTCGTGAGCCGGTGCCCACTTTCCGACGCCGGCAGGAAGCAACCAACAAAACGAAAGGGCTCGTCTCGCTTGAAAGTCTGTGTTCAGACAGTAGCTGTGAACAACATCTAACTTCACACTTGTCACAGTGCACATTTTTCAAATAGTATTTTAATGATTTGTGTGGTGACAAGCATTTTGCTCAATTAGGAGACTTCGGGGACCGCTCTGTCAATCAAGTCTGTCAATTAGGAGAGCACTCCGACGCCGTCTCTCCGTCGGCTGCACGGATCAGATCGGGAGGCTCAGCGTCTAAGACGCCAGTAAAAATGAAAAGATTTCCATTTCTCCAAAGAGCGCTGTGTTAATACCTTTCAAAATCTCAATTCCTTCTCGCAAGAGTCGATGCTTCATCCTTCAGCTTTAATCAAGAAGTGCCGCGTGACCAGCTCAGAGCGGGGAACGGCCTTGGATGATTTCTACTCAACGGGGAACAGCACGTGTGCCGATGTTCGAAGAGGAGCGTATGGGATGGTAAGAAAATCGGCGCTGCTTCCATCGAACCTTGCCAGCTGATGCCACAGCTCAGGAGGGGCCGCCCTGGGGTCTTGCTGCTCGTCTCACCCCCCGACCCCCCGCGACCTCCCCTGTCCTCCCCGGTCCTCCACACGGCTGCTGGCAAGGGGAGAGGACCGACCAGTAGCAGATGCCGCAGCGTGCCACACTGTCACGTTCTGTGCCTTTCTTTTTAAGATTTATTTATTCTAGAAAGAGAGTGTGTGCACACAGGGGGGCAAAAGGAAAGGGAGAGAGAGAGACTCTCAAGCAGACTTCCGGCTGAGCTCGGAGCCTGATGTGGGACTCGATCCCAGGACCCCGAGATCCTGACCTGAGCCGAAATCAAGAGTCGGTTGCTTAACCGACTGAGCCACCCAGGCGCACCATGTTCTGTGCCTTTCCAATCTTAGGCCAGGTCCACCGAGAGCCACCTCCCGACTGCTGCCACCCGCCGTGGCAGGCACACCTCCTGTGTGGCCCTGGTGGGTTTTGCGTTCTGATCTCCTTTCTCGTGAAGATGCCGTGAGAATTACGTCCGCTGATATACGTGGGGTTGGTATCCTTCTTAGCCCCATCTCACGGATGGAGGAGGAGACACCAAAGATCACACGGAAGGCTGACAAAGCCTCTGCTCCATGTCCCGCTCGTGCTGCCTCCCGTGTTTGGACGCCGTGGCTAGGACAGAATTCCAGGGGAACGGATGTTTCCAGTGCAGCTAAACCGTGGGGCTAAACGCTCAGGACAGGCGGGCTGAGGCCTCTGCCCGTGTCCCCTCTCACTGCGCTGCCTCCCCCGCTGCTCTGGACATGAGCGTCGCACCTGTTCTTCTGCTCGGGTACGGAAACCAGTGTCCTCAAAGCCAGGATTCCAGACCAGGTCCGCCGGACTCCCGAGTCTGCGGTTTACGGCCGCTGCTGCCCACTCACGGCCTGAGCGCCAACCCCACTGACAGTCCGCCACCTTCCAGCCCGGCTGCTGCACACGTGCCCTCACAGGACGGCACAGCCTGCGCTCTGTCTAGAACACACCCGCTCTCTCCCTCCCGAGCGCTCGCAAAGTCACGCCCAACATTCCAGGTTGGGAAAGTATCCAGAAAATCATGCTTTTTAAAAGCCCTTTTCCGGAGAACAAGCCAGAGATGGAGGGCAAAAAACTGAAAAGTCAACTCTGCTTCCCTCCCCAGTGGAGACGGGCAGAGGGTCAGGCGGGAAGCAGCAGTGCCAGCCCCCCTCCCCCTGGGAAACAACAACGGTGTCCCCAGTGGTATTCCAGCCGAGAGCTGGCGCAGCCCCTTAGAGAGTCATCTTCAAAAAGTCCTGCACATTCTTCTACACACAGAGCAATCAAGAAATCAGGTTTCTTCCTACTTCTACCTGTATGGGTTTCTAGTTCCACAAGAGATTCTAGAAGTAAAATAACTGAGGATGCAGAGTGATGGCCAGGAGGCTGAGGACACGCGACCTGAGCCTGCCTCCCCTACGAATCAACAATGTGCTGGGAAAAACTTCCCAATTCAGAAAGAAACTCAACAATGCTTACGAAGTGCCCACAGAGTGTGAGCCACTGGCTTAGCCTCTAGGATACAAAAATGATTAAGATCTGCACCTTGCCTTCCATTAGTTTGTTAGTATTTTCTGCTTGCTAAATAAGAAAGGCGATCAGGCTCGCTGCAGCACAGGCACTCCCCGAGGTGGGGCGCGAGGTAAGGGGCGCTGCATCGGCTCATTCGGCATCGACACAGAGCATCAGCATCATAGCTAGTGCTCTGCCCTCGGATCGGTTACCCTCGAATCCCATGCAAACAGACTGACCCGAAGACAAAACGTGAATAGTACTGATCTGTTACCAAGTTAATATGAATCCGTATCAATACTGAGAAAAGCACTGATAAGCCCCAGTAAGTATTTCAACCATAGAGAAAGGCAATTTTCCTCCAGAAAGGAACTTATTTCCATACTGTTGTTAACGCTCATTTTGTCACCGTCACCGTCATTGCCATCACCGCCGTGGCACTCTGTACGTCCGGGGCCATCACACACCAAGACCCTAGAACTGCTCTAGTTTCGTGACCTCACGGAAGTCAGGTCGGTATCAAAGGGGCAACCGCCTCCGCTCGATCACAGGAAACCATGGGAAGGAAATGGCTCCAGGTCGCTGAGTCAATACAGAGCCGGGCCTGCAAGCCAGGGCCGCCTGCCTATTCGGTGAGCCCCGTGAGCACCCGGCAGGCACATGCGACGCCCTGGGACGCAGCGAGGGGCCGCCACAGCCCGCGCGGCCTGGCGCCGTACCTGGTGGCCATGCTGAGCGCCGATGGCTGCTCCCCGGTGCTGTGGCTCTTCCCAGCCAAGCACTGCTCCGGCTTACTCTCCTAGAGAAGACGAGAAAGAGTCACAGGGGTACCAAAGAGAAGGACCTGCACGACACAGCTGGGGCTTCAGGACGGGCTCCCCTAAAGCCCGGGGCAGGGCCCCAAATGCCGTCCCCAGCGTTACACGCCCCAGGCACAGCAGGTCCCGGTTATTCCTTTGCTTGGAAGCGTTCAATTAAACTGAGAAAATTTTTTTGACAGAAATGAGTCTGTTTTCCATAAGTGTTTGTGGCACCAAACCAAACTTCATAATCACTGGCGCTTATGCAAACGCTTTATCGAGGGCTGCCTGGATACCCGAATATTTTCAAAATATTTTCTTATAATTGCTGATAGAAACGCTCGAAAATATTTTCACACCATATTTTGCTTGGGAAAACGTGGATGCCTTCTCTCTTTCTCAACGCCACACACTCTTAATAGAAAATGCTCCTTCAGTGTACTGGAAAGAGCTCTGGAAGTCTACGGGATCTGGGCTCAGTTCTGCTTCTCTCGCTTGGGAAGCTTGGGCAAGTTCTGGAACCTTCCAGAGCCTTGTCTCCTCACCTGTAAAAGGGGGGTGATAACATCCATCTCCTAACACTGCTGGGAGGACCACAGAGAAGCTGCACACACGCACACACGCACACACACACACACACACACACACACACACACAGAGCCTGGCCCACAGCAGGCCGGGGAGGAGAAGACACCCACCGGCCCCACAGACTTCACGGGAAGTCATCAGACAGAATCAGCCAAGGACGAAGGATATATTAAATCCCATTACTTGGGACCATTTGGTCAGCAGGTAGGTTAATGTTTTCAGTGTTAATAAAGAAAATGAGCAAAATAAATAATATATCAGCATGACCATCTTAACACAGGATGAGCGCAAACTATTTCCAAATATTTTTTAGCTTTTTATAAGCACACAAACAACTGATGTGACAATATATGCAGTAATTTTTAATCTATTTATTGAGGTAACTTAGCCACCACTATCAACAATTCTTTATTAGATGAATTCAAATATATATATCTATCTGAAATAAATGTATTTCAATTTTTTTAAGAAATATTTAATTTCATAATTGTTCCTTCATGCTGGCATTCCCCTTAATTCAGACTGGTGACAATGTGAATATGCCACAATAAATAGGCCTTTGAAATAGGAAATAGCCCTCTGCCTAAATTCTAGAACATTCTACCCTCTAGTGAGGGAACTAGAAGACCCTTTATGTTTTAAGTCACCTAAAGTAAAGCATATGTTTGCTCTAACTTGTTTATATCTTTGAAGATAATGGGATAATCAATAAAACTCGTGTATGCTAAGAAAAAGTCAAAGAACAATTTTATCTTGATAAAACTCTTCCACCAGACTTTTTACCTTTGAACTCATGGAATAAATACATTGAGCTCACTGGCCTTTCTGTTAGTATTACAATAACCAACTTGACTGCTGTCCTTGGGGTTTCTTTACATTATATTCCATAATCCAAATATTTGAGGGAATCAGCATTTCCTCAAATATTTGCCAAACCCCTCTTCTCTGTCCAATATGGGTACTGGGGATATCCAGGGATCAGAGCCAGACATGGTCTCCGCCTTCCTGGAATTTAGGATGTGGAGGAGAAAGATGTTAATCAAATAGTCACACTAATATGTGTATGATTACAAACACAGATGAAATATATGAAGGCAAAGTTCACAGGCGGGACTATGAGAACAGAGAACAGAAGCCCAGACTAATCTGCTGAGAAAGAGTGTTTTGAGATGCTAGTTAATTAAGTGAAGAGGGTGGTGAAGGGGTCCTAGGAACACCAGGCAGAGGAAACAGCATATGCAAAAGTCCTGGGGTAGAGTGCACATTCAGCCAGTGAAGCTAGAACAGGGACGGCAGGAGGAGAAGGACAAAAAGGGCTAAAGAGGGAGGCAGGGGCTAGGATACACAAACACAGTGAACCATGTTAAGGATATCGGTCTTAATTATGAGAGCCCTGGGAACCCAAAAGCTTTTAAGGAAGGAATAACATAAATTGGACCAGTATCCTACGTCCACCGATGCAACTACATTATAGAGGCTGAAGAAAAGAGGGCAAGGAGAGACCAGTCGACCACAGGAAGCAATCCTGGGACAGAGGGTACTAGCCTACATTTGGGGGAGTGGAACTGGACAGCGGCGGGTGCATGTGAGAAATATTTAAGATGGTAAATTGATAGGATGCGGTGATGAACTGAATGTGGGAAATGAGGAAAAAGGAAGGGTCTAGCCTGTGGAGGGACACAGGCATCCTTTTCTGACTATGGCCCAACGAAGGAAGAATTCACAAGAAAACCGTGAGTTCGATCTTGGAAATGACCCAGGTTAAGGTGTCTTGAAAGCATTCGCATGGAGATGTGCACAGTGCTGGCTACGTGATAAACGCACGTGAAGTACAAAAGAATGTCTAGTTTGGAATCAAACATGGGTGAGAGTAGGGCTGCCTAGGGAAAGGCAGGTGGTCCAAGCAGAAGAGAAGACCCCAGGACAACCCTGAGTAACCCCCCTTGTGGGGGCAGAGGCAGAGTGGGGTCAGCCTCAGGAGGGAGAGTGCCAGGCGGACACGGGGCACGGAAGTCAAGCAAGCAAAGTGCTTCAAGAAATAGGTGGAGAGGCTGAAAGAGATCTGGAAAAAAGCGTAGGCATTTTTAGAAATAGACACCAAAGTCCTACATATTTAGACACACCATTTAAGTGAAAGGACAGATGAGAATTAGTCTACTACTCTAAGTATTACCTCATTCTAGTTATACTCACAAGGAGCAAGAAGATATTTAACTTAAAAAAGAAATTTAACTATCAGATTGAATCCCTTCTTTTGACAGACGAAGAAATTCCAGGGGAGCAGTGACTTGGCCACGGGCTCCCAGCCAGGTGACAGGGTCGGGAGGTGAACCCACGCCTCCCCTTCCCTTGCACCTTCCCTGCATCCTGGGACAGCTGTCCCTGCTCATGAAAACTCAGTGTTACGGCTTGTGTTTCTTTCTCTGACATACAAGCATGAAAACACACTCCACTACACAAAAGCCCAAACTGGCTAAGTAGAAACACCCTTCCATTTTCCAGGCTTACCTCTTTGATTGTGGTATTTCTTCCCCTCCATGAAAACCACCATCTTCCTCCCTTTCTGGGCATCTTATCCCTCATGATAGATTCCACAGTGGCCTGTTTTAAATGGATGGTAACATAAATAATGGAACCAAAAAAAGATCAACTTAGCACATCCAAACCAAAAGACACACACATGCAAATTAAAGTAAGATTAAAAAAAAAAAAATCAGAGAAAACACAACATACTATTTGTGGACTAAAAATTTTCGAGAAGCAAAACCTAATGGCGTCCAAAATCACATGAAGATAACTTAAGCATGAAGACTTAAGAAGATGTTAAAGGAATAAACAAACAACAAATAAAATACAACACGACAACAACAGAGAAAGAGAGCATTGAAAATCATTAGTGATTAGTTAAGACCAAAGGTTTTCAAATTAAAGTGATTTACTGGTTAAGCTACTGTTACTCTCAGTATGATGATTATAAAATTAAAAAATGAAATGATTAATATGGAGTATAGGGTAAAACAGTTTTAAACAAAGAGTAAAATGCACAGGATCTCTTTAGTAAATGTAAATTGCCAAACTGGGACAAACTGAACCTTAATAGATGCATTTGGGTTAAAACCTCAAGTATTAAAAAGAAAACTCATATTCTCACCCTAAAGAAATGCAAGTTGAATGAAGGAAGATTAAATATTAATTAATAATGTTCTAAGTATTGCCAAAGAAGAAAATATCTATCTTGAGAATTCCAGCACCAGGTAAACCGAGTCTCCTCGCCCTTCCCTGATTCACAGATCAGGGAACAGGCACCCCCCACTAGTAACAAAAGCAATTTATGTCTTTTGACCAAACAGGCCTCAAGTTAAGCGAGAGATAAAAAAAATTCACATATTTCACCTGTGGTGTGCTTCTTTTTATCATTTAAAAGTCCCTACTTGATACAAAAGAAACCGAATTCACGGAAAAACAAACCTCGAGAACCCTATTCACAAAGAGGATAATGCAGACAGGTGTATATTACCCTATTCCTCCTAAATTCATCCATAAACGTAACAAAACCCCAATTAGAGAAAAAAACTAGCAGGATTATTTTCATACCTAGACAAAGCGATTCTAAAGTTCATTTATAAACCAAATAAAAATAGCCTAGAAAATTCACAGACAGAAGAGTATTAAGTAGGTAAGAGCCTTACTAGATATTAAAATATATTGAAAAGCTATCGTAATTAAAAGAATGCATGTTGGTACATGAGTAAACATAAACAAGGAACAGAAGACAAAGTCCAGAAAAGAATCTAAATTCATAAAGAACTATCGTACACGCTGTAGCTAAAACCGTGTATCAGTGGGGGAAAGTTATCTAGCAAAAGGTACTGAGATAATGAGGTAGTTACGCTAGACCCGGTTACTTGCCTCCCTGGGCACATCATCCCCTTTCTTTCCTGCCAACACATGTGAAACTCTGTTCAAGAGTCGGGCGCCTATGTTCTGACCTCACTTGGTCGACCCCATTCCCATTCATTCCACTGTTTTGCCAGCGACAAAAGTTTGGAGGTGATCCTGTGACCAAGTTGTGGCCAATGAAACGTGAGAGGTCTGTCTCTACCCTTCCTATGTGGGGTGGCTGTTTGACAGGGACCTTGTGACCATAAAGGGAAAGCCAAGACAGTCACGGAGAAGTGGATCCTCAAACTACCAACCTGGAAGATTCTCATTACGTCAGATCATAAACCCCTGTTATTTAACCTGCTCGTAGTCATTTTGTTTCCTACAAAGCATCCTGATTCAGTAACCGGCTGGGAAAGAACTGATTTGGTTCCTGACACCTCGCTCACTCACAAAATAAAATCGAGACAGATCACACATTTAAGAAAGTACTAGGGGAAGGGCGCCTGGGTGGCTCAGGGGGTTAAACATCCGACTCCTGATTTCCACTCAGGTCTTAATCTCGGGGTCGTGAGTTCAAGCCCCGCACTGGGCTCCACGCTGGGCATGGAGCCTACATAAAAAAGAAAAAAGAAAAAAAAGAAAGTACTAGGGGAAAAGCTGGCATATTTTCTCAAGTTTCAGAAATGGGGAAGCAGGGCCATTCTGAGTATGATACGAGACCCCACGGCCTTAAAGGATGGACAAATTCTACACATAAAACTAGTTCTACATTAATAAACACCATAGACACAGTTGAAGACCTACTGACAGCTTGTAAGATTTAGGGTGTGTATCACAAAGCCTCAGCTTAGGAGCCGTGTGCACGTCTTCCATGAGCTAAACCCCTTCAAGTTAAGGGATATTTCTATTGCGTTGGTCTTTTTTTCTTACCGATTAGTAAGAGCTGAGAAACGTAACATAAACATTTATCCTGGGCCATGGACACCATGAGGGGACAGGGAACCCGGCGGGGACAAAACAAAACCAAGGAGGAAAACATGACCTGAGATAAATACCACCACAGAGGAGGTCGCGATCTCTAAACCCCAAACGCTACCCACACGGGTATGTGCAATTCCACACACACACACACACACACGCACACGCACGCACACAGACCGCAGATGCACACACACGCATGCACACACGCACACACGCGCAAGAACACGCATACACACATGCACACGCACATGCACGCACGCACGTAGGGAGGAGTGAGCACGGACCCGACAAAGAGCAGCCTTTCGAGAACCTCAGATGTCACAACTATCTGCTCTGCTCCAACATCCAAACCTCACAAAGCTCTTGCTGAGCGGACGAGGGAGACGAGGTAAGATGCGGTCCTGGCAGCAGAAAGAACGTGGACTCGAGCAGGAGGATACGGCGTTGACAAACTGAACAATTCCAGGCCGACAGTGACCTCGGGGGAGCCTGACAGCATGGGGGGCTACAGCAGCCCACCTGCCCCTCTAACCCTGCCTCCTTCCGCAGCCGTCGCCTGCCCTCTCGGGCGGCTCGCAGCTGCCAGGCCCTGCACTCTCCCCTCCTCGGCCGGGGAGGCCCAGGGCTACCTTCCTGGTGACATCTGATGCACTACTGCCCGGCACCCACCCCTGCCGCAGCCCTTCTCTCTCGTCCCCTCGTCGCCCCTGGGCTCTGACTCCCAGGCTTCCACCTGCTCTAACCCCCACCTACGTCCCGAGCGCGACAGGTGTCAGGAAAGGAGCCCCGGAGGACACAGGACGCGGTCCGAGGCTGCCCCGATTGGGAGGTTTTGCCCCGAGGAGCAGGAAGGGGAAGGACATTCAGGGTGCAAGAGAGGCAGATTCCAAACTGCTGACCTCTATCGATAGTCATGAACTTCGAAAGAACGCAATGTAATTAACTTTGTGCTTCTAAAGTCAAAGTCAAATTCCAGCCGCCCAGATTCGTCCGCCCATGGACCCATGGGAGCACCCGTGCTAGTCCGCGCCACCGCTTCCGCCTCATGTTCGAGCTCACCTTTGGCAAAGGTTTCTGGAAGGCCTGCATTGCCAGGAGCAAAGGCGCTGCTGTCGTCCAGTTATAGTATCTGACGTGGAAAAATGACACAGATGTCAAAGACCACGGCTGGGACTGAAAAATCTTCCTGATGTCAGGAGAAACAGTCAAGAAAAGCTCTGGAACCCCACCTGGGTCCTTAAATGAGCCCAAGACTGTTGCCAACACCCCGGCCCTCCCCGTTTGCCCCCCGTCCTGCCAACCCCACAGCAGCCGCTCTTGGGGGCCAAGCAGAGACCGGCGGAGGCGATGGGAGCCCAGCGGCCAGCTGGAGGCGAGCCTGAGCTCCGCAGCGATACAGCCACCGACGTGCCGATGGCATCTCTTGCCACACTTCATGGAAAAGGCAACTAGGTACCCCGAGTTAAGACCTAAACACCCCTGACTTCCTCTCGGGGAAAAAGTTTGCTGACCGTCTACAAAAACACCCACACAGCCCCTGACCTCAGACACCGAAGCTTTCACGGGGTAGATAAGCAGTCTATGCCGCGAACGTCTGTGGACAATGTGGGCCTGAGGCTCCCAGGCCAAGGGCCGAGACTGGATGTGTTGCAGTATAAAATCTAGTATGGGGGCACCTGGGTGGCGCAGTCGGCTAAGCGCCCCACTCTTGGTTTCGGCTCAGGTCGTGATCTCAGGGTCATGAGATCGAGCCCCGTGTTGGGCTCTGTGCTCAGCAGGGAGTCTTCCTGAGATCCTCTCTCCCTCTCCCTCTGTCCCTCCCTGCTCATGCTCACTCTCTCTCTCTCTCTAAAATAAATAAATAAATCTTTTTTTAAAAATCTAGTACAGATGAATATTAAGACCCACAACATGGACAGTTACATCAACCTACCGACTATGTAACAACACAGTGTTTGCCAAGAGGGAAGAGATAATAATACATTTTAACAAAGACTTCATTTTACACATTTCTAAGGCCGACTGTCTGGATCTCTGCTTCTGAAAAACTGAAATGCCAACAGTACCGTGAGACGGCCAAATGACCTCCAAGAGGAACCTACTTATTCCCGATCTTCACCACGAGATTGGGGTCATCAATGAGAGCCGGGTTGTCCACAAACTGTTGATAAGACACAGCTTGTCCCAGAAATGCATCTGTGAAAACAATCGTGGGAATAAGGAGAAAATAGGATAAGTTTGTTCAGAAAAACAGGCACATGTTTCCCTTGCTCGTTCACAAGTGTCTTCTGGGAGCCTCCACATTCCAGCTGTACAGACAATTCTTGAAATGTGTTTGTAAAGGGGCCTGAGTTTGGGGGCAGCGTCTATGCAGAAACGAGGGCGGCTGGGGGCAGTCCGAGGCTGTGGGGCAAGCGTACGTCGGGGCAGTGAGGCGGGGAGCAGGCGTGTGGAAAACGCAGTTTCCCCACGCACCTCCCAGAAGCAGGAGACTGGTAAGCAGGCTCGGAAACCAGGCCACCCAGTTTCGGTCACATTTATTGGCGTGAGCCTGTGCTGAGCCAGCACTGAATCTCCCCAAGCCTTGGTTCCCTCGTCTGTAACGAGGGGATCAAGAACCACCCCTGCTCCCTCGGCGGCTGTGGGGCTGGGAAGCACAAGGTCCAGCCTAAGGCGAGGTGCTGGTCACCGTCACGTGACGAGGTGTGGAAGACAGACCTGGCCTGCCAACCCAGCCCCGCCACGTTCCGGGAGGCAGGAAGCCCCCAGCCCTAATTCTAGCTTCTGTGATGAGCTCTGGCCTCCACTCGACGTCCCCCACTCAGCTGGCCCTGGCTTGAGCCTTGGTGAGGGCTCTGACCACCTGTCTGGCCCTAATTTGTCCCCACTCCTTCCCTAGGGGGGACCCTATAGACCCTGAATGGAACTGAGACCAGCAGGGCCCCGACCTGTCCAGCAGGAAGAGACCCCGTGGTCAGGATGCCGACCCAGACTGGCCACGACTGGTACCTCTGGAATCGAATTCGTACCGTTGGGTACTCTCCTCAGGGGCTCCCGGCCTCATCTGAACGGACCCCGTGGGAGGACCCTCAGCCCCGCGGGGACATTCGGGACAGAGACAGGGGTCTAGGATGGCAGCTCAGGGCAGGAAGGGAGGAGGGTGGCCCCTGAGTGGTGAGGGGGTGAAGTGCACAGCCTCACCCCTTCCCCACCAGACAAACAGACCATCTGGGGGGAGACGTGATGAAAAAGAGAGAACGGTGGAGGTGGGGGGGGGGTGGTAGAGGGACAGGAGAGGGTCACTGAGGGCCACTAATGTCACTCGAAGAGTTCATCAGTGACAGGCAAGGCATCCGCTGGGGGCCTCCCCAAGACCCCGCAGCCTTTCTGCACACCTCCAGTGCCCCCTGTCTCCCACCGGGCTGCGGGCTCCCGGAGGGCACCACTGCAGCGCCGGCACAGGGCAGGGAGACACACACGGTGCTCAGCAAACACGCCCGACGACAGGCTGCCCCGAAGCCGTGTACGAACAACAGAACCTTCAGGTCAGCCAGCCGGCAGCCGGCAGCATCTGGGCCACGAGCTGCAGGGAGTCATCTGTGCTCTCCTGAGCGCGCTCTCCTGAGCCCAGCCAAGTGGAAAGCGACTTTCCACGTGAACTGGAGAAGCCCGAGCTTCAGGACGTTCTGGCGGCTGGCCACGAGAGGGCGCTCGTGGCTCGAAGACCGGCTCCAGGGCCAGGCTCCCCGGCAGTACCTTTGGTTATCTCCCGGTTGTCGCTGAGGCCCCCGCACAGGGAGATGGCGATGGACGGCAGGTCCCTCAGGCTGTCCGAGGTGCTCTCCACGCCGCTGTCGATGCCAGAGCTGCCCACGGACTG
The DNA here is from genome assembly GCA_028534135.1 of Potos flavus. NCBI lineage: Eukaryota > Metazoa > Chordata > Mammalia > Carnivora > Procyonidae > Potos > Potos flavus. The sequence continues at coordinate 6,545,695 of CM052885.1, read as the reverse complement.
CGGGGACTGGTTGGCCGACCGGGCTCCGTTGTCGCTGGTGTGTTTGGCGAGCCCGGAGGGATCTCCGCTGGGAGGAGGAAGAGGGAGATGGTCTGACATCACAGACAGCGAATGACTCCCACCACGTGCTAGCCCTCAGAGTAGCAGCGGCGGTCATCTCAGCACCGCGACAGAGACAGACAAGTGAAAGCAACTACCTTGCGGGAGAAACGAATATTTTAGCCTATTGTCCTCCCCGTGTCCCCTCCCGAGCCTCCGTGAAACAAACGGCAGAGAAAGCACGCTGTCCTCAGAGGCCACAGATCTCCGCTACCACCCGCCGAGGAGCCAGCCCTCCCCGCAAATCACAAAACTGAACAGGGGTCCCCAGAGGCCACGGGAGAATCTCTCCTGGGGAGGGAGAGGGCTGTGCAGCTGCCCCCTCTTGGCCGCTGATTCGGGTGACGGGTCACTGCCGCCCCTCGCGACACGACCGCGGTGTCACCACGGGAGCCAGCCTCATGCCTGCATTCCTCTTCAGGAGCTGGGAAGCCACACACAGCTAGCCACACACGTGACTCCAGGGAAAGCCCGTTATTTACTGGTAGATTTTCACAGTAAAATCTGAGCCTCTCTTTTCTTATTCACTTTCCAATCAAATATAAGGGGGAGAAAACCAGACTCACACGGATAAACACAGAAAATGATACGAAGAATCAAAAGACATTTTACTTTTTGGGAAAATACAGGGCAGCCACTTCCGGGTCCATATCCGTGAGGTCATCCAAGTAGACGCCGTCGGCACCAAGATGCCTGCTTCGTTTGTCTGAAAGAGCAAACGGGCCAAGTCGGAGCCCTGGTCTCCCACGGACCCCCGAGGAGCTCCGGGAAGCGTTTCAGCATAGTGTACGGGTTTGCTCCAAAGTGTCCCCAGGGGCCCCGAATACGAGAGCGGGAAGTCAGCCCCGCAGCGGGACTCCGGAGGCCGACGCACCAAGTCTGCGCGTGACCCCGCCACTGTCGCTAGCGTGCCCCTGACCGAGTCGCGTGCCCCTGCTGAGCTCCGTCCCCCACCTGTGAAGGGCCTGACATGTGCCAAGCACTCAATCTACGGAAGCACCTGCCACCATCATTATTAGATGAGGAAGGCTTTCATTAAGCGCATCCTGGTATCCACAGTCCCAGGCCCGGGGGATCCACACGGTGCGTCGGGGGTCACCCCGCACCATGACAGCGGACTTCCCATTTCCTTCTGCCAGAGAATTACGTCACTGGCTCACAGAAATCTAGAAAAGTGCGCCAGGCACGTGATTAACAGGCGAGGCCTGACGTCCTCCCTCCTGACGTGCAACCAGGTGTGTATTCGACCAGCAATTACGGAGCAAGAGCCATTCTGAGCACAGAGGAAACAGAGGTAACCCAGACCAAACGGTTCTCGAGCCCACAGAGCACACATTCCAGTTTGGGAGTTCCCGGCAAAAACAGATACAGACAAGTGACGCTCTGAAATAGTGTCACATGTCACGCAGAAATTAAAACTGGGCAACGTGCTGACAGAAACTGAGGGCAGGGGCCGAGGAGACCAGGATTAGCTCAACAATCAGCTTCCTCCGGAGTCCCACGTGGGTAACCAAGACATCCCCCTTCTGCATCCCAGCGCCCCGATCTAGACAGTGAGGGGCTCGTGACAACACCCCCGGGGTTCCTTCAGTCTGACTGTGTAACTACACCCCGATAACATCTTCAGCAGAAAGCTGCCCCGGTCCAGCCTCCCCCGTGACGTACGCGGGCCTTCCGAGGGAAGCATCGGGAACGTGCAGGGCCCCAAGTCTGCACAGAAGGGGCTGGGACCCGCCGGCCTTCCCACCTTTTTTCCTGGAAGGAGAGTCCGTCTTGCTTGCAGTCGGGGCCATGCCGGCAGAGAGGGGTTTGGGTTCTTCGATCGTAGCCAAAGGTGGGGCTGCCGCCCCCAAGGCCTCGACGTCTTCTTCGTTCACAAACTGCATCTCCGTGGGAGGCCTTCCCGGCTCTGGAACGGGCAGCACGGGAGGCCTGGCCAGGGTTGGCGACTGGTCACTAAACGCATCTGAAGACTCACTCTGGATGGTCTGAAAGTGCATCTTATCACAGATTTTTCTACTGTTTAATGGGCTGCAGTCTTTCATCTTGTGCGGAGATGACTACGTCGAAGGGGCAGACAGAGACAGACACACAGACAGAATGGTCAGAGTGCGGGCACAGAGAAAAAAGGAGTTAACCAAAGAAAAACAATCAACCCGTTAACATCTGCACAACCGTCGGCCCATTTGGCAGAGAGACAGTTCAGTCTCAGGTGTCACCTCATGATTTCCCTTCCACCCAAAGAATCTAAACAGAATACTCGTTCAGAGCCAACGAACTTTCATATAAAACAGCAACTGCCAAATGGAAGGGAGTGGGATCGGGAGAGGCCAACAAACAGAAGCAGCTCAAGCACTCAGCGTCCATCCACGGAAGGGGAAGTACGCTCGCAGATGGGTAGCTTGCAGCACAGCGACAATAAGTGAGTTACAATGACACACAACAGCACGATGAATATTGCCAAGCTGATCTCTGCTGTGAAAGGCAGGAGGGTGTTTATCCTTCTGGGGGGTCAGGCTGAGCAGTACCTACAAAGGGTGGGGCTTCCCAGCGGCTGATGAAGCCTTGCTTCTCTCTGGACACATTCACAGTGGGAAAACGTACCAATCTGCGCCCTTAGGATTGGGCATTTCTCTGTACGCATGCTCTATTTCAACAAAGTTTACGCCCAAAACTAAGTCACTTGAGTAGGGAGTTAGCATTTCTGATTCTACTTCTCCAAGGAGCAGCCAGTTATGGAAAAGATTTACCCAGACAAAAACCAGAATGCAATTTATGGGTTGGAGGGGAAAGGGAGGGTGTTCACTCCTGTACCCGATCTCACAGCTTCTCGCACAACGGAAACAACGCCACAGCACGTCTGTGGTTGGAAGCGTTATGCGAGAAGTGATGGGTTAGCACGTCCACGCCACTTCTCCAACAACAAATGCCGTGAGTTTGCAAGAATGGCTGGCTGGGTCAGCACTATAGTGTGCAGGCAGAGAAATCAGCGTTTTCCATGAAAGCTAAATATGACCCAGAAAAAGAAAGAATCCACAACTCTACCTCAACAGACCTTCCCTCCAAAGAGCTGCCCATCTGCATTCTTAATAGGAATGCTTTCATGTTTACTCACTACATTCATTCGTATTACAAATATTTACTGGGGATACAAGAAGTTGTAGCATCTTCTAGAAGCTTTACAATATTAAATAAGTTTTTATGGTAATATATTCAAGATCCTTTTAATAGACTGGACTATGAAACAAAATTTCTTGAAAGAAAAGATCACGCCCGTCTCCTATTTTTGGAAATTATCTTGGATGTACGGCAGAACTGGGAGGGAGGACTTACCTTTGCCGCTTGTGGTAATTCTCCCCAAAGCCAGAGCATTTCTAGGTTATTCTTTTGCATCGTCCTATCGGTGGCCTTACTGACCAATTCTGAATCGCTTTTAGGTGTTGAAGGTCGAGAACCTGAAGGACTTAAGAAAAACACAAACCCATGATTAAACTGGGAAGGGACACTTTTTTAGATGTTTTTTGGTCCAGAATTCTATGGTTCAAACAGCCCAGAAAAATGCACACAAGCTTCATGACATTCCCCTCTGTGGCCACCAGGGGTCCACAGAGCACACAGCCAGGGGGAAGGAGCGCCCAATTTGGGTAACCTATCCCAACCTGCCCCCCAGTTCCAAGTAAAGATGAGAAGAGGCATTTAGAAAGGAAAATTGAAGAAAAGAGAGATTAGAGTCAAAAGGAAAAAAAAGTTTGTTCTCATCTCAAAACCACCCATCTCTCCCCACCTCACCCTGAGCTCCCCACTCCTGCCTTCTCGACTCCAACCGAGTCTGTCAGCTCACAGCTGCAAAGGGGGTCCTGCCTATCTCAGACACACACCCATTATATTCGATTTTCAAAACATTTCTGAATCTGCACTGGCTTCAAAAACAGGGAAACTGCATCACGTGCCAATTTTGCCACAAATTCCGGATGCCAAGAATAAACTCAAACTCCCTAACGTGGCAGGAGCCTCTATGCTGAGATTTCATTAAATACTCTCTCTTCTAGGAATACTTCAAAGATCCACCTGTTGGGTAAGGTTTGTTCTCTAACAACGTCTCACAGGCTTAATTCTCAGGCCAGCTTTTAAGTGGTTGCAACTTGTGTTCTTGTCTCTACAATCTTTCCTATTTCTCCTCTTTAGACCTGAACGAAGTTTTCCCTCTGTCCAGCCAGAGTGACCAGCCAAGAATAATCAGCTTGTCTACAAACTTCTCACAGTATCCTAAGCAACATCTGGACGAGAAAATATATCCATTTAATCTCTCCCTGCCTTCACTCTCCTGCGTCACTGCCCCCGGAGTAAGACGATGTTACGTGAAGCGGGCTACAAAGCCTCCATGTCTTCCTTTTGTGCCCTCTTCCGCAGCCCTCGCACTCTCCTGAGTCCCCGCTTGGCCTCACAGACCTGAGTTAGGTTTCAGCTCCAGCGGAGTACAGCTTCCTGCCAGGTCGAGGAGCAGCCACAGATGAAACCTAACGTATCAAACCAGTAGGGACCCTTAAGGGCTAACTGGTCCCAGATCTCTTCAGTCCGGCCATTTGAACCAAAGAGACTGACCGCTCTCTCTCTCTCCTCCATTTCACACCAAGGTGTTCAGAGGCTGGTTCATCCCCGTGGTGCCCACTGCCCACCAAACCCCCACGTGGTACGTGGCGACAGCGCGGCCCTCACGCTCTATTTCACCACGTGTGGAGAGGAGGACCCTGAGACAGGGTATTGTGGGAGCGTATACGATGGGACACCTCTCCCACACACAGACACACATACACCCTCTTCCGCCCCGCGGGAAGTGGTCCCACAGGAAGAAGACTGAGCACCCCATACGTCTAGGGGGTAAAGTGTCCATCGCCTCCCAACCCCTCTTCCTCCCTTTAGTCCTCTAATTATGCTTTTCTCCAAAAGGTCACTGCCTCTCTGGCACTGGTGTGTCCACAATTATGCATTCGGTATCAGTGACAGGTGCAGAGGGGGCGTCGTGGCCTCCAGTGTACCTACAACCGTGACTGGGATCCCTTTTGTCTCCAGAGTCATCACAGAAAAAGTCCACTGTGGTCGGCCTCCTATCCTCAGCAGCGTGGCATCCGAACCTCAAATCCCTGGTTTAAATCCCTGTTCTATTTTACCACATAAAATATAATTGGTGTTTTGTGGGACAATGAATTGTCTTACCCCCCGCACTGAAGTCAGCAAAGCCCTTTAGACAGAGCTTGCTCTGGAGCCGGGGGGGTCAGCAAACTTTGTCGAGCTTTGTGGGTCATGTGATCTGTGTCAGAAGCACACGATTCTGCCACAGCAGCACAAAAGCGGTCCGAGACAATATGTGAACAAGCCACAGTCCCATAAAACCACGAGGACAGACGGGGGGCCCACGGCTGGCCCACCGGCTGTCGTTAGCCAGCCTTGCTCTAGAAGAAGGCAAATGCTGAACACGGGTCTCTTGTGGCACCAGATCCAGAATTCCTGCTATTCCGACCCTCTGACCAACGCCACAAGCCCTAGGTTTCCACGGAGGTATTCAGGCTTGTGAGCTCACTCACAGAGAAACGAGCCGGGAGCTGGGAGCCCCACCTCCCACGCCCGATAGGCCACCGCCATAAATGGCGGCAACATCAGCCTTCCTCAAAAGGATCCTACACGCATGTACACACACACGTTCTGCAGAATGCAGACTGACAGAAGGTGAGTCGGGGAAAGGCTCCCAGTTCTGGGTATGATTCACAAGGAAGATGGTGGGCCCAAGTCTTTCCATTATCAAATCTTAGACTTTTAAGGTCAAGGGTTGTTCAAAAAAATAAGCTTACAAGATCTGTGATTGGCTTTGGTAAATAATGCATTTATTAACCACGGAATAGTTTTCAGGATTTAGCCAGTCCCACTCAGGCAAGTTAGTTCTAACTGTTCACAGCCTAGTTTACCTCCTTTCAAACTGGCCTTTCCTCTGGACATGAAACCCTCCAAACGAAGCACATCCTGAGACTTGGTTCTTTAATCAAAAAGGAAAACAGTTTCCCACACAGAAGTCAGTCAGAGCTTCATTTGTTAACATTTAGAAACCCAGCCTGGAGTGTGGACAACATGGAGGGAATGGAGGCAGGAACCTCAGACCACGGCATCTGAGGAAAATACAAACCAATGGTCCTAAACCTTAAGAGCCACCCTATGCTATGCTCCAAAATTCCATTCTAGAAATACCTGGGAAACAGGATTCCATTATTCAGACAGTTTAATAAGCTATTTAAAGAGTTATAACAACGCCCCTTATACAAAAGATCTTATAAATTTCATGTTGAACAACCCTAGACACAAGGCAAAAATCATATTACCAATTTTTATTTCATTATTCTGTTTCGCAAAGCACTCCATAAAATTAGGAAGAACTATATGCTTAGCAGTAATTTCCAGAGAAAAAATCTAATAATCTACAAATGCTTAAAATCAAAGGAAAATAATCATCTCTATGTATTTTCTTCATAAGTAATTTGGTTAGTCAAGCAGATTTGTAAGAGTTAGAGCAAAAGTTTCACTTATGCAGTCTCTATGTGTTGTCTGCATAAGTAATTTGGTCAATGGTAAACAGACTTGTACGAGTTAGATCACAATTTTGATTATTGAAGACATTCAAGTGGGGAAAAGAGCCCCTCTACCTTTCCGAAGCATGGAAGTGGGAAGACTGTGGAGGGCAAGAGCTAGAAAGGCCTCCCTCGGCCGCAACTGCCAGGCGGGGGGCAGTCCTTTGGCAATCTATCGGGCTACTGGATACCACGCGATATACATTAAAAGAAAGAAAAATCATAGGTCAATCAAATTAAACTTCATATAAATTCTTTGACTACTCTCCACAATAACATTTGCAAGAAAATGAACATATTTAGGCATCTGACAACAGCAGAATACTCTCTGTTGAAATCACTCAGAAATCAACAAGAAGTTTTTTGAACCACGAGAACAGGAAACTGCCAAAAGACTCATTTCACTTTCTATTTCACCCATATGGGCCATAAAAGATTGTTGTTCTCTGGTCAGAATTTAGTGCTTAATCAAACTACAGTCTCCAAAGAGTTGATCGTTTCTGCTGCTAGTTGTCTCTTTAAAGAAAATACATAATTCCAAGTATGGAAGTGTATCTATTTAGCCTAATTTGTCGCTGCATTTGACAGCAGTCAGACCCACATGGTCTGACACAGTCACTGTTCTGGATTCATACAGCAAATCATGAAAGACGGGAACATACCCAGGGTTGTGTTTTAAACATTTATCTGAAACTCTTAAAATTAAGGTAGAGTGTCTGAACAGATTTTCCAACATAATAGTGGCTTCTAACCATCCGACATAATTTTCTTCCTAAAGTACTGTCTTTTTCCCTCCTTAGGGTGCACTTCCACAGACCTCGGGAGACAATGGGGGAGGTTCCAGGAAGGTCTACTATCTGCACTGTCCATTATGACAGCCACCAGCTGCACGTGACTATCGAGCACGTGAAGTGTGACACGTCCAAACCAAGGCGGTCCTTACACGTGACATTCGCAATGATCTCGAAGACTTAGTATGAAAACAAGAATATGAAATATCTCATTAGAACTTTGTGAAAATGACTTGATGGTATTTTGGATACACTGGGTCAAAGGAACTCGATCATCCAAGTTAACTTTCTCAGTTTCTTTTTACCCTCCAAGGATGGCTGCTAGAAGACTAAACGTCCAGCAGTTTCTACTGCACGGGCCGGGTCTGCAGACAGACCTCCATGAGAACGGCCCCCGGGCCCCCAGCCCCACGTGGGCAGACTAACACTCGCTGCCCCGGTCCTGGCAGGAACCAGGCACGGGACCTATCTAGTTCTCTCGGACCTGGACTCCAGCGCATGCTGCTCACTGCGCTGTCCCACTGGCGAGATCGCTCTGGTGAAACTGGAACGAGGAGTGGTGTTGGGAGGACCCTGGCTTTAGGCAGGGAGCCTTTGCAGCAGGATTCCTACACTTCCGCTACAAACCACAAGTACATCTAAAACGTGAGGAACAAGAACGATCCAAGGCTGGGGCACCTGGGGGGCTCAGTCGGTTAAGCGTCTGCCTTCGGCTCTGGTCATGGTCCCGGGGTCCTGGGATCGAGCCCTGCATCGGGCTCCTGCTCAGTGGGGAGCTTGCTTCTCCCTCTCCCTCTGCCCCTCCCCACTGCTCGTTGGTTATTCTTTCTCTCTCTCAAATAAACTAAAATCTTTTTAAAAAAATAAATAAATAAAAAGAAGAATCATCCAAGGATGTCCCCGTCACTAAGATCGGTGTTTCTCAACCTCTCTTCATTGTGAGCACACCCCCGGACCGCTGAGGCCTTTCCCCTCCATGGTCCTCCCTCCACCGTGACACTTCGACACCGCAGATGGACTCTGGATTTGCTTATGTGTGAGGCTCCGTGGAGGCCACAAGCCATTATAATATCTAAGAATTCTGTGCTGTCCAAGAACCAATTTTTGTCCCAGTGGGGGTGATACGATCCCTGCTGAGGACCCTCGGTTTAGATCTGTCCCCTCCCCGGTTCTTCCGAGAAGGGCTCCGAAGGGCTCCCATATTCTCAGAGGTCTCACTGACTACAAGTCTCTGGGGTCTTCAGGAAGGCAATCCGCACCCTGAGCAGGTCTAGTTCTCCAAGTTTCTACCTGATTCTAGGGCAACGTCAGAGTTCTTTTCAAGGAAATAAATATTCCTGATTTCCGCAGAAGGGGTTAAGCATGGGGAGAAGCCGTCATTCTAACAGCCCAGAACCACCTTGGTGGCTCCCAAATCGTACTTGAGGGCTAAGTGTCAAGAAAGGCTTGGCCACCTGTTTTCTCCCGCTGACACTTAGCACTGAGGAGCTGGAGTGGCTTTTCTTTCAAGGTCACCTGTGGGGAGCGAAGAGCCAGATTTGCCGCTTGACTATGACATCAGAAGTTTACGGTCTGCACGTGTCCTTTTTCAATCCTGATCTGTACCTCCTACTCTAACCTGCATTTTTTTGCTTTTTACTTATATTTCACTATTTTATTAGACACGCTTCCAGTCGCTGACTTTAAATCCTCTGGACCGGGGTGGGCGAAGGCACACACTTCCCCCAGCAACTCACCTGGCACTGGGTGACCACTCTCTATCGGAATTAGGGTACGATGCTGACTGAGGGTAAGTCATGATGGGGGAAGGGCTTTCCTTAGAAACATCGTCTTGGAATGCAGGTATATCATTAGGAAGAGTTCTGGAGAGAAAAAAAAAAAAGACTAAAGTCAAAGAATTACTAGTGATAAGTGGGTGACAGATTCATAATGAAGGCAAGTTTCCCTTTTATCTTGATTATCTAAGTTCTTTGTCGATGAATGTGATCTCTTTCTGACCCACCCAGGTGTGCTGCAGGCAGTGGGGAGGGAAAACGTGAGACACAGACACACATAAATGTGTTCGTGCTTTGGCTGGATTATAAAGGTCATTAAAACGACCGTATTCAAGTCTCTGGGCTGACAGACTGCTTGTTATGTGTTTGCCCTGCGGCCCCAAAACGGACCCAGGAGGGTGAAAAGTCTTGCTGTGCACGGCGGGGCTGCCAAGTGAATGACCGCACACAGACAATGCTTCACCTAGCAGAATAAATACATGATATAAACCAGATGAATCTTATAATGACAAAACGACTGCAAAGCTACCTTGCTTCAGGTAGAATGCATTCGTTAAAAAAACACGATTCGCTCTTACAGTCACACAGGCCGTACACTTGATGTTCCCTGAAATATCCGTCGCTAAGTTCTGGAAGTAAAAGCCATGCAGGGACGGCAACTATAATAAGCCCAACCACCAGTTTCTGAGCCTACAGCAGATTAGAAGCTATAGTTAGGAAAAGTGACATTGCCAATTTGCCTGTATTTTTAGCCAGAGGGGAAAAAAATCCTATTTTGAATAATGAAGCAGAGGGATATTCCTGATGTTCTTTATCTCTTTTTTGTGTTAACAAGATACAAAAATAACTACCAAAAAATTATACTGAATTTTAGGGGCGCCTGAGTGGCTCAGACGGTTAAGCTCCGACTTTTGATTTCGGCTCAGGTCGTGATCTCAGGGTTGTGAGATCGAGCCCCGAGTCGGGCTCTGCACCCAGCAGGGAGTCGGCCTGAGATTCTCTCTCTCTCCCTCTGCCCCTCCCCTCCCTCTCTCTTAACAACAACAACAACAACAACAAAAAATACTGAATTACATAAAGATCTGAAATATCAAATATACTTTACAAATGAGTTTTGTCTTTTAAAACTGGCCATTTTCACTAAAATAGTAATACACAGAAACCGAATTTCACCACCCTGTTAAAAGCAAAGAAAAGCTGAGCAAGACGACCATGAAACTTCAGGTCTAGTCAAAACTGAAAAGGAAAAGTCTGCTTGGAGAGAAAACCGGTCACGTTCTACACATACTTGTAGCCTGAAGGCTATCACGGGTCAGTCCCTGGCCACACATCAGCCCAACGGCTGGGTCTACAGTCGGGGTCCAAGTAAGAGCAAGCAGGCTCTGAAACAAGGGTTTCGTGCATGAAGTATTAGTTTGCTCACTTCTCTGTCCCTCGGTTCTGTTCTGGACGCTGAAGCGGCCAGACGAGGAGGTCGGGTACCACCAACTGCCTTGTAGCCGTAAGCTACCGCAAATCTTTATGCCCCTTGAGGTTGGGGCCACAGAGTTCGAAAACTCAGTCTAAAATGCATTCACATAAGAATAAGGAATACTGGGGCATCTAAGGGGCCCAGTCAGTAAAGCATCTGCCTTCAGCTCAGGCCGTGATCCCAGGGTCCTGGGGTTGAGCCCCGGGTCGGGCCCCCTGCTCAGCAGGGAGCCTGCTTCTCCCCCTCCCTCTCCTTCTGCCTCTCCCCCTGCTCATGCTCGCTCTCTCTCTAATAAATAAATAAAATCTTAAAAAAAAAAAAAGAATAAGGAATACTAGGGGTAAAAACGAGTTTGTAAGAATCATCTCAAAGAACAAATGCGCCCAACCCCACAAAGGTCCCGCCTTCTGTGCACATTTACCTACTACCGTCCAGCGGGTCAGCCTGGTCGTCCGAGCTCATCTCTATGGGAAACATGTCCTCGTCCTCAGATGTGTTCATAGTATCGTCTCTTTTCAGGGTGTCCAGCTGGGACTTTCTCCTCCTTTTCCTTCTCTTCTTCACTAAAGAGCCGCTCGAAGGGGCCTCACTGGGAGGTAAGGCCTGGGCAGACGCGCTGGGGTCCAGGCTTCTGATCCTGTCTACGGAGTTCCTTTTCAGCTGACACTCCATGCGCGAGGCTCCCTCCGACAGGATAGGGGAGGTGGCCAGGTACATGGGGATCACTTCCTGAAGGACAGAAAAGAGTTCTCATCAAAGAGTCTTGCTACTTTGCGTTTAAGGAGCAAGGGGGTGCCAAAGGCTGGCCGGTGTTCCTTTAGGAGCGCCTGGGCACGTGTGCATGCGTGCGCATGTTTGCATGGAAGAGAGAGAATGTGTATATGTTTTTTAATATGCACTGAATTAAGATGATAGTAACTAAAAACAAAAATAGAGCTGACACCCCCATCCCGAATGCCTGCCTACACCAGAGCACACCCAGGCATTCGGCCATTGATCAATTAGATACTGACTCTCATCTTAAAAACAAAAGGAAAGGGGCGCCTGGGTGGCTCAGTTGGTTAAGCAACTGCCTCCAGCTCAGGTCATGATCCTGGAGTCCTGGGATCGAGTCCCGCACCAGGCTCCCTGCTCGGCAGGGAGTCTGCTCCTCCCTCTGACGTCTCCTCTCTCACGCTCTCTCTCTTTCAAATAAACAAATAAAATCTTAAAAAAAAAAAAAGGAAAAAATACATGGCCTGTCCATTTCAGTTGTTTAATCATGATTTGCCAGTTTTTTAAAAACTATAACAATTCTTTTATTAATGGCTTATTTATTATGAGACACCTGGTAACAAGAAGAATATATACAAAGGAGAAGAGAGAAACAGAAAGCCGCGGCTGACCCTTTACAGTGGGTTCGAGAACACCCGAGCGGCCTGCCGCAGGTGTGCAGCCAACATCTGAGAGACCAAGCCTTAGGCTGGGAGGTGAAGGTCATCTCGCCCGGCTGCTCAATGGGCCAAACGAAGAAGAAAAGCCGACAGTGCTGACACGGGGTTAAGAGCAAAGAAGCGTCCACACACTGGGCAGGGAAGGGGCAGAGCTCCACAAGCAGAGGGGGCCTGGATCCTGGGGCACTCTGGTGATGAGGGACACAGGCTTCCCCAACTTGCAGCAGCCTTCCAGGGGTAGCCAGGGCATCTGTAAGGGGCAGAAGGTACTCTGGCCCCCGAAGCCCCATCCCACCCCCAGGCACCCTTAAGGCCAGCAGAGCAGGCTCAAGACCCTAGAGCTTCCACGGAAGCCTCGCCCAAAACGCTTCTTCAACTCTCACAGCTAAGGGACAAAAGACATTTGAAAGGCAAGTATCCATCTGAGATGGCAAGAATTAATAATTACAAATGCACAATTCTCAGAACCTTCCCCTTGGATAGGGAAGTAATTATAGAAGGGGTAATTACAGAAGTTGGGGGCACAGGCTGAGGACTCTGGTCCTCCTATTACATCACACCTTTGGGGAGACCAAAAAGAAGAAGAGCCTGGGACCATTTTATTCTGAAACTGAAACTATGGGCGTACATTTTTGGGCCTGGAGCTATTTAGAACTGTCCCTTTTGAATCATGCTACTTTCCCGTAAAGAAAACTAGTCTAAATGGATTTATTTGAGGAATCACCACACAGGATCCCTTCCACGTGGCTTTCTCAAAGAAGGAAAGGTAAAAAAGTGGTTTATCTTAGAAGAAAACATCAGGGTAAATCTTCATGACCTTGGGTTTGGCAAAGGATTCTTAGATAGGATGCCAAGGGCGGGATCCACAAAAGAAAAAAAAAAAAGCAGATAAACTGGACTTCATCAAAATGTAAAAGTTTTGTGCTTCAAGGAATACCATCGAGCAAGTGAAAAGACATCCACAACAAACCAATAATAAAAAGACAAAAACCCAATTACAAAAAGATCTGAACAGACATTTCTCCAACGAACAAATCCAAGTGGCCAGCCAGCCCGTGAGAAGACGCTCAGCTCATTAGTCATCAGGGAGACGCACATGAGCGCCACGATCAGACGTCCCTGCACGCCCCCCAGGACAGCCGGACTCGCCGTCCGAGCGCAGGTGGCGGCGAGCAAGCCGACGCCCCACTCGTGGGAACGTCAAATGGAGCGGCCTCTCCTCCAACTCTGACCACATGGCTAGCACGTAACAGGGCGCTTCTGCTCCTGGGTACGGACCCAAGAGAAATAAAGGCCCACGTCCACACGAAAACTTGCACGGGGACGCTCACAGCGGCGTCCTTCGTGACAGCCAGAAGGCGGACACGACCCAGATGTCCACGAGCCCACGAAAGGGCAAACCAGTGAGGTGTCTGTAGGGCGGTGATTCAGCCCCACGGACGGATGAAGCCCCGAGCCTGGCTACGGTGCGGGCGAGCCCCGACGGCTTCGTGCGAAGTGAAGGAAGCCGGGCATAAATGACAACATACTGGGACTGCATCCGTGTGGCAGCTCAGAACAGGGAAATCGAGAGAAACGGCAGAAGAGCGGTTGCTGAGGGCGTAGGAAGGTGACGGGGTGGGGGGCTTGGGGATACAGGTAAGTGACGGCCGCAGAGCCCACGGTTTCTTCTGGGGGTGATGAAAATGCCCTAAACTGGACCGTGGCGACATCTCTTAGGAGAAGACTGAAAACCACCGAGTTGTATACTTGCAACAGAGAAAGTGTATGGAACACAAACTGTGTCTTAACAGAGCTGTTAAAAATGTTTTAAATAATAAAACATGAAAGTGACTTGGTCACTCACTACACAGAAGTCAGAACATTGAGCCCTCTGAGATTCGGCCCGCCAGTGTAACCTGGGTGCTGGGGACGGCAGCCTGGACGGGACCGCGAGCCCGCGGTGCTCACAAGTCCCTGGTACGGCCCCGCTTCTCTGCTGCGACGGTCTACACCACCCAGCACCAGTGTTACTCCTCCCCACAGACTTCCGCTGGGCCCTCTGGAGGAGCGTTGCTCAAAACTCTAAACTAGGAAGTCGCAGTGACCGCCCGGCCTTCCTTACCTGATCATTATCAGTCTCTTGAACAAAAAATGCTTCTCCGTTATCTCCCAATTTCATGTGCAAATCCACGGATTCCCCATTGATTTCTATGTCAACCTGAAGGAAAAACACACTTCGCTAAAACGGGAAACCCCACGGGGGGGTGCCCCACCTTCATACACACATCCCTTAATCACATACATCCCCAGATGGGGGCACAGTGCCACATCTCAATCAATGGCTCAATCAAGCCATCGGAAATGGCGTCTACCGGCCCCACCGCGGACCCCGCGCCCGGGAGGCCTGTGGTTACCCCAGCCGGCAGAGCGCTGCAGGACCGGATGCACGGACCATCCACAGCCACGTCAGAACGCGGGTCCCCCGGCTCCTGTCCCCGGGAGAGGCCCACCCTGCACCCAGCGGCCATGCTGTGGGCCCACCCAGGCCACACGGACAGGCCACGTGTAGGCATCGTGGCCGCAAGCCCTGGCTGACAGCCGGCCCAGGAGCCCCCGGCCCCTCGAGGGAGAGCATCTTTGGAGCCGGTATCCGGCCGAGGCTCCAGAGGGCAGAGGGTGGAGAAAAATGAGCCCTGCTGCAGTTGGTCTGAATTTCTGATTCACACAGTCCACGAGCTTTATAACTCGCTGAGTTTTGCCCCTCTGTCTTGGAATAATTTAACACAGTTCGAGTTAGTACTTGTCAATTCGGTGACCGGCCCTCGCCGGGGTGAAGCCACAGCTCCAGGGGCCTAAAGCTCTGTCTGAAGACAGAAACACAGGGGGTGCCTGGGGGTCTGTCTGACTTCAGCTCAGGTCATGATCCTGGGCCCCCGGGATCGAGCCCCGCCTCGGGCTCCCAGCTCGGCGGGGAGTCTGCGTCTCCCTCTGCCCCTCCCCCCACCCATGTTCACTTGCTCGCTCTCTCTCTCTCTCTCTCGAATAAATAAATAAAATATTCAAAGACAGAAACACGCTGATTTTCTCTAAAGAGAGAACCTGCCCCCCAGGCCACCGGGCGCTAGGCTCTTACCACTTTCTCTCGGGAGCGCAGGACCCCCATCTTCCCAAAGCGCACGTGGAAGGGCGAGCACTGGAGGCTGCCGTTGGGCTGGCGGACGACGATGATATCGATACATCCGGACAACGTGGCAGGATTCAGCCCCTTGTAGAGTTCCTTCACGGTGACAAACACCTGGCCCGCCAGCTGCCCCACGTAGTTCATGGTTTGAGTCTAGAAAGCAGAGACAGACCCACGATCGGTTAATTCCGGGAAGGCCGTCTGTCTGCAGCCAGACCAAATGAACTCGTCATCGTCACACTAGCTCGACTGCCACACCTCGTTCAGATCCTCCTGTTCCCCCGGGATGGGCTCCCCGACGCCCACCGCCACTGCCCATCTACCCCCACCCCATCGGCCAGCCCACCAACCTCCACCGGCCGACCCCAGGAAGCCTCATCTCCGAGAGCCCTCTGGGGCCCCGGCCCTGCTCGGCCCTGCTCTGTCGACATGTGCACGTTTTACAGCTAAATCTGAAGACTCTTGAGAAAAGAGACGTACTTTACACCTCTCAGGGTCTAGCCCCCGCCGAGCCAAATAGAGTAGGTATTCAATAATATTAGTTGGGAAAAAAAAAATGACTAGTTTCACTTGAGAAGGAAAAAAACGGACTTTTATTTGGAACAATTTCCGTCCCGGTCTCGGTCTGCCTACTCGGATTCTGCCCCACGGCAGCTCCAGGGGAAACGGGGGCTCCGCTTCCGTGTGTCTGTCCGGCTAAGCAACCGAAGGCCGGTCAGCAAACATCCGGCGTCTACTCTCCACTCAGCCTCGTGCTGGCCACACAGAGATAAAAAAGCCAAAGTCCCCTGAAGGGGCTCACAGGCTCGTGAAGGAGACTGAAGTAAAACACAGGGAAGGGAAGCACATGTCAGTGGGGCCGCGTCTGCTTTGAGCCGACAGGAGGGGCCGCAGCCAGGGGAGGCGGAGGACACGCGGAAGGGGCGGCAGCGGCGCGGGGAGGAGGGCAGACGCCCGCAGGGACAGGTGCACAGGAGCCCGGCCACAGACGAGCAGGGAAGGATGGAGAGTACGCGCCACGCTGGGAGGTCCGGACGATTCTAAGTGGGAACGCGAAGCCACTGCAGACTCGGGAACAACAAAATGATGATTCAATCCACGATTTCAAAAAAGCCTCCTGGTAAAAAAGTACAGACTGGCAAGAAAGAGAGAGAAGGCCGGAAGACTAAGCGGTGGCTGTTGGCGATGGTGCAGATGAGAGAAGACGCCAGCCCGCAAGGAGGCAGGAAACGGGAAAGGGAGCTGAAGGGACAGGTGGAGGGCCGCTCGGGGCCAGAGGACCCCAGTGAGCTGGCGCCATGCTCTGGCCCTCTTTCCACAGCTCTGGCTCCCACGACCGCCTTGGTGCCCGTCCTCACCTGCCCCACTGCCCACCTCAGCAGAGCCCACCCTCTGGTTCCACGGTCTGGCCCTGTCACATGCCCCAGTGGGACTTGGACACTGGCCCACAGCCCACGAGGGCCAACCCTGCAGCCTTCCTCTGCCACTCGCTCCTCCTTGCTCTGCCTCCCTGGGCCTCCTGCCCGGGGAGGTGCCTGCCCTCAGGGGACCTGCCCTCAGAGGACCTGTTCTCAGGGGAGCTCCCCCGGAAGGTGCCAGTCCTCGGGGGGCCTGCCTTCAAGGGACCTATGCTCAGAGACCTGCCCTGGGAGGTGCCCAGCCTCAGAAGTGTCTGCCCTCACTCAGGGTACCTGCCCCAGGGTGCCGCTCGCTTGGCGCTGCCTTCTTGCCAGCCCACAGGTCCCTTCTTCCCGCAGCTCGGCTGACCTCCCAGCTTGGCCCAGGCAAAGCTGCTCCCCTCTCCTCTCCGTGCACTTAACACTTTGGTGGCCTCCTAAGGTTCCACCGTCTGAGCATGAAAGGTCTGCACGCTGTGACTTCCAATCGCTGGATCCCAAGACCTCACCCTCTCTCCCAACCATAACCATCGCGCCCCAATTCTTCGAGGCGACTATCTGCCCTACACGGGGGCACGAGGGACCATGCTGACCCCAACCACCTCAGGTCCCTTACGACGATCCCAGCGGCTGCCACCTTGCTGTGCACACCTGTCCCTGACCTGTCTGCACAGTTTGGTTCTGTGAACTTTCTTGCTCAGATGTGTCTCTATTTTGCCGTGTGGTTTTCCTGTCACTTGGCGAAGCCAGATTGTCCTTGAGGCTGAGATCAAGCCTTGTCTTTGCAAGTTAAAAAACCAAAAACTACCTTTTATAAGCCTCACCTCAACCCCTGTGACATAAGCAGAAGAGAATTAGCACCCCCACTTCACAAATAAGGAAACTGAGGCTCACAGGTGGTTGGTCACGAACCCTGCACACCGTGGGCAAACACGAACCGCTGATTCAGGGCTAAGTTAGAAGAGGCCGGAGCCCTAAAAGCAATGACAAAACCTACAAAGAACCCATGAAAGCCCTCATGGTTCATTTTACGATCTTAAATGACACCCCATGGACTGATGGGCCCGTCTCCCTGGGACGAGCGACAAGCAGACCCTCCGTGAACACAAGCACAGATGTGCACGGGCCGGCCGCTCTTACACGGAGTCGGTGCCCCGCGCTCCTGCCCCCACCGCCAACGCAAGTCACACGGAACGCAAAAACAGCAAACCGCGCAACATCTACGTCTGTGAGGCCGTGCAAGCTAACTAACTTCATGCAAAATGGGGGAGGACACAGTTCCTGAAGAAAAGAACAATGTAAAAAAGAATTCTCTGGACCCTGATGCTTCTTTTTTGTGTTTGGGGGTGTTTTAAGTAAGTTTTATGCCCAATGTGGGGCTTGAACTCACAACCCCAAGATCAAGCGCGGCGTGCTCTACTGCGTCCTCCAGGCGCCAGGAACCCTGATACTTCTAATAGGGAATCATTTTACAAAAAAAAAAAAAAAAAATCACCTCAATGTTCAGTGTAGATCTTAACCTCCGGTGCTTCCCAAGAGGGTCAACCTCTAACCCTGCAGCTAAGCACAAGCGGTATGAACAGTGTTTTCGTACAATTTCCTCCACGTGACCTTGGGCTCCAGTGATTTTCACAGCAACGCTGTAGGTACGAGGCCTTTCACACCAGTGAACTGAGGACAAGCAAAAGCCCAATGGAGCCGATGCCCGAGGGCACAGGCCGGGGCCTGCACCACCTCTGTTTGGTTCCACACCCCCCCTCCTGCTTCACGGCCCTCAGCTGTGGGCCACGCTGGTCCCTGAGTGATGGGTGACCGCCTCCTGCAGCGAGGCTGGAACCCACACCCACCCCCCTGCTGCTCCTCACGCGGCCCCGGAGGACCCGGTGGCCAACAGCCGAGAGAAAGCTCGTGACTGGATGGTGTGGCCACATGTCCGCATCCCAGCCCATCCTCTGTAAGACGAGGACGTTGGCCTGATGACCCACAAGATCCAATTCCAGCTCCGACCGCCCCGAGATGAAGCCTGAAAGGGCATCCTTAATAATTCAAGCTAAATGGGGCTCTGCTCTCTTGTCCCCACAACGAAGCATCCCTCCCCCCGTCAGTGACCAAATTCAAGGTTATTGCGCAGTCTGAAGATTTCGAAGGTGGCACGACCCCAAAGCGCCGTTTGAAAGGAATAAGGCCAGAAATGGGAAGCGACAGGCAGCGCTCCCCACCTTGCAGAGACGGAGCCGGACTCTGACTCCCCGATTCCCGGTCCTGCGAGCTTCCCTCCCTCCGGGCGCACCATGGGGCTGGCCTGCTGTCGTTTTCTCACCACAAATAACTGAAAGTTGCTTTGATTATCTTTAGCTACTCCCTCTATTGAACAACTTATCTGCAAATCTGAAAAAAGCCTCCTCTTGGAAGCAGGGCATCCATTCCATGATTCTTTTTTTTTTAATATTTTATTTATTTATCTGACAGAGAAAGATCACAAGTAGGCAGAGAAGCAGGCAGAGAGAGAGGGGGAAGCAGGCTCCCCGCCGAGCAGAGGGCCCTATGCGAGGCTCGATCCCAGGACCCTGAGATCATGACCTGAGCCAAAGGCAGAGGCTTCAACCCACTGAGCCACCCAGGCGCCCCCGTTCCATAATTCTTAACAAATGATGACAGGGTCATGGCCCCACCTGGCAATACGCTCCCGGGAACTGTCCTCAGCACCAACAGGGGCTGCTCTAACTGACCGCTGAACGTGTTTTACAAAGGAGACCTCCTGGATGGCTACTCTCTCGAGCTCCAGGAGAAGCAGCAAGGATTGGCAGGGCTGGGAAGAAACTGGAACGCATGTGCACTGTTGGTAGGAATGCAAAATGGTGCAGCTCTATGTATGGAACCGTAGAGAACACAGTTCCTCCGAAAGCCAAAAATAGAATTACCATATGACCCAGCCATTCCACTTCTAAATATATATCCAAGAAAAGCGAAAGCAGGGTCTCAAAGAGATATTTGCACACCCACGCTCACAGAAGCGTTCTCACAATGGCCAGAAGGTGGAAACCACCCAAATGTCCATCGATGGATGAATAAAGAAAGAGAACGTGGTACATACATACAATGGGCTAGTCAGCCTTGAAAAGGAAGGAAATTCTGATACACGTTATATATGCAACAGGGATAAACCCAGAGGACAGCACGCTAAGTGAAATAAGCCAGTGTAGGATTCTCCTTCTATGTAAACCCCTAGAAACTGGGAGTGGAACCGAGATTACCAGGGGCCGCGGGGAGGAAGGAAGGGGTTAGTGGGTTAGAGCTTAGCCGGGGAGAGGAAACAAAAGTTGGAGCTGGATGGTGGCACAACAGCATGAATGTGCTCCCACGAAGGGTACTGAACTGTAACACACTTACAAATGATTAAGACGGTAACCGTTTATGTTGCGTATGTTTTATCACCACTGTGAAGGGGGTGAGGGAGAACGCTGTACTAACCAGGACTCATTTCAGGAAGGCGATTACTGTTTGCTCGGGCCCAGGAGGCCTGGGACAGGCTTTCGGGGACAGGGGCACCCAGGCACGTTGGAGGCAAGCCTGGCTCTTCCTCATCTCCGCTCTTCCAGGATGTTTTCTAAAGAAGTGCTGGGCAAATACTGGACAAATACAAGACTAGACCAGCTGGACGCCAGCTCCCAATTTCACTTGCTCGGTTCCGTGGGAAGGAAAAGGCTCAAGGAAGAAGCTAATCGGATTTGCCTAACGATAAGAAGTCAGACAAACCAGCCTGAGACACACGCACTCCCTGCACCTGCCCATTCATCTCATGGCTGCGCTCGTCTCCCGGTGCTCACACGACACAGGGTCCGGCAGGGAGGGCAGTACTGTGAAGCAGAAAGCATCTTAATTACCTGCAGAGTCACCAAAGTATGGCCTGTAAAGAACAAAACAAAATGCTTCCTTATCCAGTTAAACAGCTCTGAGGTCTGAGATCCCGGCTCTGCATTCACCCCAAACCAAATTACTTTCAAATCTGTTGATTTCAGTCTTGACATTGAGCAAGAAATAGCTGCTTCCCCCGACAGGACTTCATCTGTCACATGAAACAGGATTCCACAACCTATTTCAGAAGCTTTTCAAGGACAGATCAGCCAAACCTCACGAACACCTCTGTCTGGCCAAACGAGGGTTCTCTGAACTGTGCTGTGGATTTTCGGAGCAATTCTGAAGTTAAGAAACATGTGTGAAAAAAAATTGTGTGTGTGTATACACGCACACACACATATATAATTAATATGTACTATCATCATTTATATATTAATAGATTATAATTATATAACATATAATTATATATCATTATATATTAGAATATTAATATTATTAATTATATATTATATTATATATTGCATTATAGTATAATTATTATATAATATCGTTATGCATTTAATATTACTTATCAAATATTAAATATAATTATTGCATATAATTATAATTATATATTACATCATATATACAACATATGTAATGTATTACATAAGTAATGTAATATAATAGTATAATATGTAATTATAATTATTAATATAAATATAATGTATTTATATTATAATTGATAAAAAATTATAATTAACATATAATTACATGTGGGGTTTTTTAGTGTGGTATCTTCTAGCTTTCCAGAACACTTTGAGGCTAATTTTCATCTTTTCAGAGAGTCTTCCCTGAGTTAGAAACTACTACAGTACTTATATTAGAGACAGATAAAACACTGAGGAACATAAAAATTCAAAACCATACATCCACCTGGGATTCTGCTTAGAACATTAATAATAAACAGTGTTCAACTTGAATTGCATCGACTATTAAATATGAGGATTCGAATTACTTTAGGCTAAGGCTCTTAACTGTCAATTTGGAAACTGCTTGTTTTATCCAGGCAGGTGGAGAAAAGTGATTTTAATTCCCTTTCCGGTTCTCTCCACTAGAACGTTATCAAAGGCACGTTATCTTGGAAGCCACGGTCTCTCCACCTTAATTTTGTGGGTTTGCTCCTGGGAAATGGAAATTGGTAGGCAACCTCCAAACACGCGCTTCCCTTCTCCGCATCTCGGAGAAGGCGGACAGATCAGGACTCCCGCCTTAACCAAGCCCAAAAGGAATGCAAAGCCGCCTCAGTGAGTACAACCCTCAGAAGCACCATCTCAGATCTCATGACTACTTCTCTTTCTAGGCCCTTGTCTTTAAGCATGGAGTGTTCCGCAGGACTTCCACAATCCCCCCTTAAACTACGCTTCGCGCTGCCTCCTCCAGGCCCTCACCTGGCTGTTCTGGATACCCCGTGTTTATGCTACAAACCCTTAACATATCACTAAGTGAATCCCAGGAAAGGGGCCACGCAAACCTCCAGCTACATTTGCACAGCACTTCACGAGGCACAGAAAACTTTCCCGTGAGTAGTTCATGTGCCAAAAATCTAAGCAACCCCGTGCAGCACTCAAAACCCACGTTACTGCCCCCTCCCTGATGAGGAAGCCAGGGGGCCAGGTTTGCGTGACGTTCAGAGTGGCGCGACCAGTGGCAGGGTGAGGGCAGGAGCCCAGGCTGAACCCCGAGACTTCCCCATTCTCCTCTGCATGGAGCTGCCCCCCCATCTCGCTGCATGAAACCGGTATAAATGGGTGCCGCCCAAAGAAAGTCAGCCATGTGGCTTTAGCAAAACAGATGGCAATCATTTAGACCCAAATGTCAAATAATGTTCAGCCCATGTGGACAGGGTGTCCAGTGCTATAGAGATGATCACAGACCAGAATTAGAGTCAGAATTACAGGCAGGACCTTCCAGAGCCAGTGGGGAAAGCATGGTCTAGAAGACCAAGCTTCCGCACAGAGCTGACTCATTAGAGGGAGTGAGCTCACCATCAAGGGTGGTCTCATCAAAGAGTCTAAACCACCCTCTGGCAAAAAGGTTGTGGAGGGAAGTCAAGAACTCAGTGGTGCTCTAAGTTCACGATTCTGTGACCTGGCCACAGCAACATCATGAAATCAAGCCTTCATCCCAAGCAAGAAACCAAGAGTTGTGGGAGGAAGGGGTTTGTTTGGGGATTTTTGTCCCATCACAAAAACAGTCCAGAGGTGCAGACCACAAGGTGTACCCACCACCCCGGGAGCAGCCCGGCAACTCCGGGAATGAGGGGGGCAAGTGCTGCGATTAAAAAACTAGAAGAAATGAAGAACAGCATTAGTTCTCTCCCAGGAACGTAAAGCTCATGAAGACAACGCTCCAGATGAAATTCGCTGCAGACACACTTTAAATAACAGGCTCATAAGGCTTTTCTTGCCAAAAAACCAGGCATGAAACACAAAGGATAAGAGTCTGAAAAACAGAAATGGCACAAAACTTGGGGTCAGAGGGCCAGGATGAGATCGTCCGCCTCCGAACTTTGCAAGCTCTGTGCACGGGAGCAAGGTATGAACACTGCGTCTCTGACGGAACCTCACCAGCTGTCGTCGTGAGTGGGACACAAAATGATGCTCTAGAAAAGGTCTCTGCCCTTGGAAAGCTGGGGGCAAACGCTACCAGCGTCCCCACCTCCCTAGTAAGTGACTAAACCAAGCGGACGCGACCGTTGGCTCTCCATGCAGTATTTTCACAAGTACTCACACCCTCTACAGTACCCCACCTCAGGGTCCCCTGGGAGGTAAACAAAACCTCAAGGACGGAAAGGTCAAAACAGCCTCCTTTATGTCCGGAGACTCTTCTGGCCCTTTCATCCTCGGAATGACTCATCACTTCCGGGACCCAGCCTGCCTGCCTGCCATCCAGCCGCGCACATGCACTCCGCCCCCCACCCCCATCCCACGGCAGGTGCTTAGGGAACACCTGCGGCGTCTGGGTTTATGCTACATCCGGGGAGCTCCTGGACTGGAGAACGACCTCGCATCAGCCTGGGGTGAGGCCCCCCGCTTTGTGTGCCTGTTATCAGCAGCAGGGACACACCCGGCTACACAGCGAGCTGCCCGCAAGGGCCAGCAGACACTGACCAATTTCCCCGTCGGGTCCCAGCCTGCCAGCCGCTTCGGTTCAAGGAGCACATCTGAGCGGCTTCTAAACATCCAGAGTTTTCCGGCAACACCAGGCGAAGATAATAGAGCAGCGAATCAGCGTGACACAAACCACTGCCCATTCTCGCCCACCACGGAGGGTGGGACACTGCCCCAGTGGGGGCAATAACAGAGTTTAAACCACTTAATTGTTTACCATAATGATGCAAAGGATGGAACTTTCCCATCTTGCAGAGAAGGAAACCGAGCTTTAGAAATGATGTAACTGGCTCCGGGTCCCGGGGCAGGGAAGGGACAGAGGAGCACTGGAATCCAGGTTAAGTCTGTAGCCAGCATTGTGACGATCCTACGACCCTCCTGTAGGACTGGACAGTCCAATCTATGTGCAGGGGGGCACACGCAGCCTTCAAATCCCATATGCAGGAAAGTGTAATGCCCGGGAAATGCAAGTATCTTCACTCCTCCCATGATGAGGCCAATGGGATCCAAGAGGTACATGTGAGTCGATTTCTTTCGTTTTCCTAAGCTAGTGTCTGGTTTGGAAATGGGTCTGCTTGCTCAGGAGATCCGCCTGTGCGTGCCGGGCGGCCCCGGAATGAGAGGCCAGCCTCCCCTCTGCCATCTCCAGGTGGCGTACAGGTAAAGCAGGAGGCCTGAAAGGGGCCCATTCCTTCGCAGTTAAAGAAAAGAAAGGGCAGAGGCACCTGGGTGGCTCAGTCGGGGAAGCGTCTGCCTGCGGCTCAGGTCATGTTCCCAGGGTCCTGGGGTCGAGCCCCACATCTGGCTTCTTGCTCAGTGAGGAGCCTGATTCTCCCTCGCCCTCTCCCTGCTACTCCAACTGCTTGTTCGTTCTCTTTCTCTGTCAAATATATAAAAATTCTTTAAAAAAAAAAAAAAGGAGAAAGGGCAGAGATTTTGCTAGTAAAGTCTGAATACTCGGGGATCGAATCTCCCCCTCTTTTTATCCTGATCTACGGTAAACACCTGAGAGTCCTTGAGGACAGGTGAGTGACAGACCACTACCGCACCCCCCTTCCTACCCACATCCTTCCTCCCTTCCCACAGCAAAGATTCCGCAGACGCTCACCCTGCACCTGGCTGTGGGTATGGCCCCGAGGAAGGTTCGTTCCTGTCCTTGAGAAGCAGGAAGTCTTCTATCTTAACTGGCTCACTTATCAACAACTGAATATTGAGATCCGTTTACAACTTTCCCAAAAATGGAAGAATTTGCCTCGGAGGGTGAGCGCCTTGTCACTAGGAGTATTTAAGCCACTCGGCATTTAGTCAGGACTGTTCTTCCTCAAAAATACAATACAGGCTGCCTCCCTGGGTTCTCCCCACAGGTCCTTGAAGGCCCAGGCGGTCTCATTCTGCATTCTCCTGGTCGTCCTGAGGCCGTGGGAGGACAGCGAAGTGATGGCCCCTGGTACCCTAACGTGCACAGAACACGCTGTCAGCACCCCAGCCGGACTCAGAGAGATGGGGGGGGAGCCTCCACTCGCCACCCCCACGCTGTTCTCCTCTGAGCACATTCTGTGTCTCCACGTCTGGGAGGCACATCTGACCTGGTCTGAGCGAGAACACAAACAGCACGCTGCTCCCGGGGCCGGCCAAGATCACATCTACCTGGGGGGTTATGAGGTAAGTGCTGGTATTTAGCCAAAGCATTGAAAAATAAAAACAAACAAAAAGACAATTTCTAAGAAATCCCCCGAATGGCCTAATGACTAAGAAGACTTGCAAGAAAATGAAATTGGTTTATAAGTAGTGTATCTTCCTTTTGTGATTTATATTAACAGCAAAGAAGTCTTTCTTCGGAGCCTTGTAAGCTGACTTATCAATTGGTAGGAGTGACCAATTACACATAAATGACAAAAAAAGGAAGTATGACGTGGTTGCAGCACGAGGCAGAGAAAAGAACACCCCCCTGAGAATCAAGATACCTACGTTTCCTCCCTGGCCTGCCACACGGGGGTCAGGGGGCACCCTTCCTTCCCTTCCTTCCCTCCGGCTCCGGAATGAGGAAGCCCACCGGGGCAGCTGCCCCGACTACCTCCCCAGTCCTCAATGTGGTGCTAAGACAAGCTTCTTAAACAAAGAGTAAAATCCTGTGTTCGTCAATACCCTTGGGGAATGGGGGACTTCGCTGGCAGGCCAGCCCACTCCAGGAAACACTCCCCTCCAACTAAGAAGATTCACTAGAAAAGCTTGAGATGCTTCAACCCCCGCTGACCCGAGCTTTCCCCCACCAAAGCCCTGAGATAAGCCAGCAGAGAACACAGAACTCTCGCTCATCACAGCTCAGTTTCAGGACCAGGGAAAGGGGCTAGCCAGCTCCGGGAGGATCCTGCAGGAAGGAGGGTACGGTGGGAGGTGTGGAGAGTGTGTCCCAGGGGAGGGGGCCATTCCCTACCGCTCAGGACAAACAGCAAAGGCCTGGGAAGTTTTCTCCTCCTTCAAGCCCCCATCCGCACAACCCTGGGCAGGAGCACCCCCCCCCCCCCTGAGGGAGCTAATCTGTACAATTCCGGTGCACGGCAGACGCTCGAGCATCAGTTAGCCCAGTCTCGTGTGGTTCCAGAAGCGTAGCATTGGAAGATGAGGAACGGGAGGTCCCGTAACTTCCTGCCCAGTTATTACATGAGAAAAATCAGCTTTTCACCCAAAATGGACAGATCTCTGAACTTCACAACTTGCCAAGAAACTCTGCTTTCTTGGAAGTTCTGCCAAAATTCAAAACCCTGGCCACAGCGTTCATGACCCTGCAGTTTTTGCTACCGCCACCCGTCTCTACAATATTAAAGTCAGTTGAAGATGTCCTCACACTAACCCAATAGGAAAAATGGGCAAATTACAGAGAGAGGTCTCAGAGAGAGAAGTCCATTTGGTCAGGGACACGTGAGAAGATACTCAACTCCATTCATAATTTAAGATACGCAAAGGAGGCCTCTCAGATGGCCTAAACTCAGAGCATCTCGTAAAAACCGCAGGGCTGGTGACAGCAGGGGAAACCAAGTCATCGCCCACCGAGGGTGGGTAATAAACGGGGTGAGCACCGGGGCACACTCATTCTTGGCACATACTTCCCCAGCAATCCTACTGCTGTAAGACCCACGTACAAAACCGTGATAGCGCATTGACTGTAACAGGGAAAATTAGAAACGATTTAAATATCTATAGGACTCTGGTTAAATAAACCACAGAACAGAACATCATAAGCCTGATTGAAAAAAAAAAAAAAAGACAGGGAAAGGTAGGCCCAGGGATACTAAATCAACAAAGGTATATATTGAGTGAAAGAGTACACAAATATTGATAAAATGAATCCATTTTTTTAAGAATTACATTTATACATAATCTGAGATGCACAAAAAAATAAAAAAATCAGGACTGATTTACATACCAAACAAGGTCCACAGACTGAGCCCTGGGGACCAGGTCTGGGAAACAAGACCTTCGCTTTCACCATTAATATGCCCATAGTGTTGGTTCTGGCTTTTGTTTTTTACATATGTATGTATGTATTACTTGAACAGCAACTTTTAATGACCTCAGAGAACTGGGTGAGGGATGGAAAACTCTGGCCCACTCAGTGTTGGGGTCTCCGGTCAAGGAAACTGCTGGGACAAGAAGGGGTGATGGGGGGAGGGTTCCTGCTTTGGTCGGAAAGGTCAGAGGGTGACCACTCGGCTCCTCCAGCGTTGGGATTTTGCAATGTTCGGATCTGATAATCCCATGTGATGAGTGTTCTCGGGCCCCCGCCAAGGAGCACGAAAGGCCTGGACAGTAATAGTGGATGGAGAAGTCTACACTACAGGGCGGCCAGTGTGCCGGGCCAAACCACTCCAGGTGTAGACCCCGATCCTCTGGCTCTTAACTATTTAACCAGCTAACTAACCGAGCACAGCGCCTGCACCCTCTCTCTACACAGCTGCAGGTGCCCTCTGTCCACGTTTGCGTCTTGGTCAAAAAGAATGTCCTCCTTCTGTGACTTACGCTTCCGTGTGACCCACCCACTCCACTCTAGCAATTCATGGGGGGTCAACTAACACCTGATGTTCGAGAGTGCTGCCTACAGCTCACTGGGTAAGAGTGCAGACTCTCCCGGAAGCAGGTGACCGGCATTCCGATCCCAGCTCTGCCACCCCCTAGCCTGTGACCACACGCCAATGACTAACCTGAGCCTCAGTTTCGTATCTGTAAAATGGGATGAACGCCGTCCACCTCACAGGATTGGAGGTGTAGGTGAAGCACTTTTCAAAGTATGTGCACCCAATGCAAGCCACGTGCCAATCCCGTGGTCACAAACAGCTCCCGGACTCCAAATGAAGGCTCTTGCCTTAAGTATTTAAATTGCACCCTCCCAAAAAGAGAGGGGCAGGGAATATCATTAGGTTAAATTAATACAGAAATATTAGAAGCGTATGTTTCTATTATCATAGGGTGATAATACATTTGTTCAAAAATCGGAGCCCAAAAGCAACCCCCAGATTGGGCAGCATTCTGCGATTATGCAGAATTTCCCCGTAGGAAATTCTTTGGTAGAAGCGGTTGCCAAGGAGAAAGTCTTGTTGGGCAGCTGTGTCTTGTTATCCCCTGACCTCTGTTGCTTGAATCTTGTCTTTTGCAAACCAAAGGGTATGCCTAGTGAGACCGTGAACGCAGAGAAAGATTTTGCCAAAAAGAGAAAGTACACGTATCCAAGGAGATAGAGAGACCTCTGAGAACAAGGCACACGGGGTAAATGTGCTCACAGTGTCCCAGAAGCTTCTAGAAAACAGGAGCATCTCAATCACAGGGTCTGTAGTCAGCTTCATGAGCAAGGTAGAGAACATCGCACTAAGGAGCAAACGGGCGGCAGATACAGAGCCCTGAAGGCTCTAACAGTCTGTAGCTTTTTTCTGGAAAGCCCCAGCTTCAGTACCAGCAAAAAATTCTAAGTTGTTGAAGGACTCACACAACTTGGTCAGGGGGTTAAAAGATGTGGCCGTGCTCACCAGCCTGAAAAGCTCCCTGCTCCTCTCCAGCCAGAGCCCTGTCCATTCACTTCCTCCCGACCTCTCCGCTGGGCCGTGGACACGGCCCAGTCACCCTGAGCCACCCCCCAGCAGGCAGCGGCCGCTGGGGGCCAGGAGGAAGCCAGGGCCTGTGGCTGTGCGGCTCCCCCTCCCCACACACCCATGCACTCTTCCTTACACACCCACCGGCCCTCCCTCCACGGGAGCGTGCAATCATACACACACACACACACACACACAAAACATACACCCACGCATGCACGAGCACACGCATATCACGGGCTAAAACAAGTTTCACAAAGCAATATCTGATATCTCCTTTTCTATTCCACTTTTTTAAAAAGTCTGTGGGCCAACGAAACTGATTTGATGGCCAGGAGGTCACACGCTGCACTGTGACAAATACTGACCTGTGCCTAGACCCAGAGCGCTGCGCAGAACTGAACTCTTCCTCGCCACTCCTCCAGCGATGCTCCAGCCTGCCCACAGCCCAGCCCAGCCTCTGCCCCTGCTCACTTCTTATTTCTCAGTTTGTTGAATAAAAGGTGGGGAGAGGGGAGGGGGCGGATGTGGGAAGAGGAAGAGGTGCACGGGGAAGTGGGGAGGACACAGGAAGGAGGGGACAGGCATCAGGACACCAAGGGCACCTTCGGGGCCCCGGCGTCCCCCTGAGCCAGACCAGCTGCCAGGTGCCAAAGCAGGTATTAGGCCCCTCACTCACAGCTTAGAAAGTTCGCATTTCCGAAATGGCCAGCCAATAGGCACTTGGAGTCTTCTATAAATGAAGAATTAAGTTGGGCCTTGCCTGACTTTTTTTCACAAATTCCATGCCAATTTTAAGTGAGTGGGCTTACCCCATAATAAACTGAGCTAGAATTCAATAAAATGTAAAGTGCGGCGTCCCCTTCCCAGGGAGCCCGCCCCAGTGCTGACAGCGCACCATTGATCCACCTTGACCTCCTGTGTTTCTCCTCCGAACTGGTACGCCCCCCAGTCACACTAAGGAAGCTGATGTGCAAACAGGTCACAGCATTAGCCTCAGTGTCCCAACTGCATTGCAGTCTTCTCGGTGTTTCTCAAAAATGCTCCAAAAGCCACTCCAATCAGTGCGACCCCCCCCCCCCGCCCTGGCCCCCCAGCCCTCACTGCAAGAAGCTCCCGGCAACCCTCACCCACACCCATCCGAATGCTCGCCCAAATCAGTTTGTCTTGTGTACCCTGAACCCAGAAGAAAGAGGATCCAGGAGAGGCCAACTTGCAATAGGAGACAACTAGTGGGGAAGGGGGGGGGTCCCCACAGTGATGATCTGCAGCCCAGGGGCCAGCGTTGGTCAGAACTGTCTCAACCCTACAAACAGCCCTCATCACTGGTACCCTGTGTTCCTCCCTAAAATAATAACCTCCGCAGTGAGTCACGGACCCTGTATTCTGTCCCAGGGACTCTTGTATATCTCAGTTCATTTTTACAATAATCTCCTGAATAGGTATGGTTATCTCCACACTTCACAGATGAAGAAACCAAGGTTCAGAGAATTTAAGTCTTTGGCCCAAGTCATACAGCGGTAAGCGGCCAGTGTAACTGCAAAGCGCTAGCCTCAGCTCCCCACAGGCCCACGGTGGCCTCTTCGAACTATCTTTCCATCTCCTGCCCTCCCCTTCCCTCTGGTCCAGGACTCTGAGTTCAGCTCACTGGGCAAGGGCTGGGCCCACAGACCTCCCTCTGGCCGGGTGAGGCCAGTCTGGCCATCCTCACCCCATGCAGGGAAAACTCTCCCCAGCCATTCCTGAGGTCCCCCCAGGAGGCAGAGATCCTTCAGGCCCTCCCATGAACCCTCAAGTTCTGTCCCGCACAACTAGACTCAGCAGGTAGGTTTGTGCCTTGCAGCGTGTTCTTTTCTAGAGTGAGGAGATTTTGATAAAGAGACCTGAGATGCGGAGCACACTTGTGCAGGGGCCTCTAGCAAGCTCGGGCAGAGCTAAGTTCAGGTTCAAGACTCTGGCCAGGCAGCTCCACAACACTACACAGCCCTACATACAAACAGAAAGAAAAGCTCCAAAACACACACCCAGAAATAAACATGCTGGGTAATAATACAAATGTTGACAAATATGAAGAATTATCAAAATACAGAACCATAAATCAAACTCTTAGATCTCCCAACATCTGTGGGGAGGGGGAGTTATTTCTCAATTACTACCCATTCCTCAACCGCTTACTTTAATTCATAAGACCCAAATTATAGAACAACGGGTAAATAATAAATTTCACAACCATCATGCCATTCCTCAGATTTAAAAAACAAAAACAAAAAAACTGTTACAAAGCTCTCATCTTTTCCAAAATACCCCTACCATCCTGGGGATACTACTGAGTGTTAAAAAAACTCTGAGTTAATCTGCCGGGTTCTTTAGTTCAAGTTTCCTGTTTGGTGGTCAACCGCTGGGTTGACATCTGCTTTCTCCAGCGACTACTCTCCACCTAAGTTAGCCGCCTGTTACCTACACCGCAGCGCTATGGCACTTAAGAGTTATTTCCAAACCACTACTTTTCATCCTACATTTTCCTGGCCTTCCCCAAAATAAAATTCTTTGCAGGGACATGTGATGGAACTAACCAGGCCTAGCCCCCAGTGGGCTGCAGGAAAGATGCACGGAGGCCTGGCAGAAGAGAAATCACATGGTAATCTGAGAACCGGATTCCAACCCTGGTCAACCTGCCGCCCAGCAGCTGTGTGACCTTGGTCACGTAGGTCAGCGTGCCTGGGCCTCTGTTTCCTCCACTGTAGAGCAAGAACCCTAAGCCCCGGGGAACATTTTCATAAAAGTTCCGGGCGCATCGCAGGGACCGCCCGCTACATCGCCGGAACCCACCCGTCCCCGCTGGATGGAGCCGGTCCCGCCATCCCGGGGTCCCGCGGCCGCCCCCCGGAGTCCGCCAGGCGGGTCAAGGTCAGCCCGGCGTGCGCCGCGAAAGGGAAGGCCCGAGGGATGCTGGCGAGGCCGCCCGGGGCCCGGGCCTGCTTCTCCGCCTCCCTCCCCGGAGCACTTCCCCACCCGAAAGGGCCGCGGAGACCGAGCTCCGTCCTCCCGCGTCGGGTCGGCCCCGCGCCGGGCCCGGCTCCGGCCCCACCGCGCTCCCCGCGCTCTTGGGGCCGGGCCCCGCCCGGCCCTGCCGAGGCTGCGGCCCCTCCCCGGTAGCGGCCCGGGCGCCGCCGCGGCTCGGCCTGCGGCCCTGCGAGCGGCGGACGGCGCGGAGGCGTCTACTCACCGAGCGCCGCCGCGCGCGTGGCCGCCTTTGTATGCAAACACTCTCGGTCCGCCGCGCGCTCGCTGTCACCGCCGACTGCCCCCGGCGGCGGGGGGCGGGGCGGGGGCGGGGCGAGCGGGGCCGCGCGAGGGCCCCCGCGAGGTGCGAGCCGCTCTGCAGCTTTCAGGGCCCTCCTGGCCCCAGGCAGCCCAGCCTCCTTCGGAGGAAGGCTCCAGTCCCCTAGCCCTTTCTTCCCCGCCCACCTCAGCTTTCTTGTTGGGCACATCACCTTAGGCCACGTTTCTGATTATCCTACCCAAAGCCAAAGTCATTTATTTAATTCACCAGGCTAGATTGACATGCTCCCGGAATCCTCTGAATTCAGAGGACTTACAATATCAGCCATAGGGCAGCGGGGCAAAGCGCTAACGGGCTGCCATCCGGCCCTACTCTTCAAGAGTGGCGGGACCCGGGCAAGTCCCTTAACCTTTCTGACCCAGGGCCTTAGTTTCTACAACCATGTGGTGGCAGGCAGCCTTGTTGGCCAAATTGCAATTTACACGTACCTTTGCAACATTGGTTCACCTTCACCCTTTATTCAAACGACCAAGCACTCCTGCTTCATCCATTCATTAAGCAAATGAGTTCTGAACACTAAGAACAAGAGACGGGACCCGCTCCCTTGGAGCTTCCATTCTCCAGCAAGGAGACAGGCAAGGGACGAATAATGAAGAAAACAACCTGTGGCTACCTGATGTAGATCAGATGATCACAGGCAGTCACATCTGAACAGAAATCCTAAATGACAAGAAACACTGGAGTCCTACAAAGATTTGGGGGCAGAGCTTTCCAGAGAGCAGAAACAGCAGGTGTAAAGGTCCTGAGGCAGCCCTCTGTTTGTGGCTGGAGCCATGGGGTAGCTGGAAGGGTAGCAGGGACCAAATTTTTGGGATCTTGTAGGCCAACTAAGAAGTTTAGATATTCCAAGAAGGGTTTCAAGCCTGAGAATTACATGATCTAATTTACATTTTTTTTAAAGATTTTATTTATTTATTTGACAGAGAGATACACAGTGAGAGAGGGAACACAAGCAAGGGGAGTAAGAAAGGGAGAAGAAGCAGGCTTCCCGCTGAGCAGGAAGCCCGATGCAGGGCTCCATCCCAGGATGCTGGGATCATGACCTGAGCCGAAGGCAGATGCTTAACAACTGAGCCACCCAGGTACCCCTAAGTTCAAATTTTTAAAACCGCTTCTCTGTTATGTGGAAAATGGAGCATAGCTGGCCAGAGTGGAAGGGCACACAGCATTACAGGAAACCAGAGGAGATAATAGGGCTCAGACTGATGGGAGAGGCGAGGCGATTGTGAGAAGTGGAAAAACCTCAAATATATTTTGGAGGTAAAACCCATGGATTGGCAGATGTATGGGTGGGGTGGGTATGGCGAATCCAGGGTTAAATCCCCATGTGGAGCTTGAACAACTGAGGGACAATGGTGCTGTTGACCGAGATCCAGAAGGAAGAAGAAGCAGACTTGGAAGGAAATTCAGGAGGGCAGTTTGGGCCACTCTAACTTTGAGATGCTTTTCAGCCATGCCAGAAGAGATGTCGGGAAAGCATCTTTAGAGAAGTGGGGCTGGCTCTCGACAAAAGACGGGGGTCACCTGCCCTGGCGCTTTGCCCAGGTGATTGACCTGTCTCCTTCCGGCTGGCCGTCGGTGGATGCGTTCAAGCTGGTCTTGGGGTGACTGCCATCTAGGCAGCCTGTGCCCAGGAAAGCAGGAGACCCCTTCCCATTGGCATTTGGGAGGCGGAGGGCTACAAAACAGATCATCGATAATGGGTGAGATTCCTCCACAGGCGTGTATCTCAGAGACCAGAGCGGAGAGGTTACCACTGCTGCCGGCAAATTGCGGGGCCCCAGAAGGAAGCTTTCTTACGCTCCCCACTCTCCTAGGGAGTATTTGGCCTTGGAATCAAGAAGCAAGGCTACCCTAATGGAAAGGCTTTCTGGAAGGAAAGTGCAACTTCAGGCCACTTAAGTGAAGACTTTGCTTAAAATAAATCTTGAATTATTAAAATTTGGAGACTAGAGGTCTAAACACAGAAGAAAATCCAGTCTGAAGCACTCCTCTACAAATGATGAGTGTGGGGCAGAGTGGGGCTGAGGTTCACCCCAGGTCACCCTAAGTGAGGTCTGATGGCTGCCAAGCTTAGCCTGCAACCTCAGGGGAGGCACGTCCCCCCCCCCCACTCTCCCCACTACTGCCACCATATCTACACACACAGGGCCAGATGCGGAGGGGGACGTTTTTTCAGACGAGCCTCCAGGAGAGAACATGCACTAGATTGTATTTCACTTTCTGATCCTGCCCTGTCTGGAGTCCCCCTGGGAGGGCCCTTTCTGTGCTCTAAGCTACTAGGCTGGTGACTCGGCTGTGACTCAGCCAGGAGAGCTGAGGTGATCCCCTTGGCCAATCCCTGCACCTGCGGCCTTCAGCCCAACTCGGAAGATAAGAAGGGACCACAGAGATGAGTAAACTTGCTCCAGTCTCCAGCAGGAGGAAGGAAGGGCTGAGGAAGCCAGGGCAAAGCAGCACACGCATCCTTGATTCTAAAGACTCAGTTTCACAATCTGGAAAGTGGGAGGCAGATCCACTCCGAGGATGGAAAAGTCCATCACGTAAAAGTCCTGGTATGGCGGCTGACTTGAAAGATTTTTAAATTCTAAACCCCCCGCTGCATTAGGGAGTGGTGACTCCCAGAAGGAGGTGTTTGGGGCTTAGCCCCACTGTGATCCAGAGAGAGACCACCGGGCTCACTGGGCTCCAGGACACAGCAGGCCGCTGAGCCCCCTCCTAGGAGACCCCAGAGAGCCCCCTCTGAGCCCCCCTCACCCAGAGAGCACCAAACAATGACAATTCTCCAACTGCCGCAACTTTTCTGGGCATAAAAAGTGAGGAGAGTCCTAAAAGCAGCCCTATTTGAGCTGGAAACCTCCCCCTCCCCCTTCACGGGGCACAGTGTCAGTAGGGGTACGGATGACTGGTCTCCTGATGGCTCTGCGGAGTGGCGTCCGTGGTTAGCTCTGTACATGCCCCAGGGGCAGGAAGGACACTAAAGAAAAAACAGGCAATTTTCCCCCAGAGGGCTGCCCTTGACCTCTGCAGGGATGACTGACGACTTGGGCTCTCGGGAAGGGAGGGGATCTCCTTAGGATCCAAGGCCAGTCCTTGGCCAGCGGGGCCCCTGATGAGATAGGCGACTTCAGCTCAGGGATCCCCTCGCTTGGGGCCTCAAGAATCAGGGAGGAACCATGAACCACCTGGTGCCATCTCAGCCCCTCAGAGGGCGGGGGACAGAGCAGCTCGGAAAGCCGCTTGAGACAGAGTGGGTCCCCTGGGTGCAGGTGGGTGGGCTGACCAAAGCAAGTTTCAGGGGGGGCGGAAGCAGGCCTGGGAGGCCCTGGATCGCACAAGGAGAGGAGGAGAAGGAGGGTGGGCCTGGGAAACACACATCGCCAACCAAAGCACAGAGGCCCACCCCCAAACTGGAGCGAGGATGCCGATTAGGACTGAGGCACCCAAGAGAGCAAAAGAAGTCCCGGGGACATAATGGGGAGGGGCTGACGGCCGCAAGGCAAGGAAACCCCCAGGCTTGGAGCACAAGGAGCTGCAGCTCGCCCAGGGGGCTGCTCTAGGACAGTGGCCACTGGGCCCACACCAGCTCGCTCTAGAACAGGCCCTGCGTGGAGTGCTGGGGCTCCCCCAGGGAGCAGACCACTGACCGACCACAGTGAGTGGACGGTTTGGGGTCAGAATCATGGCCAATCGCACCAATACACACACACAGCTATCCTCCCGCATCCCTGCACCAGGGCTGCCATGACCCGAAGGCTCCAGCCCCGAGGAGGAGGGGTCAGCTGACCTTGGTGCCCTGCGCAGGCCCTCATCTGGGCTAATCTAGGCCAGGTGTGGAGGAGCAGAGCCGTGGGTGTGGGAACCTCCCATGCAGAACAGTCTGGTTGTGTGCAGGGGTGAAGGAAGGTGCTGGCTGGCCTCCGATGGGGTGAGGGGGACCACAGCAAGTCCCATGACTGCCCTGGCAGGGCTCCCAGCCTGTGTGCCCAGCGATCAGGAGACGCTGGGACACCCTTTCTCTTCTGGAGAAGATTCTTAAGGAACCAGGTAAGGTAAGAAAGAGATTTTTGCTGGGGCTAGTACTTTGGTCCTTCTTCCCAGTGCACTCCGGGCCTGCAGGACCCAGGTCTCTGTTGCTAAAACGAAAGCCACCGGCCCAAGGTGGAGGAATCCCTTGCCTCCAGAACAGCAAACCAAGAAGAAAACTCCTGCAATTTCAGGCGTGGAATTTTAAGCGGATAAATCTGGCATTTTCTGGTCAGCCCGGAAGAGGTGATCTATCACACAGACCTCTCCATCCTGTAAAGCAAGATGAGGTAATCCGCCTAGTAAGAACTCCTGTCCGGGCACCTGGGTGGCTTAGTGGTTAAGCAGCTGCCTTTGGCTCAGGTCATAATCCCAGGATCCTGGGATGGAGCCCTGCATCAGGCTCCCTGCTCAGAGGGAAGCCTGCTTCTCCCTCTCCCTCTCCCACTCCCCCTGCTTGTGTTCCCTCTCTTGCTGTCTCTCTCTCTCTCTGTAATAAATAAAATAAGATAAAATAAAATAAAAGAATTCCTGTCCTCCCTAGGGGAAGGTGACCTGGCCTGAAACAATCCTTTCTTCTCTTTTGCTAATTTCTTGCCCCACTCTCCTTCCCATAAAAACCTTATATTTTGTGCCACTCCTCCGAGCTCTCCTCTCGACTTGCAGATGGGATGCTGATTCATTATGGCTTAATAAAGCCAATTAGATTATCATTTTTCGTGTTTCGTAAACAAATTTCATACTCTGCAAAACAGCCCACACACCTTGGAGGTTGTATCCTGCAACGTGAGCCCCAGATCGGTGTGTCTGTTTACTTTATAGGCTTGACCCTTCCCAGCTTGTCCCCAAGCTTTCAGTAAACAGTTGTCTCTGCCAGTCCTGGATTGATCATCACCCCATCTGGAATGGCCTGAGCATCTGCCAATCAAAATGGACACCAGGCACAGCGGAGCGGGACCGGCGGGATTATGGAGGTTAGGAGGAGAAGGGGGAGGACGGATGAGGTGGCAGGAATGAGGCCACTTAGGGAGCTTGGGACAATGACCAATAATTAGTGTTTCTAAATTTCTAATATTTTCACCATTCACAAGGCCATATTAGTGTATCCTAGCTGAATCTACCCAAAAAGAGAACATATTCGGAGTTAACTGAGAAAAGCATTTGCTATGGACTGCATGGTGAAGTTCCCCCCACCGCCCCCCCAATTTATATGTTGGAGCCCCAATTCCCAACGTGAGGGCATTTGGAGATGGGGAGGTGGTTAGGCTTAGTTGAGGTCGTGAAGACATAGAGCTCTTCCAGAAACCTGGACTGCGAAGCTAAGCATAGGGATTCGACCTCTGACCTCGGTGGGGAAAGCTGACTCCAGAATAAAACCTGGTTCCTGCAAAGACACTAGTAGCCTCTTACAGTGCTCTGCTAGCCCCAGGGTTCTTGCTCAGCTACTAGGCTTTTCAGCCGAGGGAACTTTGCTACCAGTTAAGATAAAATCAATGTTGCTTAGTAATGCAATCCTTTGTCAGCTCTAAAAAAAAAAAACAATTCGGGAAGCAGAAAAGGACTGGATCTGCCAACGAATTATAACATCTGTTAACGCGCAGAATTTAAATGCTGCTTGCCTATAGCCATTCACACGGGCACCTGCTTGTTGCCTGCAGCCCAAACACAGCCTCTTTCATTATTATTGACCTAGAACCTGAGGCTGGTGGAGGAAAGTAACCCTACACTCTGAGGATTTCAACTCCTCTATCTCATCGTCTCTTGTTCTTACAATACATAAAATCATTCTAGAACTGGACATTCTCACCCACCCCTAATATTCTAAAGTAGTGTTTCCCACAAAAATATGTCACATATTAGAATTATATGTCACAACTCTCGATGCCCAGGGGCACCTGGGCAGCTCAGTCAGTTAAGCGTCCAGCTCTTGATTTCGGCTCAGGTCACGATCTCAGGGTCCTGGGATGGAGCCCTGAGTCGGCCTCTGTGCTCAGCTGCTTGAGGATTCGAGGATTCTCTCTCTCCTTTTCCCTCTGCCCCTCCCCCCTGCTCTGTGCTCTTTCTCTCTCTCTTAAAAAAAAAACAAAAAAAAAACAACTCTCAATGCCCAGACTGCAGTCCACAGCCACTACCCACAGTTCCTCGGGGTAGGACCCAGCACTCGTATGTTGCAAAACTCCCCCATGAGATTTCAGGGTCCAGTCACTTCCAAGAACCAGTGTTCTAAGAGCCCACTTCCCTTTAGCCTGTATCCTGGCCACTGTGGTCTCTCTCAAAGCCCATCTTCCCCTCTCCCAGCCCCCCATGCCAAGCGCCACCATATAACTTATATTTCTTCTAAGCGTCCATACAATGGAACCCATACAAGCCAGCTCAAGCAAAGTGAGTGAGTGTGTGTGTGTTAGTGCGTGTGTGTGTGTGAATGCGTGTGTGAAGGCAGCATGATATAGTCAAAGGAGCCACGCGTTCCGGACATGGGTCTCGATCTATGGCGGCTTTCTCTGGTACTCAGTCCCTTCCCTCTGGGCTAACTCCGCCTCCTCTCGTCCCCAGCCAGCTTCCTCTGCTCCCTGCCTCCAGGTTCTCCTTCTTCATCGGTCTGGCCACCGCACAGCCTGTCAGGCGCCTGTCCCCTCCACACGCCGTCCTCCAGATCCTCCATCTCCAACATTCCGAGAGAAAAATCCTATCGACCCAGGTCACCCTCCCACCCTGTCACACACAGTCTTAGGTCGCTGACATCCTGGGGATGGCCACCTCCAGGTCGCGTGTCTCTCCCGGGTCCAGAGCTCCCTGTTCTGCTCGCGACCCCTTTTCCTTCACCCAGTGCACCCCAGACACAATGCTAACCCCTGGAGGAGACGGGAGCCACGAGCCAGTACTGTGCCTTCCTCCCGGGCCTTCTTAAATCTGCCAGTTACCACAGACCTGATGTGAGCGAGTGTTTTTCCAGGAGAGGAGTGACGGGCTGTGGAAAACCAAAAAAGGCAGAGTCCACACAGAGGCCTAGGAGCCACCCAGGGGAGGGGTTCCCAGCTGGGCTTTCGATTTTCTTGCTAGTTATGGGATCTAAGGGAAGGCACACTTGACTTCTCTGACCCTCAGTTTCCTTCTCTACTAGATTGGGGTACAAACGCCTGTCTCGTGGGGCTGTTTGGAGGATACACGATCTAAAACACTTGCTACAGTGTCTGGTACAATATACACAGTGTGCTCTGTGATACTAATCATGATAATTCCTATTATTTGTATTTACTACGAACACTTGGGAGCCCGCTAACGAACACGGTATCAGGCTTGGGCCTTCAGGAGGGGGAGACTTTTGACAGATGAACTGTGTGCAGGCTGAGGCATCTCAGGCCAAAGGAGCAGCACACGGGAAGGCACAATAAAGGCGCGTGGGGGACGGTGAGCTCGCTCGCAGTGTCGTGTCGCAACTGTGGGGGCGACTCCCCAGCTCGCGTGCGAGAACAGACTCGTATTCTTCTCTTTTCTCCGGTGTCCAGTGTGTGCTGGGCCCACGGAAGGTCTCGGAGGACATGCTGAGTCACGGATGAATTGATCGGCTGGGTTCAATTAGCACAGGAAGGAATCTCCCGCTTAGGAGAACGAAAGTCAATTTCCTGGATTAAAACACGTGTTCCTTGGACTCGGGAGAGCTAAGCTGAATTTCCCTTTCACCCGAGGCACAACACGAATATCTCACATAAGGGAAACGACAGGCGCCTACAGGGAACACGGAAGATGGTAGAGCGGCAATGGGAGAACTTCCTCAGCATCTTCCCGGCCCCTCCCCAGGCCAGGCCTCATCCCCCCAAGTCTTGTGAGAGGCGCTGCGGCCAGCTGCGGCCCGAATGCTCCTTTTTGGTGTAAGGGTCCATCCAAATCGAGAAAAAACACAGTCCTCCCTGGTGCACTAAGGGAGAGAGCTCGCCTTCCCTCTCTTTCCTTAGAGCATTTACGATACCACACTTGTTATAAATCCCTTCTCTGCCCTTTTGAGATGTAAGTAAATCTTTTTAAAGGCTAACTAAGGCTCTACTCTAAGCACCTGTACAACTCAGACATGTTTTGGGGACCTGGAAGCCAATCTTTGAAAGGTAAACACCTCGCGTCTCTCTCCCTGTATTCCTGGGAGAGTAGGCACCACCTAACTTTGGCAGGTGCCATGCCTCGCTCCAAGGTGCGGAACTAGGTCCTATCATGAAGGATACTAGAAGTTTCGTTTTCCCTTTGGAAAGAGGCCATAAGCTATAACACAAATGGCCGTCCCACTAGCAGGTAAGCTACGACAAAGTGTATGTGACCAACGGTGCTGTCCTGCTGTCCAGTCCCTCCTGCTTGAGAACTAGTAGTTGCTGAACTTGAAAACATTATGCAATGGGTTGTATCAGCCTAACTATAGAAAGGGATGGAATTTCTTTCTGTCACTGCAACCTCTTAGCCAATTGCCTGTGATATACCTCGCGGCCTGGTTCGATGTTTATTCAGTAAACGTTGTCTTTCTCTTCTCCTTTTGTGGAGAGGTTTCCTGGGAAAGGAGGAGATCTTGTTTTTCACAATGTATCCCCAGCACTGGCCCAGCTGTCCTCAGGACATAGGCTTTTCCTGACCCTCGGTTCAGGGAGCCAAGACAGAAGCTGACAGTATGGGGGGGGGGGGCGCGAATGTTAATTCAAGAGAGAAATACTACGAACCTGATTCTGGCCACAGGCCAAGTTATTTTCACTACCTTCCATCCCTCATCCTGTGAATTCTCTCTCAAAGTTAGGTTAGTTAGTTAGGACTCCAAAGGATCCACGGATAGAAAGCCCCAATCTGTGAACTTAATGTGGAAAAAATTAAATCTTCATTTCACTGACTGCTAACTCAAATTTAGGAGTATCTCCTTCTGTTATGAATGCTGGACATAAGACATAATAGTAGTAATAGGACCTGTGACCAACACCCGCCCCAGCCGAAAAATCACAGGTATTTCCATGCCCCCTCAAAGTTGTTGCAGATACTGCAAAATATTATATCTACTCATTACTACTTCAAAATTATGGTTGCTGTTAGATCTGCTGCGCAGGGACAGGAGAATGGAGGAAGTCAGGCTTCTCAGGGCCACGGACAGGCAGCTAGCCTCTATACAAGCTTTGTCAAATAACAGAAATTTCTACCCCTACCACCTCACACGGTCAGGCTAACGAGAACGAGAGCCACGGGATAACAAGAACAGCAAGGAGAGGAAAAATAGCATGCAAAGGAACCCTCTCTGAGGTTCAGTGCAAGGGAAAGGTCTAAAGATGAGAATCAAGCAGACATTTCTCTGATAAACCCACTCCTGCCTAAAAACACAAAGTGTTCCAACAGGAACTTGACGGGGTTGGCGCACTGAGGGTAAGCACAGCAATAGCTCCCGCCTCCCCACTGTAGGCCTGCCAGGAGGAAAAGCAGGTCCCCTTCTGGAGAGAAAAACAACTTGTCTAAGTTTCCACAGTTCTACCAAGATGTCCGCTTTCAGGAAAAAAAAAAATTGACGCAAATGGAAAGGCAAGAAGAAAAACCAACACACTCCCAAGAGACAGACAGCAATCGTTAAGAGCCAGACTCAGGTAGACATGGATGTTGGAACTACTTGATAGGGACTTTTTTTAAACTAACCAATAGGTTAAAGTCTCTAATGCATAAGGTACACATTATGCAAGATCAGATGCGTAATTTCATTGGAGAGTTGGGAACTGTAAGAATCCAATGAAGATGCTAGAAATGAAAAATACTGTAATGAAGATGAAGAACATCTTCAGTGAGCTCATCAGTCAACTCAACATAGTGAGGAAAGAATCTGAAAGAAGCTGAAGGAAGTTAATCGGGGATTATCTAAACTGAAATACAAAGAGAAAAAAAGAATGGGTGGGGGGAGAAAAAAGAACAGGACATCTAAGAGCTTAGGTCAATATCAAACAGTCTAAAATTCATCTAATGGAATCCCAGAAAGAGAAGACAGGGAGAAAGCAGGGAAGAAGAAATATTTTTAAAAAAATAATGGCCTAGAATTTTCCAAATTACTGGCAGACAGCAAACCATGGATCCAAGATTCTCAAAGAACACCAAGCAAACAAGCAGGATAAATACCAGCACTAACACACACATATACACCCGCACGTGCACACAAGCATGTCACACTTGAACTACTGAGAATAAAAGCAAAGAGAAAATCTCAAAGACGGCCAGAGAAAAGACACATCACACAGAGGAATAAGGTAAGCGTGACAGCAGACTTTTCATCAGAAACCATGCAAGAGAGCCAGAGTAAACTGTAGACTTTGCCAAGTCACATGATCTCTGTTGCAGCTAAATTCTGCCCTTAAAGTACAAAAGCAATTATGGACAATATGTAAACAAAAGGGCATGACCTCGTCCAATGAAACGTCATTTACACAACAGGTGGTGGACCAGATATGGCCCACGTGACATAGTGTATCAGCCCTGGTCTAACGCAAGCTTGGTAGCGACGCTCTGTACGCTAATGTGAAAGTGAAAGCACGGAGGATGGGAGGGAACACTTGGGGACTGTGCTTCTGCGAGATCCTTGCCCTACACACGCAATGCTATTATTTTAAGGGAAAGTCCAGTTAAAGATGTGAATTGTAAGCACTTCAGAAATTAGTAAAAAAAAAAATTTTTAAGAGATACAAATAACAAGTCAATAAGGAGATAAAATGGAGTCACCAAACAATGTTCAATGAACAGAAGTGAAGGCAGAAGAAGAGGGAAAAAAAAACAACAAAGGACAGATGGCACAAAGAGAGATCAGCTGGTTAGATAGTGGATTTAAACCCAGCCATATCAAAATCACATCAAATACACCAGTGAAAAGGTAAGATTGTCAGATGGACTACAACAGCATGACCCAGCCATACACTGTCTACAAGAAATCTACCAGACAGGGAACTTGGACGGTGGATACGGTCAATACTCAGAGAATTTTACGGTGCAAAGAACACCACTCTAGGTAACTTTCAAAAGTCAAACAGGATGTAGGAGTGAAGACAGAATGCAGGGGTGACAAGTGAGTCTAGCTGTGTTGTAAATGAATCACAGAATCACACTGAAGAGGATGGAGAAGAAAAGAACCGACCTAATTGTGGCAGCAAGTGTTTTGACCGGATAGCATGAGGCTAACGACTACACAGACGGAACCCAAACCCCGTCCTTCGGCTGATACATGAGTTTCTCACAGGGGCATGGATTAACAATTCCGAAACTGCTTTATCTGGATACCGGGGATGAAAACCTAAGTAAATAAGTTGTAGATAATAGGAGCAAGGTTTCTTGCTGTTGGAGAAAGATTCTACATGAAAGTGAAGGGGGGGAAATGCTAGAATGTATCTTGTGGTCTGAACTGGAGTCAGATATGAACTCATGATTGAGACTGACGGCTGGGTGAGTAGATAGATGATCGATCGATCGATCGATAGATCAACATACATATATGTCTATGCGTAAGTTACTATACATACATATATATTTATCTCTTCACTGAGAGGGACTAGAAGCAGTGACACTCCAGTAGCAGAGAACATACACACACACCCAGGTCTTGGTTTTTAAATACCATTTTCCAATAAAGGAAACTAGGATTCGCTGGAGAACCGATTCCAGAGCCTAAGCAGGGAAAGTACCAGATGAACCCAGAGGATCTTGTAGTAGCAGAAAGTAAAGAAGCGCAGAAGAGGGAAGAGGAGGAAGAGGACGAGGGGGAGGGGGAGGGGGAGGAGGAGGAGGAGGAGGAGGAGGAGGAGAAGAAGAAGAAGAAGAAGAAGAAGAAGAAGAAGAAGAAGAAGAAGAAGAAAGAGGAAGAAAAAAGAGGAGGAGGAGGAGAAAGAAGAGAAGGAGAAAAAGAAAGAAAAAAATGGGCAAGCATGTTGAAAGAGTGTATACAGGAGCTGACCTGAGACACCCCCCCAAGGGCCAAAGTTGGAACTTGTCCCACAAAATAGCATTATTAGATGACAACCCAAATAACTCAAAACAATTCATAAATCCATATGGATATAAATAATAACCTAATAAAGAAGTGAACAATGAAGACACAACTTCTCCTTGAAGAATTCCAATTAAAAAGTATAGAAAGAATGAGGGAAGGAGAAAAATCACCATTATAATACCAGTAATAATTGTCATGGGCAGGCTCCACCGATGGAAGCTAATGTTAGTGCACAAGGGTAAAAGCAGAAATAGAATATTTACAAATATATTTGTAAATATATATTTAAAATATTTTTTTAAATATTTCAAAATATTTAGTAGTTACAAAGGGAAGTCAGAGTGAAAAGTCCTGGCAGACATGGCCTTAACCAGACCATTGAGGTTGACATCTTGGGGATACACAGTGATACCGCCCACCCCCCATAGGAAGCACTGGAGGGGGGGGGCACTTCGGCTCTGTCGCCTCTTTCTCGATACCATAACAACTTCAATGTGATCGTGAAAAAAACATGAGACAAACCCAAATCGAGGGACTCTGTAACAAC
The DNA here is from genome assembly GCA_028534135.1 of Potos flavus. NCBI lineage: Eukaryota > Metazoa > Chordata > Mammalia > Carnivora > Procyonidae > Potos > Potos flavus. Next base: position 6,500,973 of record CM052885.1, on the reverse strand, counting down.
CCTTCAACAGTGTCGAGATCGTGAAAGAAAGGGGACCGAGGAACAGTCACAGACTGGAGGAGACTAAGGAGACCTCAACTCAATGCCGTGGAGGATCCTAGAACAGGAAAAGGAATTGGTAGAAAAACTGGTGGAATCTGAATAAATTTTGCCCCTCAGTTTTAAAAAACTGGATCACTGGTTCAACACTGCCGCCTACTCTTAGTATCAAATGATTAGTAAAGACCCAAAGGCCCAAGGAGTCTGGGAGAAAGAGCACAGTGAGTTCCAGATGGAAAAAGAGGATACAGTCTTTATTTATGAAGTTGCCGGGTGGAGGGCGGTTCTGATCCAGACCTTGGAGGATCATCAACGACAACCAGTAGAAATGAGTACAGATGAGATTTGGGGTCAGGCCTGAGGGTAGAGGTGGAACAGCAAGTTTATCAAAGGTTTGGCAGGGGTAAAGGCCAAAATGTGTTCGGTATTCACTGTGCAGGTTGCCAAAGAGAAAATGCCCTTGTTGGGTTTCTTAAGTGATTAGTATAGAAAGGTAGGCTGAGACCAACACATCATGGCCTCGAATGGCAGCCTAAGAAGTTAGTGCTTTATCCTAAAGGCCCCAGAGAGCCAACAAAAGCTTTTATAAGTAGGGGCTGAAACATTAGGAAACCTCCATTTTATGAAAATGAACTTGGCCATGGTGGGCAGACCACATGGGGTGGGCAGAAGAAGACAATTCAGTAGACAACTTGTATGATGGTCTACATAATCCAGTTGTAGGGTCAAGCTGTGATCGGGAGCTGATGGCCATGGAGAATCGATAAAGGGGCAGCACATTTCCAAATTTACCCACTTCTAAGTCCGGGCAAAGGGAGCGCTCCGGCAATAATACCGCTAATCCACCCAGGTTCAAGGTGAGATGTCGCAGCAGCGCTTCTGCAGGGCTGACGCCATGCTGTGACATGTGAGTCCCTGGAACTCCCCCCTCCTTTCAGTCCTTTTTGGTTGTGGGAAAACTGATTCTTCATTTGTTTCCCCAACTATCCATTAAAGAAGGGCCAGAGAGCCAGGAAGAAAAAAGTGCTTCGGGAACCATGGTCACAGATTCCCCTGCCAGGGACCCTCGTGCGAGTGTCTGTCTATAGAGACTGGCTGCTTCGAGAAGTCTCTGACCCCCACCCCATCCCAATTCAGAAACAAAACAAAGAAAAACAAAGAAAAAAACGATGGTCTTAAAATCCCAATGAAATTGAACTTCCTTTAAATATTTGTTTGCGGGGCGCCTGGGTGGCTCAGTGGGTGAAAGCCTCTGCCTTCGGCTCAGGTCATGATCTCAGGGTCCTGGGATCGAGCCCCGCATCGGGCTCTCTGCTCAGCAGGGAGCCTGCTTCCCCCCCTCTCTCTGCCTGCCTCTCTGCCTACTTGTGATCTCTCTCTCTGTGTCAAATAAATAAACTTTTAAAAAATAATAATAATGAATAAATAAATAAATAGATAGATAGATATTTGTTTGCTAATTACTATTGCATGAGTAATTACTCTCAGTACTACAAATACCTCTGCTCTATGGAATAGAAGAAGGAAAAAGGAGGCAGCTGGCGGGGGTTAGGGTGGGGAGGGAGTGCAGGGGACCAGAGAGGGGAGCCAAAGGCAAATTTCACCTACTTCGCAAGGGTGGTGTGGGCTCCTTGGATCCTGGTTTGGGAATGGAAATTCCCGTCCCTACTGCCTCTTGTCCTTCTAATGGGAATCAAACTCTGGAGATTCCGGTTGGGCACCAACTTGGAGAATTCCCTGAAAATATGCTCAATGTCAGTTGCTCGCACATACATCTAAATGGCATTTTCTTTGCATTTTCCATATGAATGAGGTAAAATATTGGGAAAAAATCATTTGTATAAATTAGAATTTTATAATTGGCCATTTATGGCCAGGTTTAGCATTCTTAAAAGGACTCCACGAGAAGGCAATCAATTACACTTAATAGATGAAGAGACTTGTATAAAAGCCCAGAGCAAACCAACTAACAGAAGGTAGAATTGAAACTCCAAGAGCCTTGTAATAGGTTTTAATTCCCCAAATGTCAGTCACTGATTCCATTCTCCAGTGAGTTCTGGGCCTGAGAAGCCAGCATGGGGAGACTGTGACATATAACATGGGGAAGCATTTCAAACCTCATTGTGCTCCACCCTCCCTGCCTGCCATTTACCTTAGCTGCTGAAGCAAAGCCTGGTCTCCCCCATTTGGAGGACATATTGTCAGTACCCCTTTCACCTTCCATTAACTTCACATGGGAGTCCCTCTTCACAGGAGCTTTGGCCTGCTGGTCAACCTTCTTCATTCTCCTGGTTGTCTCGCTCTCGGCTGGCTTAGCCACCACTTACTGGCCATCATTAGAATAGGCATGCTTGGTTCCTTCCAGGTCTTGCCCTTCTCTCTTTCTCTTGGTCTTGACCCTCAGCACCGCCCCCCTCCCATTTTCTCTCCTTTCTCATCATCCTTTCCCCTGCAGGGGCTCTAGGAAAAGCTCATTGTTGGGTGGCAGCATTGTGACCACTCCCCTGGGCTTGTGATGTCAGTACTTGGTGGTGCCCAGAGAGAGAAGAAAAATGAATGAGGACTAAGTAAGGCTAGTTTGAGCCCAGCACTGGATTCAGAGCTGAGTCTGGTCCATAGTGGGGCCAATAGGAAGCTTAAAGTACAGCGTGACCAAATCCCTTCGCGAAGCTGGATTTTTGTCTTGCTGCTTTCTGAATTCACAACAGGCTAACTGGAGGAGACTTTTAATTCAGAAAGTTGCCCTCCTACAAATTGAAGAAATGTTGAGGGAGGAAACAGACTTACCCATTTTTTACCAAGCCATGGAAATTTGGTGTTATTTACTGTGTCTATTATTAAGAGATTTCTGTAATCAATGTTATTGCCCAAAAAAGCATCAATTCCAAAAAATTTATGGCTACATATGAACTTTTAAGTCATATGAAGCCTAAATCACAGGGGGAAATGAATATGTACAAGATACAATCGTTGTATTGTTGTCCAATCAACTAAAAATAGTTTTAAACTGGTGATAAAAATGGAAAGTTATTCTATGGTCAGAATGGAATCCTTTAAAATAAGACCGTGACTTCTGTGTAACTATCTAAAGTCTTTGCTCAGGGGGGGCCCGGGCGGCTCAGTCAGTTGAGCGTCCTACTTTTGATTTCGGCTCAGGTCATGACCTCACGGTCATGAGACCGAACCCCACGTTGGCTTCCATGCTCAGCGGGGAGTCTGCCTGAGATTCTCTCCCTCTCCCTCTCTTTTCCTCCCACCCGTTACCCCTGCTCACACTTGCTTGTACACACATGCACATAATCTCTCTCTCAAATCATAAATAAATAAAATATTGAAAAAAAAAAGTCTGCTCAGATGTGACCCCGGGAGCCCAAGATTGGAGTGGGCTTGTCTTCTCACAAGTGGTTTTGGGGCATGGCGAGAAGGCTTACTACCAAGTGCTATGCATCAGAATAGAATGTGAAATTTGAAAATACCCATTCATGAACCATGGGCCACCTCATTCTTTAGGCAAATCCAAAACTGGAGCCAGCCCTCAGTCTTCCAAACACACGAAACATCTAATCCCTTCCCACATCTTTGGATGGTGATTTCGAATCCCCATGGAAAAAGTACATTTGAAAAACAAGTTCTTATAAGGAAGAGAATTTTTTTTTTTTCTTTTGTCTCTAGCTCATGGTGCCTTGGATAGATTCATGGTCACCGCAGAGTCCTAAAAAGAATGCTCTGATGTCAAAAGGCTGGGTGGTAGATTCCAGTAACTGCCCGGGATTTGTACATTGCTTTGTTGACTTGTCATTACGCAACACAACACTGTTCAGTAAATTGTGCAAATGTAGCACATTCAGCTGTCCTGGATGAGAGAATGCAACTGGAAACAGCAGTACCTAGAAGATCTACAGATCCTTTCCACTAAATACTAGTCCTTTCTCCTTTTTTATCATTTTATTTTACTAGTCTTTTCTCTAGTTCCTCCAGATCTTGACAACCCTTCCTTATGAAAATCTGGAGGCTAAAAAATATTCGCTTGCTTCTTCAATTGTGATTCTCCTCTTCAAACGTGTACACCCGTGTGCAACAGGCTACGGAGACCAGAAGGGGTGTTACGGAAGCCAGCAGTTTCAGCGGGCCCCGAGACTCCAGCTCGTGTAACAACAACCTGTCAACCTCTGCAGAATGAGATCACGTAGCTTTGCCATTTTCCCAGGGAGCCTGCATGGATATACGTCTGTTAGCCTGAGACAAAGGACGTAATTTCTGCTAGTCTTCTCCGCAGGTCAGACCACATCTGCAAAACCACATCCGGTGTGGCCATCAGACCTGAGGGCCATAAGGACGGCAGCAGGCCCGTTTGGAAGAGGACGATCCAGCATGCAGGGGAAGGCTGAACCACTCTCCAAGTGTTTACTAATAACCAAAGCTGTGTGACCCGCAGAAAAGCCCAGTGTAGGGAGTGGGACATGGAGGAATAGAGACCTAATGTCAAGGGCTGACATGTGAGAACATGATTACATTTGTCTGTAGATTCCAGAGACTCTGTGACAGTGATGAGAGGGACCTAAGGAGACAGGTCAGACCCGTGCAGACAATCTGCGCCGTCAGAGCCCAGGACCCCCCAGCCGGACCCCCAGTCGGAAAGATAAGGTGCAAGTTTTCCCAAACACGAGGCAGCAAGTTGAATGAGAATCCCTCCTGCTTCTCCCAGCCCTGACTCAACGAATTAGCTCTCTCCTTCTCCCTGTCTTCCAAAGGGAACTGCTGTGTCTTTTGCAAAACCAAGGGGAGAATTCTAGGTTAGCGAAGAAATAGGAAAACCCTAATTCCAGAGGCTACATGCACCCCTGTGTTTCTAGCAGCATTATCTGCAGTCGCCAAATTACGGAAACAGCCAAGTGTCCACAGATAGACGAATGGGTAAAGAAGGTGTGGTATATATACAACGGAATATTACTCATCCATAAAAAAGAAGGAAATCCTACCATTTGCAACAACACGGATGGATCTAGAGAGTATAAGCAAACAAAGCCAGTCAGAGAAAGACAAATATCTTATGATTTCATGCATATGTGGAGTTTAAGAAACGAATGAGCAAAGGAAAAAAAACAGAGAGGGACACACCAAGAAGAAATTCTTAACTACAGAGAACGAACTGATGGTTTCCAGAGGGGAGGTGGGTAGATGGATGGGGGAAGTAGATGATGGGAATGAAGGAGGACACTTGTCATGATGAGCACTAAGTAATGTATAAAATTGCTGAATCACTATATTGTACACCTGAAACTAATATAACACTTTCCATTAACTACACTGCGATTAAAATTTAAAACTTAATAAAAAATAAAAAGACATATCTTAATGAAAAAAAAATAAAAGAATTCTGGCTTAGGCTTTGCCATACCACACCAGAGCAACGCACAGAGGAATGGCAGTCTGTGTGGAGACGGGCAAGTTGAGGTGGGAACACCCCCCTCGCGCTCTCCTAGACTGAGCTTCGCTGCTCTCCCTCACGCACACACGCTCCCCTCAGAAGATGACCTGGGTGTCTGGAAGCAGGGAAGGCCACGGAGGCTTCTGCCCCAAGAGGAGAGAAGAGACAAGAGAATTCTGTCTGAAGGGATTCTAGGACGGGCGCCTGGGCAGCTCAGTCTGTGAAGCGTCTGACTCTAGATTTCCGCTCAGGTCATGATCTCAGTGTCGTGAGATCGAGCCCCGCATCGGGATCCATGCCCAGCATGGAGCCTGTTTAAAATTCTCTTTCTGGGGGTGCCTGGGTGGCTCAGCGGGTTAAAGCCTCTGCCTTCGGCTCAGGTCATGATCTCAGGGTCCTGGGATCGAGCCCGGCATCGGGTTCTCTGCTCAGCAGGGAGCCTGCTTCCTCCTCTCTCTCTGGCTGCCTCTCTGCCTACTTGTGATCTCTCTCTCTCTGTCAAATAAAATAAATAAAAATCTTTTAAAAATTTTAAAAAAAAATAAAAAATAAAATAAAATTCTCTTTCTGCGGGGCGCCTGGGGGGCTCAGATGGTTAAGCCTCTGCCTTGGGCTCAGGTCTTGATCTCCAGGTTCTGGGATCGAGCCCCATGTCGGGCTCTCCGCTCAGCGGGGAGTCTGCTTCTCCCTCTCCCTCTGCCTCTCCCCCTGCTTGTGCTCTCTCTCTGTCTCTCTCTGTCTCAAATGAATAAAAAAAAAAATCTAAAAAAGTTTTTTTAAAAAAGATTCTCTTTCTGCCCCTCTCCTCCACCCTCTCTCAAAAAACAAAGCGCTCCCGAGAATAAGCTGGTCTCAAAAATTCCAGATTTGCCCTTGAGCCAGTTCCCAGGCTCTATCTGTAGGTGACCCAAGTCTGCAGAGGGAAACTCTGTCTTTTCCTCCCAGAACAGTGAGGATATTTAAAAAAAAAAAAAAAAATCCCATAGGTCTTTTTGGAATCTGGGGTGTCCCAGGTAGGGTGTGGCTCTGGGGAAGTGAAGACCTGGATTCTGTTCTGTGCACTGTCACTTCTGAGACCCTGCGTGTGTCACCTCAAGACCTCAGTCCCCACATTGGAAAGCAAGGAGGCGGGGACAGAAGTTCATCAGCTCTGACCTGTCCGCGATGTGACCTCATGGGGGGCACAGACAATCTTGCATCACCAGCCCTGCCCGCCCATCCCCCCAAACACACGCAGGCGTCACTGTCAATCCGGCGCCCCTGGCACCACTAGGCATCTCTAACCATTCCAAAGGATACTGACTGAGATAGTTTCAAAAGAAGAAATTGATGCAAATTCACTTGAATTTTAAAACAGGTAACATCTTACCCAATACTTTCTCTTTCTCCTGCTCCCTCCCCTGGGAAGGTTTGGGCATCACAAACCTAATCAGAGGACGTTCTGAGCTTCTGGAACTTCAAATAGGAGGGAGGGATGGAGGCAAGGGGTGAGGGTGGGCAGATGAGCATCGATCCCTGAGCCAACACTGTTCAGTTTTATCAGCCTGCTTTGTAACATCGAAACCACGGCAGCGTGATCTGGCTCAGGCAATGCCCCACCCGGCCCCGGGGTGCTCGGGAAACCCGGAGACAGAGGGATCAGCTAGAGAGCATCAGAATGAGGGCACATCACACTAACACACATACTCGTGTACCCACACGCACATACACATGCGCACGTGTGCACACACACGCCTCCAGCACCAGCATCAAACATCTGACTACGCATCAAGTGTCACCACTGCTCTGGTTCCACTGTTTCTCATGGAGTCCAACTTCAAGCCACACTGGACCATTTCCATTTCTTTATGCTTGTCCTGTTCCCTTCTACCACAGGGCCTTTGGACCTGCTCTTACCTCTCCTTGGAATCCTATCCCTCTTTACCTGACTACCTTCCACTCATTCTTCAACCTTAGTTCAACCATCACTATCCTCCTCAACTATATCAATTCTCCCTGCTCGACATTCTTACTATTCTATGTATCTTTTATTTGAAGTAATTGTTGTAGTTCAAATTTTCCACTTGTGTGTGCAATTATTGTAAAATCTTTCTTTAGCAGACAGAGTCTGCAGGAAGGAAAAGACCATTTCTGTTTAATTATCTAGCATGGTGCCTGGCACACAGTAATTGCTCAATACATATTTTTAAATGAATGCTTAAATGTCGTATCATGGATCATAATGCCTGGTTGCAAATATATATTCATCATAGTAAAAATGATAAAAACCAGCTATAACAAAAATGTAATTATCCTAATAAAAATAAAGTAACTACTCATGTACAAATGTTAAAAATACCAGTGGCCTTATCAAGAATTAAGCAGGAGGGAAGTCACAAAGAATATACTCATGCAGCAGCCATTTCTGAGTGCTTACTATGTGCCAGGTACAATGGTGGGGGGGTAAGCGTCTTTTAAAAAAAGGGGGACACCTGGGTGGCTCTAGCGCCTATTGGAGGTTCTGCTGGGCTGGTGGCCCCTCCCTCGGCTGCAGTCCCCTTTGCAGGTGTTGCAGGGGACAGCTTGCTCTGTGTCAGTTCTGCAAGCCACCTTTCCCTTCATTCCTGACTTCCCAATTTGATTACATAGCTTTTCCACCGGAGAAGCCTCTCCTGTTTTCCGCATTGTTGTAAGTTACTAAGTTCTGAAGTTTCCTTGACATTGAGTGCGACATCTGGAAGTAAAGGGAAAATAAATGCATGTTTGTCTGTGCAGCAGTGGCCCTCGTGCGGGCCCCCCAACGTCACTGCTCCAACGCAGGACGTAAGAGCAAGTGGGAGGAGGGAAGTCTCCCGGAGAGAGGGGCGAAAAGTGCACCTGCACACAGCTGAGAGGCCGGGAAGCCAGAACACAGGCTAAAGGCACTGCATGCAAGGAAAAAATGACAAGAATTCGAAACCGCTCAACAGGGAACCTTCTTCTGGAGATAGCATTTTATAGTGCTTACGAACAAAGTCTCTGGAGCCAAGAGGTGTGGGTTCAAATCCTAACCCCGGCCCTTACAGGCTGTGTGACCTGGGCAAGTGGCTCAACCTCTCAGCCTCAATATCTCAAACAGAGACCAACCTACAGAGCTGCCGGGAGGAGCTAAATGACCAAATACACATAATGCTTTTAGACAAGAACCTGTCACATAAGGACCACATACATAAAGATTTGTTAAATCCATAGGAAAACCAACGACCTATATGAAAATCATGGTCATCCAATTAGAAAAGACAGATCCCAATTAAAACAAGCTCCTGTTTCAAAATATGTTTATGGCTAGCAGACACATGAAAAAATGGCCATCATCATTAGCCATCAGGGAGATTCAAATCAAAACCACACTGAGATACCATCTCACACCAGTTAGAATGGCCCAAATCAACAAGACAGTAAACAACAAATGTTGGAGAGGATGTGGAGAAAGGGGAACCCTCTTCCACTG